>JZKD02S1678441.1:215150-236728 GCA_000966675.3 Picea glauca | reverse complement strand
ATAAACCCACAGTATCATTCAATTTTGAAATTGAATCTGCAATAAATAAAATTTAATATCTGTATTCTCACTGCATTGCAGAAATTTTGAACTTGAATTTTAATAAGTAAAATTTAATATCTGTAATCTCATTGCATTGCAGATAAGTGATTCCAAATCCCGACTTATCTATAATAAATTCATCCGTACTGATAGAGTATGAATTCAATTACAAAACAAATTCAATGTACAGCTCAATCAAAGCGATATAAATTCCATTGGAGTCTTGGCATGCGTGATTTTATTACCTTAATAATGATCGAACTGCTCAATATTTTCTTGAATGTTTGTGAATAAGATTTATTTAGGTTTGAATGAACAAATCGGAGATGGAGATGAGTGATAGCAAAACAGCGGAGGAGACGAAAATGGAAATGGAAATGGCAGAAGATATATGGAAGAGACTCCCAGAAAATGTTATGTTTGATGTTATGGCAAGACTGCCCATCAAAAGCATTATGAGGTTTCGTGCAGTGTGCAAAAGTTGGAAAGAAATTTTCCAGTCGTCAGCGTTCAAACAGTCCACTTTAATGGTTTATTCTTCTCCTGCATTTCTCTTTACGGAATCTGAAGAGGAGCCATTTGAACAATTCACGTGCATGAAGTTGATGAACGTAGAAAGCGGATACAAATTACACAAAGTGTATCTCGATTTCCTTCCGAGGCCTGTTTCTGTTGTGGCTAGTTGCAAAGGTCTCATGTGTTGTTGTGAGAACTTGGATGAAATAATTTACATATGCAATCCTCTGACAAGATCGTGGGTGAAACTTCCAGAGGCTCATGAATTTACATGGTGGGATTTCATTGGTCTCACTTTCGATTCCTGCGCCAGATTCTGTACTCTAATCCTAGGAAGGCAAGAAGACAATGATATATTGATGGAGATCTACAATTCTGAGATAAATGAATGGACTCGATTCCAGACAAGTGTGGACGAATTAGTTCGGCCTGTAAGTGAGGGAATATATTCAAATGGGAAATTCTATTGGATAAATGGCGTAGACCATGATCATGAGAGTTTCACTGTAGTTTCTTTAGATGTTAAAGAGCGTGGATGGAAGAAAATCAAGGGCCCAGATAAGATAATAAGTGATTTCATTTGGGATTCACAGCTTGCTGGCTCTGAAGGGCTGATAACTCTTGTATATGAATACGAGAGAGAATTTTGTGTATGGAATCTTGTCGCAGATGACGTAAAAGAAACCCAGTGGTCTGCACCGATAACATTTGACAGCGAGCAGGAAGTGGGTCTTAGCATGATATCTGCTTCAAAGGAATTTATTGTGAATGGGAGTGGCTACATTTCAGTGGTTTCGCCATTGCAGGAGATTGTTGCAATTTGTTGCAAGGAAGGTAAATTGCTCTATAAAGTGAACTGTTCGGAGCTAAAGGATAATCCATTTTACCGTGATTCTTATGTTTCGGTGCGTGCCTTTGTTCTAAACAATATTTTGTGGCCTTAGAATCTGTAATAATGTTATTTTCCATATGTCCAGCCATTTCCTTGCCAATGTTCTGTTTGGAAGATACTGAACACATCCTGTGTTTCAGGTTTGTCAGACCTAGTAAGATGAAAGTTGCTTGTATAGACCATGTTAACCGTGCAATTTTGTTGCAAGGAGAATAGATGGAGGCAAGGAAATGATCGAAACGCATGTTTTTGTATTCGTTTTTCTTCCCTGAATATGAGAGTCGTTGAAGCAAGTTCATCTTTAATATAATTGAGTTTCTTTTATTTTTTTAAGGGTTAGAAGTTGGTTTCTATGATATCATCCTAAACTTATTTATTTATTTATATTTATTTATTTATTTGTGTTAGCTGATGGGTTAGAAGTTGGTCTCTTTGATATCATCTTAAAAATTGAATTATGTATTGTAAACAAAATTTCATTATTTAAAATATTTTGTTGGTAGTATAAATGTTTTAAGTTTTTTATTATTAGGCAATTATTATTGTAATATTGGTCAAATCACAATTTTACATTGTTTAAATTGGGTTTTTAAATGTATAAATGGATTCAACCTTCTCAAAACCCCATAACACCTAGATTGTGTAATCTTAATCATTATCTACAATTTTCTAAATTTTAACGAAAACTCAAATGTTGAAAAAAAATAAAAACTTAGAAAATTTAAAAATAAATGGTATATAAAAAATAAACTTGAAATCTGACCAAATATATTAGTTAAGATAATGAACATATATATATATATAAATATAAATTAAAAACAATTTAAAATCATACTCAAAGTTACAAGAAATAACTGTATTTACAATCAAACCAATATTCTATAAAAGTCATCTAGTAATTTGATTATATGCTTACACATAATACCCTACCTTAACTCTATATAATTACAAGAGAGGATTGTATTTACAATCAAACCAATATTCTATAAAAGTCATCTATGAAACTATATGTAATAAGATTATATGCTTACACATGATACCCTATCTGAATGCTGTATAATTACAAGACAGGATTGTATTTACAAGAAAACCAATATTCTATAAAAGTCATCCATAAAACCATATGTAATAAGATTATATGCTTACACATGATACCCTACTTATAAAAGTCATCCATAAAACTATATGTAATAAGATTATATGCTTACACATGATACCCTACCTTGTAAAAGTCATCCATAAAACTATATGTAATAAGATTATATGCTTACACATGATACCTACCTTAATTCTGTGTAAGAAACTAACACCTTAGGTTTAACATTTTACAAATTTACTTTTTTATATACATACATAATTGAAAATACGTACATGATTGAAAAAAGACATTGAGAATAAATTAAATAAATATTTTACCATATTTGTGTATTGTATCCAACTCTTTGCCCCTGGATTGAACTGAAAACCTAAGAAATTAAGATTATGCTTTTTGTAATAACTGAATGATAATATTTTTTATGCACCCGTGTATCTAAAGCAAGCTGTGAGAAGTCACCTAGTATATCTGTGATCTGTGGCTCTAAACGTTTAGTTTCATATTGTGAAAACAAGCGATCCCTCACTGATACACAATATGTGTCATTTTTGAAATCAAATGACTCTGGAAGATATTATAAAGCTTTCCGCATTTTATTCCAAGGAATCAATTTTACCACGATCGAGTCCACTGAAAGCCGAGAGTGAAAACTATAAACTTTATGTGCAGAATTGTAATTTAAGAGAGAAATCAAAACATTTAACATAAACGCTTTCTCATAAAAATTTCACAATTCCAAGAATAATACAGTTTCCTTAAAAGATTAAACGAACAACCAGCTGGGTGGTACATTTTTTGTTGATGTGTGGTGTCATTATACCCACAGATTTGTTGTTTACATTGGTATTTCATTAAAATCAAAACATAGAGCAGCTTGAAACAAACAATGGAAAAAGCTGCAGATCATTTAAATGTTTTTTATTAAAAGGAAAAATGTTTAATTAGCTTTGTGGTTATTCTTACAAGTTATTAAGCTTAAAGATGTAAGCATATTGATAATGGGTATATTTAATAGGTTTTTAGTGCTTATTCAGTTTTGTATGGATAAGATTGAATATTGATGGAATATTTTTAGTCAATGGTTGTGATTTCAACCACTAACTTTCTCACTATTATAAAGATATCCTTTTACATGTTTATTTTTTTAATTTTACTTGATCATATTTAAAATTTACTATGGTGGCTAGTTGATTGCCAAGTCTGAGTGATTCACAAAAATTAAGGTTTTGTTAGAGAGTGGAGAGATGTGAATGGGCCAGCCGAAACCTTTAAGCTTTCTCTGTTTTATTTTGTCAATTAAGTTTTGTTTGGATTGTGAAGAAAAATTGTTATTCTTTCTTTGGGGTTAAATTCTTACATGTAACATGTTGAGCTCATATGATTATAATGGCTTCAAACCTATGATTAACTAACTTTGTAGTCTAAATATTTTAGGATTCACCTTAAGTACTATTTTCTAAATAAATATTTTTTAAATAAAAAAAATTACATTGTATAGAATTATTATTAACTTAAATTTGTTAAAAAAAAATAATATAACCACAGTATGTAAAGACGCTCAAAATGCTCATTTCGGATACACTATTGCTCACTGAGTATAATATTACTAAGCACCTGAAGAGTTACGACATGAGAAATGCGCTAAGAAGAAATTTTTTATTTCTCATTCATTTTTACATGACAACATGGTAAAGTAGAAGAGTGTTGGGTGTTGGTTTGTATGTGATATATTGGACATATGAAGGTATATAGTATTGGTTTGTGTGTGATATTCCCGAGCAAGGATAGATGTTATATATGCATTGAAAAAAAAACCACGATTAAGAGGTTATGAATAATATAAAAACTTTTGTGATTAGGAGATGTGGTATCATGTTTTTAATGTGTTAAAATTGAGTATTATGATAAAGTTATTGAAAAACATTAGAATTTATAATGTATATTTAATTTATTAAAAAAAAATGTCTTTTATGTTTAATTGATATGGTTAATTGTGTAAGAGATTTTGAATAAGTATAAAAGAATTATGGTTAATTGACAAGATGTTTAATTGTGTAATAGATTTTGAATAAGTATAAAAGAATTATAGTTAATTGCATAAAAGAATTTGAACAAGTATAAAAAAATTATGGATAAGAAAGTTTGTATGAAGTCGTGCATATATGAAGTTGTGCACATATGAAAACAAAGGATTATGATGAAGCTTAAAAGAGAGGGAATATTTCAATGTAGAGTATAAGATATTATTATGTTTAATTGAGAATGTTAAAATTTGTAAAGGTAAAAACACTTTGTAAGGTGGAAAATAACTAGCAATAACAATTTTATAAGAAATTTTATAATTTATAGTATTTAATGATTTATAGTAGATTATTTTTTTTCTATCTTAAAAATAATGATTTTATTAAAAACATTATCAGTCTCTTGTTTGAGGATTTCTCAAGTTATTTTTGGATGTTGAATCTATCCCATAATATGAAATTCTTCATTAATCTCTAAGTTCTCCAATTTAAAGCACATGAAATTCTATAAGAGCCACTAATTTTATAATTTTAAGTAAGTGAACTTGTGAAAAAACCATATTATCCAAAATACACATTCAAAGGTTAGTAATATGTAAATATATTTACATGTTTAGAGACATATCTATGAGACTTGTTAAAATTAATATTTTGGGATCCTTCCATGGATTACATTAAATTGAATTTGAACTTTTAACTTATAATTTTATATTTGATTATGATTCTTGGATATATGGTTCAATTAAATTAGTCTTGAATTTTTTTTTTTAACCGCTTCTTTGTTTTTTTTTTTCTTTTCTTTTTATTTTTTTCCTTTTTTTATTAAGTACATCATTCTAAGTTTTTTTATTATATTAAATGAATGGGCTACATACCTATTTAGGTTTATGCTACTCCCATATTTTTAAATTTTGGATAAAATAAACTCTCTTTCCATTTTACATAATGTTCAACATGCAAAACCCCAAAATCTTTATCATGTTTTTAAATCATTGCTTGTAGGGTACTCTCATTGGATGGGTTTTATTTTCTACTTCTACATGTATGTTTAAAGTGTGTTATTTCTTGAGGTATGTGATTCTAAAAGAAAAATTCAATTATGCCCATCAAATTGTAATATGATGATTAAGGTTCATTTTGGAACCTTTGACATTGCACGGACTTAGAATCTTCTTACCATTTCTATTAAATTAGAGCCCTATTAAATTAGAGCCAATGTAAATATATTATCTCAAAATATCTCTATGAAAGAACCATATTATTTCAAAACATCTATTCAAAGGTTCTTAATATGTAAATATGTTTATATGTTTAGAGGCATATCTACAAAATGTGTTAACATTGATATTTCGAGATCCTTCCATGGACAGACTCAATTGGATTTGAACATGTAACCTATGACTTTCTAGTTGATGACAAGTCTTCGACATATGGTTCGACCAATTATACTAGCCCTTGAATTCTTTTTTTGTAAATACTTACCTCTTTTTTTCTCTTCTTTCTTTTGTTATTTTTTTTAATAAGTACGATCATCTTAAGTTTTTTTATTATATTAAATGAATGAGCTAGATACTTATTTAGGTTTATGCTACTCCCATATTTTTTAATTTTTGATGAAATAATCACCAACAAAGGAGACATGTGGAGGTAGATTTAGAAATTCACGAAAAGGTAATATGTACCAAAGTCGATCTGGCGTCCGACGATGAAAGGAAAACATCGACAAGTTTCCTTAAAATAACTACCTGTATCGGCCACCTCGCACATGTTATGGAAAAATTTCTCATACTTCAGCTAATTGGGCATGCTCTGCAAAAAAACCCATGTCATAGAATTTTAAAATTCGTTTCCATCACTCCATGATCTTCATACAAAAATTGTTGTACAAAAATCAATTAATAAAAATTACCTTTTGTGTTAATTAAATGAAGAGATGCCATGTTTCTTTCCAAAAGGACACATTGTTTTAAAGTGGCACCCTTTGGAGGAATATATAAGTAAAGGAATATGAAGGGAAGAGTGTGTCTTGGTGGATATATATATATATATATATATATATATATATATATATATATATATCTAATGGATTGAATGAAAGTTCATTTTATCAAGTTGGTTCCTATTTACAAGTCGAGTCTTGTTATGAGGGTTGGATTCATCACATCTCAGTTGGATCTAAGATAAAAAAAAGTTGGGTCTTGCTATGAGGGTTGGATTCATCATTTCTCAGTTTGATCTAAGAACTACAAGCTGGGTCTTGTATCAGAGAGTTGAATCTGTCATATTCAGTTGAAGTTGAAGATATTAAAGGATTGATTTTATTTGTAGTTGTTCAAGTTAAATAAATAAAAGAACGATATTTTATCTACTTCATATAGTTTGTGTTATACATATTTATGAATAATTAATTGAACTGTTGTTATAGCAAGATTTGCCTCGCCCTATGTAATTTTGCACAAAAAGTCTTTTTCCATTTCCCTATGTAGGCTTGTCATCATTTTTTTCAAATCTCATAGCTAAAAATACATTTTTTTCCACATGTATGCATCTTGGCTACTCTACAACATGTGTATACGTAGGTTGTACCACTACAGCCCGCATACATCGAAATTTGTGCCAAAAAATGAAAAATGGCATTGGGTTTCCATGTCACGATAGGAGATCTATGATCCTTGGAATTCCATATACTGGAAACATTCCAAATCATCCCTTTAGTTCCATTTGAAGGCTATAAATGGGCCAATTCTGAGCTATAGAAAAAAGAAGAAAGAATTCAACTTTGAGAGAAAATTTACTCTGGAGAAATTATTTATTTCATATTGAGTTTGCATCCCTTTGTCCTTTAAGTCTGAACATAGTGTTCATCCCCCAAGCTCTTCCTTTATTGATTAAGAACTTCATTGTCTCTCTTCTATGATCTTGTGTTTGGTGGAGGATTGAAGTGGTGGAGGCCCAACTGGAAGGAACCTAGTTTCTTGTTTCTGAACTGTGTCGGCACAGAAGTCTATAACTTTTTCACTTTTACTGATCATATATTAATAGAAATACTATTTTCCCGTCCAATTGATATCTCACAAATATTTTAGTTGTTATCCATGGGCATATTTTTTATGTATATTAATGGATTATGCTATCAAATGTGCCAATATCATATATTAACACCATATTCTTGCTTTGCGTGGTTGTTGAAAACTAGTTGCAGGTATATTGCTTTGGGTCAAGTGCTCAACGATGGAATTCATTGAACGTTTGGATGTGTTAGGCCTTTTATCTTATCTCACTACAATTTTTGTTTATATAGAATACTTGAGAATATAGTTGATTTCTGTAGTCATTTCTGTATGTTGTGGTTTACCCTAGCCATATAGAGATTTTCCTCATAATAGAATTGGTGACCATACTGGGGATTGATCTTCTTTCTTAGGGTTTGGAGTGTTTTTTTTCTTAGATTTCTCTGGTTCCTATTGTGTTTCTTGTCGTATCATTGCTTGACATCCTCTATTCACTCTGGGTCTGAAGTTTTTAGCCTTCTCCCTTGCCTAGATTTGTTTTTGAAACTTATACATGGGTTTTTTGCTTGACAGTCGCGTATATACGCATGTTGTCCTTCTGCAAGTTGCGTACATATACTTTGTTTCCTTGAAAAACGCGTACATCAACCTCTTGTGCTTGTTTACTGGGTTTGGTGGTTCCTGGGTGGGATTTGATGTTTGCTGAGTCTTCTTGGGTCTCTGTGGTGACTGTTGAGTATCTGTAGAATGATACAAAACCTGCCTGGGGTTGAATATTTGGACGGAGTCTTTCTCATCACATTTTCATCTTGATTGTCCTTGTACATTGGGATGGGTGTTTTTCTCCTTCGTATCCTACTTGAGTTATCTCTTTTTATACACATTAGAGTTTTTATATATCAAGTTGTTTTTCAATGCCTGCATTTTCATTTTTTATATTGAAAATACAAAAATATTATGCATTTTTCATTGCTTGGCATTTTGATCTTTTGATTCTTTGTCATTAGCTTAGTGCATGTAAAGAAATATTGCATTTTTTTTACTTCAGAATTGCAGAGTTGAAATTGGAAATTGCATTGTTTTAAGAAGCATATTGTTCATTGAAAATTGAAGTTAGAACTTTGCATTGTATTCATATTTACTTCACTTGCTAAGTCATAACATCACGAGTTTCACTACCATACCCTTTTTAGTAAGCACAACCACTAAAATTAACGCTATAATTTAAAATTGATTAGTTGTGATTTTATTTTCTAGGGTGCACAAACTAGCTTAGGATTTAGTACTTTGGAATAGGATTTTGTGAGTAAACTTCTTCAAGACAATTAAATCAACATTTGTGTCTGACAAAGGGAGTGGAGAAATCCATTGTATAATCGGTAATATCAAGAGGCTCTGCTTACATCGGAGTTAATCACGAGGTCGCGCGAGGTTGGTTGAAGGGATATCCCCCAGATACCTTTTTAGCGTCAAAGATATTTTTGGGGATCTATTCGTATCTCGAGATATTATTAGTGCCCTTACCTCCATGAGAGGCAGTTCTTTCAAGGTTTTGGGCTTTGTTATCATACCCATACGGTGTACCTGATTTACGATTGCTCGTCTGTGCATTGGTTATACATTGGTTGCTTAGTTGCTAGACTTAGATGCCACATAGGTTACTTGCAGGGGTTATTCTGCAACACCCTGGGTCAGATAAGGGTCGAACAACACACAACCTTTATGGAGGATTACCTCTCTGGGGGGATCTAACCGACTATTTTTTAAACCCACGAGGGACCTTATAATGGATTATGGTACCTCCGATCTTTATCAAGGAGTCTCATGCCCCTGTTGGGTGAGACATACCTTCTTTAGGGAGGGAGGCCCCTTTCAACCACTTTACCCCATTTGTCTACATATTGGTTGTTTGATTTTTTGTGTTCTTTTTGATTACTAGTTGTCCTTAGGATTTAGTTTTTGTATTTAGAGTCTTAAGTCATCGTGGAGTTGGACCAACGTCCCCACTGGTTGTTACAGTTACCACCAAATTTCGAGTCTTTGCATTCTAAAAGGCGTAGAGTTATTAGATGTTGTACACACACCTCCCACAACTACTATAGTTAATGGCACCCCTTCGACTCCTGCAACCACAATGGTTGTAGTGCCGAAGACACCTATCATCACAGATTCTCATCCTATATTTAATGCTCAACCTATTGCCTCGAACCCATTTGGGTCTCTTGGTCACTCATTGGGCTATAATGCTCAGTCCATCCCTATGCCCTCTAGTCCTTTTTCCTATGGTATGTCAAATTTTACTTCACATTTTTCGAACGCCATTCCAGCTACTAGCCCTAATGCTAGCATTGGATTTGGGGGAACTACAACTCCTTATACTCCATTCTCATTTGGTGGTTCTCAAATCCCTCAAACGACTCCTAATGAGGGATGTATTCCTTCTTTTAATCTCAAGTCTAATCCTCTTGCTTCTGGGTGGAGCAACCAACCTGGCGAACAAGTTTCTGCTCAAGTTTTATCCTATACCCTTACCTACTCAGTGTCGATTTTGACCAACATGTTTGGCATGAAGAATCCACCTATATCCTATGGATTCACACCTAGAGGAGGTTAGTTTCACACTCTGGGAAACCCCCAACCTGGATCCACTCTGGTTAGGGGAAATTTTTATAAACCCCATTAGAACATTTCTACTAGAATGATGACCAACCAACCTCTTATGAATTATCCTGGAGGAGGGCCTTACAATCACAAACAGGGCCATGGTGCTTACCAGAACCCTGGATGGGCTGCAGATCCCCAAGCACAATCTTTCTAAGGAGCTTGGGGCCAGATGTCGCAATCACGTCTCCCTTTTTTCGCAATGCTCAATATGTCATACTTGTCTAACTTGATGAATGACCCTGTGTCTCATGATCCTACATGGAACCCTATCCCTACCAATATTCCTTCAAAAATTTTGAAATTCGAAGGTAATAATGGTGAGGATCTCAGTGATCCTATCACCACCTTTCACCTATGGTGCTTTTCGAATTCCCTTAATGAATATTCCATTTAGTTAAGATTATTTCAATGCACCCTCATTGGGGTTGTTGCGAAATGGTATATAGAGCTACCTAGGGGGGCATACAAGACCTTTAGTCAGATGTTCCTAGTCTTCCTTAACCACTTCCAATTGTTAGTTCATTACGATTTTGGCCTAGAAATTTTGTCGACTTTACGCCAGGACACAGCCACTCATATCTTCGATCATATCTAGGAGTGGCATAGACATAAGAGGTTGATTAATACCTCCATACCTCCAAAATTTCTTTTAGAATGGTTCCTTAATTCTTTGCAGTCTCCTATCTCGAAGGGTGTTTTTACATTCGGGATTACCACTGAGGAAGAAGCAATCTTCAAATCCCAGTAGTTAGATATTATATACGCTTAGTCTGGGATGTTATACCACATTCTTCTATACATACTGCGATCAACCTATGACCCTAGAAAAAATATCGGACCTCATGTCAATAACATTGTAGGCTCCGCCAATGTAAAATCTACAGACTCAGTGAAAATCCATTTGAAAGAGTTGTCTCTAAACCAGTCTGCAGGAGGGTCGACTTCATCTGTGCATTCCAATCCCACATAGTCATCGGATGTACATTCCATGCAATCGTCGATCGACCCAAATGGTAACCAACAACTAGGAGGGAATAAGAAGAAATGACATAATAATAATCGTATGGGTGGGAAAAATATTAATAAAGCCAAGGAGAATGGTAATAATGAGAAGACAAATAATAATGTTGGAGAGGGAAAGAAAGAAATGTGTAATGTGAAATTTCCCTATAAACTTTGTACAGACGATCACCTTACTCATTTATGCCCCAAACTTGTGGAAGCTGCTAGGCTATTATCTCTACCACCCGCCGTGCTGACAAATCATTTCCATGGATGATTTTAATGATGGAAATTTATTTTAAAACATAGAAACCTTGGTGAATATTACTAATCCTTCATATGCCAACTATAAATGTTTGGCGATATTTTTGTAAAAATATTCAAATTTGTAAGGATTTTATATAATTTTTATAAAATTTTGGCGATTTTCAAGGTAAAATCATTTTATCCTATAGAATTTGGGCGAATAATTTTTAAAATAGCGAAATTCATTTTTGGAAAAACCATGGAAAATTATCCCATGAGCGAAATTTAGCCCCTAAAATCATCCATGAGATTCATTTCCCACATAAACAACACATGGCCTCAATCTCCTCGAATGTCAGAAATGCGGATGGTGGGAGTCAAAACCCATCGTTATAAGACGATGACCTTTTGTGTATCAATATGGTCGATGTTAAAGTTCATGTAGCCACTCAATCTCGAGATTATAGTTCTTCACAGGCTATACCTGGTCTAGAATATTCTCCTCCTCCTCCTCCAGAGATGACTTTACAGATCAAAAAACTAGAGCCACTGCCTCGTATAATGAAAGGAGTACTCAAGCGCTCTACCCACAATCCAAATGTTAGAGCCACTGAGAATCACTCTATTGTTGAGGACCTGGGTCAAACTCCTTTTGTTATGTCCGCTCTGGAGGTACTCCAGACGTGTCCTTCACAGACGAATGCCTTGTTATTGATGTTAGGAGCTCTAGAACCTAGTGGCTTGAAAGTTATCAAGTTTGACATCACAGATGTAAAGCCTTTCTTTCCTTACCATGTGGCATTCCAAATCCACGTCGGGTACTCAAATTATACCATAAAACGTGCAGTTATTGATGAAGGCGTTGCTACATGTGTGATGTCTCTGATCTGTTGGAAAGCTATTGGTTTTCCGACTCTTTCTAAATCGTCGAACATGTTGACTTCTTTTGACAATCATTCCTTCTACCCTCACAGTATTCTTCCTACCTTTCCAGTCCAGTTGGGTGGGAATATGGTAGAGGTGGAGGTTGAGGTAGTTTATGTGCCTCTTGATTATAACTTGTTACTAGGATGCAATTGGACCTATGATATGATTGTCGACATTTCGTTCGTCTTCCACACTCTTTTTTTTCCACTCGATGGGAAGATTGTGACGATTGACTAGTTATCCTTTGCGTATGCTAGTCTCAATGCATCTATTGGACCAGAGATCCTCGTGATTGACAATTCTCAGCTGACAACTGAGAATATCAGTGTCGGAATGTATTCTTCCCTTATGGGCACTTTTGACTTCATGGCACCAATTCACCATGTTTACGCCATGTCCAATAGGCCTTTTTCAACAGAGAGGTCCATCACTTTCCTCACTTCCTATTTTAACGATCCTTGGACCCTACCTTCCTCGAATTCATCTTGTGAAGTTAATTCGCATGCTGGAATGGCCATGCCACTATCCTCAACAAAGATTGTGTATCAAGTTGTTCTTGACTCTTACGTCGATCCCAATCCTATTACCTCGCCAACAGACAAGGATGATCTTGTTATTAATCCCTTTTGGGATACTCTGTTTTCTTGTTCACATGACTGCCTCGATGATACTTTTCCCTCAAATGAAGCTATCATCGAAGCCATGAATGGTTCTGACAAACCTTGGGATAATATGCATCATCGCTCTTATTTTCTCCCAGAGCTTGAAAGGATCGAACATGATGACTTTCGATCTACTTTGAGCGAGATAGTTGGTCACACCGTAGTTCCACTTTATACGCACAACATTTATGAAAAAGGAAATATGGTGAGTATCTCTCCTACCGTCACGATCGATATCTCTCGTACCCCTGGCAATATTGAAAACATACATATGGATGTAGATTGTTTGCCAAAAGAAATCCTGATCTACATCGAACTCTTCAAGGAATTCTGAGATGTATTTTCTTGGTCATATGAAGAGATTCTAGGAATTGAACATCATATTTTTTAGCATGATATTATAATGTATCTTTATGCTAAACCTGTTCGACAACGTCTTAGAGCTGTCAATCCCCGGAAGGCCCTTGCTATTAAGGCAGAGGTAGAGAAACTACTTAATGCTAGCTTTATCTACCCAATAACCTTGACTGAATGGGTATCCAATCTCATTCCTGTGAATAAGAAGTAAGGAACCATCTGTGTATGCATGGACTTTCATGACCTGAACAAGGCATGTCCTAAAGATAACTTCACAACACCTTTCATTGATCAGATTCTCGACAAGTGTATGCGAAGCGAAGTGTTTTCTTATATGGAATATTTTGAGGGTATAACCAAATTAAAATTAACCCTGAGGATCAACACAAGACAAAATTCATTTGTCCTTGGGCTACTTTCGCATACCGAAAAATGCCTTTCAACCTTAAAAATGTCGGAGAAACCTTCCAATGTGCTATGACCTTCACATTCCACATATTAAGCATATAGTCAAAGCTTACCTTGACGTTCTTGCTATTCACTCTCGTAAGAGAGTGGATCACTCTACGCACCTTCGACTAGTTTTTGAAAGATTTCGTTACTATAGAATTCAATTGAACCCTCATAAGTGCATCTTTTGCGTTAGGTTTGGTCATCTTTTGGGATTTCTAGTTTCTAAGATCGGGATCATGGTAGATCCATTAAAGGTTGAGGCAATACTTTGATTTCCTCCCTCACGCACTATTCGACAACTTCAAGGTTTACAGGGGAAAGATAACTTTTTACGCCGGCTTATAGTAAACTATGCAAATATCACTAAGGGTTTCATACATATTTTGAAGAAGGACACCCATTTTATCTAGGATGAGCGAGCCCAGGATTCCTTCGATGCTTTGAAGAAAGGTATTGGTGCTTCTGCTAAAGTCTTCTGACTATAGTAGGGATTAATTGCTTTATATCATTGCGTTCGAGGAGACGATTGGTGTAGTTTTGGTTCAGGAGGATGATGAGCTCCACGAGCATGTCATCTACTATCTTAGTCGAAACTTAGTCGATCCTGAGGTCAATTATTCTCACATTGAAAAGATAGCTTTGGGTGTCATTCACACAGTCCAACATTTACGCCATTATATATTTATTTGCAATAATACCGTGGTTGTCGATGTCAATCCATTTCAATACATCCTTACCAGGCGTATCATAGGGGGAAAATATAATAAATGGATTGTCATTTTACAAGAATTTGATCTTGATTTCTCTTCTATGAAATCCAAGAAATCACTAGTCTTCACAAAGTTAATATCTGACTTTCCATGATTGGATGAGGATGTTATCCATGTTGATTCGTTTGTGGATTAACACATTTTCCTTATCTCCCCATCCAACCCCTAGTATGTATACATCATTCTCTATCTTCAAACATTGAAGTTCCCTCAGCATCTCTCATGAGATGATCGACAGTCTGTACGATACCAAGCTAAGAATTATACTATTGTCGGTGACACTTTGTATCGTCAAGGAATAGATAATATCCTGCATCATTTTTTAACTCACAGGGAAGCTGAGTCAGTCCTAAACGATTTCCACAATGGGGATTGTGGTGGTCATCTATCCGGGCTTGCGACATCCCAGAACATTTTGCGAGCCAGTTATTCTTGGCCATATATATTTAAAGATTGTGTTGAAGTGGTTAAGAAGTGTCACCCCTACCAGGTTTTCACTCGAAAAATGCACTCGCATCCATCCCCTCTTCACCCAGTCATTACCGTCGATCCCTTCACCAAGTGGGGGATGGACTTCGTGGATTTCAACCCAACTTCGGCTGGGGGGCATCAACA
This sequence comes from Picea glauca, assembly GCA_000966675.3. Classification (NCBI taxonomy): domain Eukaryota; kingdom Viridiplantae; phylum Streptophyta; class Pinopsida; order Pinales; family Pinaceae; genus Picea; species Picea glauca. Next base: position 221,454 of record JZKD02S1678441.1, on the reverse strand, counting down.
CATTATCGTGGTTGTAGATTACTTTTATAAGTGGGTCGAGGCCATACCTATAGTTAAATATGATGGGAATACTGCAACCTTCTTCATATTCAATCAAATTATTGCCTGGTTCGGTATCCCGAGTGAGATTGTCACTGATCATGGAAGTCACTTTTAGAATAAAATGATGGAAGAGCTAGCATCCAAGATGGGGTTTAAACATGGTCATTATTCCCCTTACTACCCCAGGAAAATGGACAGGTAGAGGCCGTAAACAAGTCTCTCAAAACCATTTTACAGAAAATTGTTAGCCAAAGTAAATCTGACTGGCATATTATGTTATATCTCGCACTTTGGGCATACCGAACCTCGGTTAAGACTTCCACCGGATTTTTCCCTTTCCATTTAGTACACGATGTGGAGTCAATATTACCTATTAAATGTGAAATCCCTTCTCTTAAGTTGGCACTCAAGCTCCTACCTGACACTTCTGATCTCGAGCGATGCCTTGTGCACCTAGAGAGTCTTGACGAGTAGTTTCGAGATGCCTCTACGACTACCGAGGTGAACAAAAGACCTGTCAAGGTCTAGTATGATAAGGTTGTCTGCCCTCGGTTATATGCAGAGGGTGAATTGTTCTTCTTATATGATCAAGCCAAAGAACCTCTAGGGGTATGAAAGTTTAAAACCATGTGGCACGGTCTCTATATCATGCGACGTGTCTTAGAAAAAGGAGCCAATGAGTTAGAAGATTATAAAGGGAATATGTTGGATGAGGCCAGGAATGGGCTCTACCTGAAAATATATTACGCTTGAGCCCCAAGCCTGGGCGAAAATCTTTGTATACTAATGTAATTTGGTGTATATATATTTTCCCTTTCTTTTTGTCTTTAGCTTGCTTATCAAGTTTTCCCTTGGTTGGAAAATGTCAATGGAGTCTTTGGTCTACTTTGGATTTGTAAACGGAGCCAGTCGTCATACATAGAACTTGGCTTCCACCACTTGGGTGGTTTAGTCACTCGAGGGTCTACTGGTGTCTTCAGGTGGTGTACGTCTAGGTCCATCCACGAATAATGTGGTTGAAAATAGCGTCGTTATAGAAATTTTGCACGATGTTATCTCACATGGTATTCTCTCTTTAGAGGTTCGCCTGGATTCCCAGTTAGTATTATATTAGTTGAACGATAGTTACCACGTGCGTGATCCTACTTTACTTTGATGATTCCTATGGGTACATCTTTTAAATCGAAAATTTGATTTTATTACTTATTATCACATTCCGAGGAGTTCTAATCATGTATCCGATTCTTATGCTAATTTTATTTTAGATTGGAAATTTTCACATAACTAAAGAAAAGAAAACGATCTCATTAATGTACACATTGTATTATAAGTAAAATCGAAGCTCCCTGTTTTATATATATTTCAAAATAATATGATGTTTATAGTACAAAATTGGGGCTAACACCCTAAATACACATATGCATCCAATAATACAAGATCCATGACATCTATGCCTCTGGTGTCAGATGTGTGTCATGATAATTTAGTTAATTTAGTTAATCTATGAAAGTGTGAAAGGTAGCCAAAATTTCCAGACAATGATTCACCACCACCCCTCCCCTTCAGTGTCAGTGTGTGTTTCAACATATATCGTGTCATATTGTTGTGATTTTTTAATGGATTCCTCTTCAGTCTTGGGCATGTTCATTACCATGTTCTTGGCAATGGGAGAAAGTAAGGTCTTCATGAAACAATCCATAAATAATCTATCATTAATCTGAGCTTTACACAAGCCATTTTGAATATGCCATTCATGGATATGATCCATGATATGGCTAGCAATAGTGTGATTAAAGTTGGTGAGAATAGAAATCCCTATATCATGGTGACCTATGAATTGAATAAGATAGTTGATAAATGTAACATTTGGTGACCATACCCATGAAAGTGTGTTGAAACAACCTCAATCCAACTAAGTCATCCATGATGTTATTAGATGAACATCAAAGGTGGAATGACATGATATGATTGGAAGGATCCTCTTGATCAAGGCCCTCAATTTTTTGTATATCTAAGGGTAGATTGGTAAGCATAACTTACCAAGTATCATTATTTTGAATAGGATTACTATAAGCATAGTCAAATTAGGGAGATTTAACCCCTCCATATAGGGTAAATCAGGTTGAGTTTGCATTTGTGTTTGAGTGGTGTTAGGATCAATTCCTTCCATTGTGAGAATTGGTGTGGTACTTAGGTTAGGTGAAGGCAAACTAGTCAAAGAGGGACTAGTTCTGAGAACACCTGAAATAGATGTCCTCAAAGGGGTTGAAGTTTAAAAATTTGAAGAAGATGAAGTTCCCAAATTTGAGGGTGCTATGTCTAATGGAGGGATAGGTTGATTTATCCTAACTTGTTGAGAAAGAGATAAGACACATCCATGAATAATTAAGGGATATAGGCCATAAAGTCTTTGAGATATTTGCCTTAGGGGCATAGTCATTCCTAGGTATAAGTACCTCTCTTAAAAGGAAATTAATTTATCAAAATACAAAGTCACTTAAAGCAGTTAATCAAAATAACAAAATGATCAAACAACAACACTACATGATTAAGTGGTGCAATGAATGGTTTTAAGTGTGTTTGAATCAAAATTTGGATGTCCTGTCTGAAGCTTTCTTCCTATAAAAATAAAATTATATAGCCTAAGAGACAAACTAAGAGTGCTCAAACAATCTTAATATATGACCCTTCAAAACTGTTTATTTAAAATGGTTGAAAGTACCACCAAAGAAAGAGGATGAAGAGTAGAAAAATGGCCTTTCAAACAACTACCAGAAGAGGTGATGAAGTCCCTTGTGTAGATGAGTGAAGGTACAAATGAGACAATTATAACTATGAGACAAAGGGTGATACAATCCCATTGGCCCATATAAATATGTCTCAGGTGTCCTCCCTCTTGTAAAATTTGGCTAGGTAGGAACCTCATAGGATGACCATTAATATACCTCTTTATAGATACATTCTACATGTTTTCTTACTTTAAATATGAAATCAAATAGTTAGGGGATCTTCAATATTGAAAGAGCTAGGACTCTCAGTGAAACCTTTCATCTCAAGCTTCAAATTATCCATTTTGACCAACGTGCATGTTTCTAAATGAGTCTTGACCGTATTTGTTAAAAAAGATTTCATTTTCCCTAAAAGTCAACCACTATGTTTTATATGTGAAATAGATGTGGAGAATTATTGGATGCATTTCCCCACATTTCTAACTTAACTACAAGATTCTTTTTGCCCAAAGGGGGATTAAGTGTGTTAAGTTAATTCATGAACCAAGGATATGATTAAGTGAGATTGAGGTCATGAACCAAGGATATGATTAAGATGTGTATTATGTACATGTGTGATGTGATCAACTTCAAAACAAAACACTTTGAAATATAATAATTTACAATAAATGAGATCTAAAATTGAACTTCAAACTACAAGCAAAGACAAGTACTAAAGTAAATGATTTTTTTTTCTTTTTTAATAAAATTTCAAAGGAGAAAGAAGCATGAAACAATTTATATAATTAAATATAAACCTCTACTTCAACCTAGATAAGGACTAGGGCCAAATGAGCATGCACTTTCAAATTGACAAACAAAATAAACAAGCTAGATGCTAAGAAGTAAGGGAGATTATTTTCTCTAATTTGAAATAATTTTTAATCTGAAATAAAAGTCCTTATTTAGGAAAAATTATACGAGGGATGGAAGCTAAAAAAGAGGTATTTATCTAGCTAGAAAAAACAAAGACCAAAACCTCACACAAAAACTCAAACCCTAGGGCAAGTACTAATGCAACATGGGAGGATATTCTTTGTCCAAAATTTTTGTAAGTGAAGCGATTCTAGGGGATACTCAAGCAAGCTATGGCTATGAATTCAAGTGGAAAGATTAGGCCATAAAAATTAAGAATTAAATCCTTGTCCTAAAAAAAATACCAAAATATTCACACCATGAATACAAAAATATAGAGGGAAGAACCCTTAAGATAAAGTAACACCATAAAATACTCCTTATGGAAGGAATCACTACACAATTCATGCTTATTGTAAAACAATACATACAACACCTCCCCAATATAATGATACTCATGTGTATTTATACTTTCTCATAAGTATTCCTAGGGGTCTATGCCAACTACCTCTTATTCTTATATTATTTCCTTTTAATTACGTAGTGGGCCTTTTTATTACCCATCAACTACCGAGTGGGACAATTCCATGATTATGGCCACATTACATTCATTATCCCCTTGGGTACCTCCCTTTGTATCCCATATTGTCCTCCCCACAAGTCCTTCAAAATATTTTTTGTCATGAAAGATAAACCAAACACACATTTTTTAAGCCATAGTCCCCATCTTATTTTGGCATAGCTAATTTCATCCATTTAACCTACAAGATACAATCATTTTTACATTTAGTAGACCAAATTGAAACATAACTCCATACTTGTTTCTCAAACACACTTTGGAATAAATGCTAATGATTGCCAAAAAATGAGAATTTCCTCTAAAACTTATTTAACCAAAGTCAATCGATCACCAATAGAAAGTCATATATTGCTCCAATGATTGACCCAAGCTTCACTTATTTCCAATAACCATCTCTAATCCTTTTTACCCTAACCATTAGGTTCTTAAGAAAGCTAAATATTCAAAACCTTCTTGTATATTTAAAACTTTGAAGGGGAGGTCCACTGGGATCCTCTCTTTATCCACTAGAGCATCTAAACAATCAAAGCATATCAAATATTTTTGAAGAATTATCTCCATCCCATTTCCTTACCATATAAGTCCAAGATTTCCTTCTGCTTATTATAATCCTTGGCGTTGTCATTTATAAATAACGGAACATCATATACAAAGGAAAGATGAGTTAAAGAGAAAGAACTGTCAATTTTAACACCCGAGACAACTCCAATTCTTTTGGCTTCCCTAACATTCCAACCAAATAGAATTTATGAATTATACAACAACCTACCCAACATTTTCTCCTTATAACTACGCCCTTCTAATTTATATTTTCTTATAAACCCACTCTTATTTATATATGTATGTACATAAGGTTAAAGTACCACAAATATATTAAACTTTACACTTCCAAAATATCTATTATCAATAAATTGCAATACAAAAGTATCCATTATATCTACAAATACCACAAATCAAAATATCAATTATGAATAAACTACAATGCAAAAGTACCCACTACATCTGCAATTCCAAAGTATCTCATTTATTATCAATAGAGTACAATGCTAAAATATCCACTAAGTTACTCATAAGTTATGATAGACTACAATGCTACAATATCCACTAAGTTACTCATAAGTTAGGAGTCTAATACATTATTCATATTCCGTTCCCTATTATAAATAACTATTTTTATTTAAAAGTAAAGCAAATTTATATATCATGAATATCTATTTTTATTTCAAAATAAAGCAAATTTATACTTAACCAAACTTGTGAACTTTAAAAACCCTAATCTTAAAACATTATAAAAGATATTAACTATATTTAGATTATGCAACTAAATAAAAGTTATTACAAGTTATTACACATCTTTTATTCATAGATCGCGATTTTTGTTGTAATTAAATATTAAAAAGAACCTATTTTTTGTTTGAAGTGAACTTTAATCATCATTTCACTAATAACTCCAATTAATTGCATTGCGGATTACATTAAATTTTTTTATTATTAAAAAGACAATTTTATACAATAAATTTATATTTCATAAATGAATAAGCATTAAGAATGACAGACAAAAACATCTAACAAGTTGGCAGCCATAAACCCACAGTATCATTCAATTTTGAAATTGAATTTGCAATAAATAAATTTTAATTTCTGTAATCTCATTGCATTGCAGTCATTCAATTTTGAAATTGAATCTGTAATCTCATTGCATTGCAGATAAATTTTGAAATTGAATTTTAATAAGTAAAATTTAATATCTGTAATCTCATTGCATTGCAGATAAGTGAATCCAAATCCCGACTTATCTATAATAAATTCATCCGTACTGATAGAGTATGAATTCAGTTACAAAACAAATTCAACTGACGCTGAACGATGTACAGCTCAATCAAAGCGGTATAAATTACATTGGAATCTTGGCACGCGTGATTTTATTACCTTAATAATGATCGAACTGTTCAATATTTTCTTGAATGTTTGTGAATAAGATTTATTTAGGTTTGAGTGAACAATTTGGAGATGGAGATGAATGGCAGCAAAACAACGGAAGAGACGAAAATGGAAATGG
>JZKD02S1678441.1:161821-194476 GCA_000966675.3 Picea glauca | reverse complement strand
ATTATGGAGGTGGGTGGAAACCCTTCTCTTAGAAACATGCAAGGGAAATGTAAACCACCCTTATTAAGAATTCTCTTAGAAACATGCAAGGGAAATGTAAACCACCCTTATTAAGAATTGTGTAGTAAGATGAAAACCCCCTTTTCTAGAAACTTYTGAGGGARTTTTGTAACCCCTATAAAAACATATGAGATTCATCTTAAGCCCTCCTTATTACTATGAAACCCCCTTTATAAAATTATGGGTTTGGTTTGAAATAACCTTTTTAGTAACCTTATAAAGAAGATTGWAAACTAACCGTACAGAGACATGTAGAGGTAGTGGATAACCACATTTTGAGTTAACCTTGGAGACATGCAGAGGAAGTGGAAAACCASATTTTGAGTTACTTGCGATGTTGGTTTATAGTCATCATTAAAGCCATGCCATAAACTTGTTGGGGCRGTTATTATCCATCCTTTAAGTGACATTAAGGATAATTTATAACCAACTCTATAAGTTCATTATGMTTTATCACTAGGATATCACAAACTACAATGCAAAGAAACATCAATTTCCCATGTATAGTTTTGTTTAAATAGCGTATTGTGTGTCGTTTTTAAATATATTTGACCCTTWGAAAATGGTGTGTAGATAATATTGTAAACACTTACATTAAATTTGTGTGCAATTAAACGTGAAATTTGTGAAGGTAATACATTCTTCTCATTTGCATATAATTTATTTCCCCAGTCATATATATGTGTAGGATATTTAAAAAAATTATAACTCAAAATTTAGTATTGATATTATCTGATGAAAATGGTGTAACTCAAAATTTAGTGTTAATATTATCTACATGGAAATGGTATTGTAAATTAGTAGTATGATATGATCATCGTTCATTATAAAATTTTATATAAACTCATTATACCATGAATAATCAACTAGTCTTTCACTTTCACAAATATTAGTACCATAACATTGCAAAATTTTTAGAAGGGAATCATGTGTTGTTGTTATCCTATGAATGTTTTATAACAAATTTTGTGAACTAATCAACCCCATGTTAATATTCCTTTGACATTCTACATAAAACCAATTTAAAAAGAAATTAAAATAAATCATACAAGTTATAGAAAAAACATATTTTATATTATATTATATCGAATAATTAAATATACAAAATATACATCATCAAAATATATATCTCATCTTTGTTCGACAAAATATGATGAACACCTTTAGTGACTATTCACATAACTAGATCAAATATCAACACATTGATGTTTTTATGTGGTTAAAACCCTAAAAGAGGGAAATAGTTAACGACCTGAGCTAATGTGGTCACTTGAGAAAATATATTAATATAAAAGAAAAATATTTTACAAGATATTTTCTCACAATCGATCATCAACAAATGACCCTCCATGCTCTTTAAATATAGATCATGGACCAATCAGGGGTTAAGGCACAGATCAATGTGGAACTTAAGATCAATGAGAATATGAGTCATCAGATCACTCTATGTCTAGAACAGATTGTGACCGTCAGATTACATAATTATAAATGAATACTAATGCATACTTAAGAAATACTCTTCTTGATGAAACGAGCATATGTACCCTGCCATCAGAGTACGTTCACAATGGAACATTTGTTCATTTGTGCGTAATAGGAATCAGAGTTGTCATAATGCTTCTTCCTCATTGTTAGATTTTCCTTCTTTTAGATCTGATCATGCCACAACCCTTGGGTTGTACCTTTGTTATCTCATATCCATGTTGTTCCCTTGTAGCACTAGCAAATAGATGCTACGGAATCACCAGTTAGTACTAACCAATCTACTGCATGTTCACTTGTTGCAACTCACCTTCCAATGTAACTCGCCTTCTATTGCAACTCACTAGAACTCACCTTCTACTGCAACTCGCCTTCCCGATGCAATCTTCTCTCTTATTGCAACATGCCTTTCCTTCGACAACATGACTCCTATGGAAAAACACATGTGATGCAACACATCTTCTATTGCAACTCAACCATCCTCACACTGCAACTTACATTCTGTTGCAACATACACCTTGTTGCAGTAACACATCTCTTACAACACACCTATGCTCTGACAAATATTTTGCTGCAACTCATCCATCCTCACACTGCAACTTACATTTTGTTGCAACACACATCCTATCTCTACAACATGTCTCTACCACAACACGGTTCCAATTATCACCTGTCTCTATTCCAACACTTATGAGCTGAAAAATGCTTCCTGTTGTAGCTTCTAGTTGCAACACGTTTCTATTGCAAAACGATTCTTGTTGCAGCCCCCTGCTGCAACACACCCTTTGTTTCCAAACATTTCCTACTATATCCTTTTGCTAAAACACACCTTTTGTGCAATTTTTTTCCCATTGTAGCTTCTTTTTGTAATACACTTATGTTTCCAAACGCTTCTTATTGCAATACATAACCCCATTTGATACAATAGCTTATGTGAACATATTCTATACTCAGACAAAACCCTCAACACTCATAGAACCATAGCGCTCATCCTCCCCATGGAATACCACAAATTCCAACATGGTTTTCCACAGACTCGTGCCACCTGCATAGCCATATCATACAACATTATTCTCTATAGGATTTACTCATTCATGCAATGAAATTAGTTCACACATAATCATGTCAAGAACATAGTAAATACATCATACAGGATGTCAAGCATATGCACACATAAAAATTAAATTTGCAATGGTAATTATTTTATTCATTCATACATGGTACAATACATCAATTCTAATATCATTCAAAACTTACAAATTTCATTGGATTTACAGGCCATAGGTCATGGAAACCTCAACCACTCTTATCTCGTGATATCTCTTCTCTTGTTGGTTCTGCAATCTCCCCTGCAATCACTTCATTGATCTGTTTTTATTTCCCCACAACTATTCACTTTAGTTACCCAAGGCTTCCCACGCCCTTTAATCTTCCAACTTCTATTTCGTTCTTTCCTCAATATTGACTGTTTGACTCCCTATGTGCATCCTTATGGATGTATTCCAACAATACGCTCCTCCTAAATCGTAACGTCCACAATTGTAATCTGCAACAATCTGTCAATTTCAACGACCTGTTACATTAGTCAACGCTTAATTTCTATCATAATGAATCTATCACGTCCCTACAACTTCCCTCATCATGTCATCCCCAGGATAATTGATATGCTCCTGCATCAGACTCCCCATGTTTCAAGAAACAATTCCCTTATACTTATGAAGTAAATTACTTGCATCTACAATTGTCCAATGCATCTCTCCAAAATTGCACTCTCAACTCTACATTCCTCATCTATTATACACTTCAATCTGCAAAACATCTTCCTTTGTTGCATATTCTTTGATTCATTTCATTATTTCCCTTTGTTTCACATCAATCCAAAACAACACAAAAATACTCTTGTGATGGAGATATATAATTTTTCATCTTATCCCTGCTACAACTCAACTTCTGGTACTGCTACCTTCCCTATATCTCTTTCTTCATTACCACAATCATTAGTCATGTGCTTTTCAGTCATGCATCACCTACACAATTTGGATATGAGTCATTTTTGGATATGTGTTATATTATTTTCACGAGTAGGATTAGATTATAAATTGTTTCGGGCGCGCAGGGCGGTAAGAGGGGGGTTGTAGGGGTTCGAAGGAAGCACCCCCAAAATTTTGTTTCCCTTGGTTTTTGTGTCCATTTATGGGTGGTTTTTTTGGCACATGGTTTTTCGCCGATGGTTTTCTATTTCTGGTTGAGGAATTAGGGTTGTTTATTAATCCAGGTCATTGGATTAGGGTTTTGGATGGCGTTGGCTCCTATATGCATATTGTATTTTAAACAATGTATGATGTGAATGAATATAGAAAATGTTGGTTTTCCCGGTTTGGGTTTCTAGGGGAAAAATATATGTGTAATGTGTGTATTTGTCATTGTATTTTTTTTGTTTTTTTATTGAAAATTTGTTTGCAATAATATATTGTACAAGGTTAAAATCTACATTTGGTATCAGAGCAATTATTCTCTTTAGGGGGACACATTTTTGGTCATGGGTTTGGCTTGGGACTGTGATCAACCTTGTTACAGTGGGATATATGTGGTATTGATTCTTCAAGTGAAGAGAAATGACAAGTAGTTCAAAAATAGAGATCGAGAAATTTAATGGGAAATTTTTTGAGTTGTGGAAGCTTAAGATGGAATATCTGTTGGTAGACATAGATCAATGGGTCACGGTGGATCTCGGTACTGCACCTATAGGAACATCAACAAATGACTATAAAAAGTTGGATCAGAAGGAGAAGATCACAATCTGATTATGACTCTCGGATTCAATATTACTAAATGTGCCAGGGGAAGCTACAACCAAGGAGTTATGGGATAAGTTGGGGAACTTGTATCAGTCTATGTCCTTGGTAAATAAATTTTTCCTGTGGAAAAAACTATATAACTTGAGGATGAGAAATAGAGACGTTGTGACAGAGCATCTGAACCCCTTCAACACTGTGATAATTTAGTTGTTATATGTTGAGATTAAAATTTTAGATGAAGATAAGTGTATCGGTTTACTATGCTCTTACCATAATCGTGGGATAGTCTAGCTGTGTCCATAGGTATTAATACAACTACCTTGAGTTTCGATGATGTGGTCTCAACCTTGTTTTCGGAGGATATGAGATGGAAGAACATGGACGGACAAAGAACATATGCATTATTTGCAGGAGGATGCTCCCAAGATAGAAATAGATATAAGTCCTCAAGTGGGAGATCTAAGTCTAAGGGTAGATATAAATCTCCAAGAAAGTTCTTAAAGGTATGCTAGATATTTGGAAAAGAAGGGCACTTCAAGAAGCAATGTAGATCCAAAAGCGTTGAGAAAGTGAAGGGATATGAAGATGCTCCCTCTACAGAAGAAAATACCTCCAAGGAAGAAGGATGTGATCTATACTTGGCTTCTTCAAGCACACATGAATATTATGAGGCATGTTTGGTTGACTCGGGTGCATCCTTTCATATGACTCCCCACAGGGAGTGGTTCTGTGAACATAAAAGGTATGATGGAGGTAATGTTTCCCTAGGTGATGACTCGACAACCGGAATCATAGGATGAGGAAAATTCAAGTTGAGGCTCATAGATAGAAGGCTTAGAACACTTCCTGGTGTTCTACACATCCCAGGTTTAGCAATAAATTTGATTTCTATAAGAAAAATGGACGATGCAGGGGTAAAAGCGATATTTGAAAAAGAAAACCGTGGGATGGTTTGAGGGGAAATGGTGGTGTTGAAGGAAGTTCGGATTGGAACTCTATATAAGCTGCAAGGAAGCACTATTAGTGATGGATTTGGTAGTTCCATTGTTCCTGATATTGGAGAAGAAGAAGAAAAAACTCGTACAGTCTCTAGAGAAAAAGGTTATGTTGTGGAATCAAAGACTAAGGCATATCAGAGAGAAAGGTCTTCGACAATTACATGGAAAAGGTATGGTTGAAGGTATGTATAACTACTCTCTGGATTCTAATTTATGTGGACATTGTGTGTATGGGGAGAATATTCGAGTAAGATTCCCCTTTGGTGCAACGAGGGCAGAAGAAATTTGACATCTAGTGCACAGTGATGTGTTTGGACCTATGTTGGTTCCATCATTGGGAAAATATGTGTATTGTGTCTCGTTTATAGATGAACTCTCAAGGAATACTTGGATATATTTCCTCAGGAAGAAATATGAAGTCTTTGACAGGTTTAAATATTTTAAGGCTCTTGTTGAGAATCAAATAGAGAAAATAATTAAGGTGACAAGGACAGATAATGGTGGAGATTTCTACGGGAATGAATTTGAATAACTCAGTAATAAGTGCGATATAGAAATTTAGATTACTAATACATATACAACACAAAAAAATGGAGTTGCAAAAAGGATGAACATGACGTTGATGGAAAAAAGCAAGGTGCATGCTTAGTGGTGTCAGGTTAGGGAAAAAATTATGGGCAGAGGCAGTGGGTAATGCATGTTACCTAGTCAATAGATCACCCTCATCAACACTAGATGACAAGACTCCACAAGAGGTATGGACTCGTAAGAAACCTTCTCTCACACATCTCAAGGCATCTAGATGTGTGGTTGATGCTCATGTTCCAAAGGAAAATAGGAATGATCTAGATATGAAGGTTGAAAAGTGTATCTTTATTAGGTATAAATATGGTCTTAAAGGTTATAAGATTTGGAATCCAGAAACTAAGAAGGTTGTGTATAGTCAAGACATGGTATTTGGAGAAATGAAGGATGTTGTCAAATAGAAAGTCCTACCAAGTAAGAAAGAACCAGAGAAAATAGAGTTTGAGCCAAAGCATGATGAATCAGACTCTATARAAGAACAAGAATAAGAATAAGAAGATCCTCATACTCCAKTATTGAGGAKATTGGTGCGGGRAAAAAGGCTAACAAAAAGGTATACTCCATCTGACTTTTGTTCAAATTTKTCTTTKTCTATTATTGATGATGATSCTAGAACTACTAGGGATGAAGTGGATTCARAGGATGGAAAAATATGGAAAAAGGMCATGGTTGAAGAAATGATAGCCTTAKATAAGAATGAGGCTTGGGATTTKGTGGAGTTGTCAACTAGAATAAATSCCATTGGAAACAAATGGGTATTTAAAAATAAGATGAATCCAGAAGTAAAAGTGGASAAATACAAAGCTCGATTAGTAGAAAAGGGTTATTCCYAGGTTGAGGGAATTGATTTTTGTGAGATTTTTTCTCATGTTTCCAAGTTAACTTTTATTAAGTTTATGATATATGTTTTTGTTGCATTTGATTTTGAWGTAGGACAAATGGATGTGAAGACAACATTCCTACATGGGGATCTAGAARARAAAATCTATATGAAGCAYCCAAAAGGATTTGTTGTGAAGGGAAATGAGTTGGTATACAAGCTGAAAAATTCCTTGTCTAGTTTAAAATAATCACCAAGGATGTGGTATCAAAAATTTGATATTTATATGCTGGGACTTGGCTTAAAAAGAAGAAAAGATGATCATTATGTCTATTTTAAATTAATTGGTGATCATTTGATTTAGTTTGTCTTGTATGTGGATGACATGGTGTTGATCTATTCAGATGTGAAATTCATGTCATTTAAAAAAAAAAAACATAAATAATAACCAAAGAGCCACATGGAAAGTAGAATTTGGCCCATGTGGTGATGGATGCAAAAAAATTTCTTCCTTCTCTAACTTTTCCTATAAGCTCACTTTTACAAATAAGTTACTTATGAAGTGACTCACTTTTATATAATAAGTGCAAATCACTTTTACAATGAAGTTACTTTATAAATTAAAGTTGCATGAAAAAAGTAACAAAACAAGAGTATTAAATTTACTTAATAGTGATTCACTTTTATAATTTAATTGAAATTCACTTTACAATGACTGCATGGATTTTTTCAAAAGTAACTTAAAAGATGAAACTTGAACACTTGAACTCAATACCTTTTACTAAATAAAGTAAATTTCAACCAAGTGAGCTAGTGCAAAAGACACAACAATTGCAAACAAATAAGATGAGGGTGTCGTTGTAGTTGGAGCTCCGCCTCAAAGTGTGTTCTTACCCCAAAAACTTCATTTCCGCATGCTCAAACAAAAACAAGAACAAATTTGGAAAATTAATTCTGAATCTCAACAACAATGGGTTAGATCTTGGTTCTATTACTCGTAAAATGAAAATTTTCTCTCTATTTATGATATCTTAGGCTCGCATACAACATAAATCAAAGAGTATACACAAAAAATAAAACACTTTCTTCTATATTTCAAATTTGTTGAGATCACACATAGTGCACAACAAAGAGCATACATAGACCAAAAAAATTAGCAACCCAGAAATAAAATAAAAAACTGATATATTAACTCTATAGTTTTTTTTTAAGTCATATTTAGGATTTATACCTCTGGATCTGACTAAAAAGGTTGTATATTGGGAAAATAGAAACTTTTTTCAAGTGAAATGAGAAGCGTTTCAAACTAAAATAAGAACTCCATACACAATGAAACAATCTTATCCAGCTAAAAATGTATGGAAATAGCATAAACCAAAAATGTGGCAACACGACTTCAATATCTTGATCTACAATGGGAGCGGGTCTTCAAACAGACTCTAATACCATGTTCGAAAAAACAAGGTATTCCAACATATAAGGATCAACATCTTCAATACCCACTCACAAAACAAGATCCAAATCAACAAATTGATGTCTTTTACATGGTTAAAACCTTCAAATAGGAAATAGTCCATGGCCATAACCAACATGGTGAGTTGAGGCAATATATTAATGAAAAACAAAAACATTTTACAATATATTTTTTCATAATTTATCATCAACAAATGACCCTCCATGCTCTTTAAATAACGATCATGGACCAATTGGGTGCGCCACAGATCAATGCAATCATTAAGATCAAGAAGAATATGATTCATGAGATCACTCTATCTAAAACATATGGTGACTCTCGGATTATATAATTACAAATGCATACTAAAAAAACACATTAAAAAACACACTTTTACCTAAAAGCATATTAGATCAAGTTGATCTTAACTAATTCCTAAGTATCTAAATATCCTAACAATCTTCAAATTTGTCCAATACCTTTTTTTAACCATTTGAAAATAAAATCCAAGTAACTTATGTACAAATTCACACATGTAACAATTCCAAACATAATTGTTATGATGAAGAAAATGGGGCATTTTGATTAATTATAAATGGAAAGTATTATGGTCATGATTCACCACCATTCTATATTTGTGGTCTACATAAAGTAGGAAAAATGTAGACCTTACATGAACTTTTGAATGTTTTGTTGGATAAGGGATTCAACCCAAAAAATGTTACATATACCATACAAATTGAAACTAGACGCAATGTTATATGGCTATATACATCACTCGTTTAATGTTGAATATATTGTCCTAATAACAAAATTTCTTTAAAAAAATAATTAACATTAAGAACTACATAAAGTGAGGCTCACTTGAGCTTCTTCTTCTTCTTCCTTTCCACCAACATGATAGTTCACCCCAAAAATTGACAGTCTCTTTGGCTTCTAAATATTGAGGTGATATCTCTTAATGTAAACCAAGATGTTGCATGAAAAAAACATTCCTCTCTTGACTAAGCTAGAAAATGATGAAAGGAGCCAAGGTTAAAGTTTAGAAAGAGGGCGGAGAAATGTGAAGGCTCCATAAAACAGAAAGGAATCTCTACAAATTTGAATACTAGGGGTTTGAATAAAGTATCCATCTTAGCTTCTATAGTTTCATATTTTTGTTGATGATTGTGGCTTCTATAGTTTCATATTTTTGTTGGTGATTGTTCATGAACTTGTCTTTCTCGAAGCTTAGACGATTGAGCAGTGAATTCCAACATTTATTGAACTATATCCCACTCATACTTGAGTCCATATACTCTCACTCTTATTTCACCAAATGTTTCCATAGTTGTTTAGATCTACTTTTAACTCTGTGACCTCTCCCATAACTTTTGATTCCCCTTACAACACACACAACAAAAACTATATCATGCAAAATAAGCTCTCCCTAACGTTCTCTAATACAATTGGGACTACCATGAAGAGAAGATGAGATGTCTAACACACTTAACCACAAGATCTTGGAAATATTTGAGGGATCCTCAACCTCATCGATACACCAAAAATTCTACCATGAACCAACGACAACACCCCATACTTCAACACAATGAAAAGAAAAAATGTTGAGGAAAAAATAGAGGTCCTTCCATTACAGACATTTCAACATCACTTACTAGGGGAAGGCTAAAAACACCAGTTGCCAGAAACAGAGCTAAACATCAATAAAAATATGCCATCGTCGACAAGATGGTTGTGTTTTCTTAAAACTTTTAAAAAAACAATGTCTCCAAATTCTTCAAATGGATCTTGAGACCTAGAGATGATCCTTGCAAGGAGAATATCCTACTATGAATATAATGTCAAGCCTTATAAAGCACCAACATTTTTGTTACATTGTTCATTGTACTTCTTAGTGCTTAGGAAAAAATTAGTTCTATGTTTCCTTTTGGGTTGATGAAAGCCCCCCTCACTCACCCTTAATTGTCCATTTTTGCATTGAGAGGCACTTACAATCCAATATGAGGGAGGAGATGTTGTCATATAACATAACCTAAATAGAGTAAAAACAATGAATGCCACATGAGGGGTGGGAGAAATATGATTAAACTCCATTCTTGTTGAGTACCAAAAGGATTGAGGAGGATGGGACAAGTGGGAGGATAAGTAACCACATTCTATTTATTGGATTCATTTTCATGGAGTGGCTTTGAATCGCCCTTGTTAATATGATAAGATGGCTTTTTGAGGAATTGGGCATGAAACTATGTTTAAATTCCCCTTGATATTATTTCATGGTTCCTTCAAGATGTGAAACACCCATATTTTTCATAGAGTTTACAAAGTTATTAAGTTGTTTCTTAATGTGGCAATAAAATATTTCATATGATTTATGTATGCTCTGAACAAGTTTTGCACTTATTGAAGAAGTAACCCTATATTTTAGAAATATCTAATGAAAATTATGGATCATGTCATTCAATTTTCCTAGAAAGTTGAAGCCTTAATAGGTATCCAACCCCTTTATTTAATTATTCATTTTAGTCTCAAATTATTCATTATAATCCCCATACTTCAAATAAATGCTTCTTCTAGTGGTCATTAAAGCAATAACCCCTAAACTTATAATAGTATGTTAATTCAATAAATATTAATATTTTCTTATTTACATGAAATAAATAATTTAAAAAAATTATAATTTTAAATTACTTTAAAATAAATATATTATAATATAAATAAATTTGGCATGCATCCTGTAAAATACATGTTGTTTTCTATAAGAATAAAATTCTTAAGTCTCTAATGAAGTAGCATGTTTTTTTCTTTAGAATAAAATTCTTAAACAACTTATAGCATGTTATTTTTCCTTAAAATAAAATTCTTAAACAACTTATTGTTATTGTATTTTTCATGCTTAAGTCTTCAATGAAATAGCATGTTTTTTTCCTTAGAATAAAATTCTTAAACAACTTATAGCATGCTATTTTTCCTTAAAATAAAATTCTTAAACAACTTATAGCATGCTATTTTTCCTTAAAATAAAATTCTTAAACAACTTATAGCATGCTATTTTTCCTTAAAATAAAATTCTTAAACAACTTATTGTATTTCTTATATTTTCGCATGCTTTGTTCTTTTCTATTAAAATAAATTTTTTAAAAAACTTGTTGTATTCCCATATTTTATAAGTACTTAAAATGAATGTACTCTTTGCAATAAGACCAAATTTCTTGAGTATTTATTATAATTTTAAATTACTTTAAAACAAATATATTATAATATAATAATTTTGGCATGCATCCAATGAAGTACATGCTATTTTTCAAAACATTAAAATTCTTAAGTTTCCAATGAAGTAGCATGCTCTTTTTCTTTAGAATAAAATTCTATTCTTAAACAACTTATTGAAGTACATGCTATTTTCCAAAAAATTAAAATTCTTAAGTCTCCAATGAAGTAGCATGCTCTTTTTCCTTAGAATAAAATTCTTAAACAACTTATTGTATTTCTCATACTCTTTTTCCTTTGGAATAAAATTCTTAAACAATTTATTATATTTCTCATGTTTTAGCATTCTCTTTTCTATTAGAATAAAATTCTTAAACAACTTATTGTATTTCCCATGTTTTATAAGTAAGGAATGTACTCTTTGCAATAAGACCAAATTTCTTGGGTATCTATTGTGTTTGTCATGTTTTTCTTCCAGTTTTATTTTTGTTGTCAACTTTTATATGGATATCATGATATCATGTAAAGAGACTCTATTTTTTAATCTAATTTGTTATCTATATTCAATGTATTTAGTGGTTCAATATATTGAGTTGAATATATTGTAATTATACAATAAATTATTATAAAAAGGTATAGTTTAAATTGATTTAATGGTTAAAAATGTGTTTTCTCCATAATCAAAATTAGTGAAAATCTCAACTTTTAAAAAAAATCTTAAATCAGTCTGAGTGCAAATTACAGGGTCTTAAATATTTTTCCAGTCAATGTGAATAATCAATAGTCGGTAAATGTTAATACTCAATGATCGGTGTGGAAGAGCTGCATAAATATTTTGTCATGGGCCAACAGTCTAAAACAGTTCGCTAAATTTCAATAATGAATGGAGGGTCAAAAAGAATGACTCTGGCAAAACTAGTCTCTAAATTGTTTCAGTATTTGTAAAAATTTCGAATAAATTTTTATAATTGTCAGACAATCAGTCATGAGGGAAGTATTCGATTATTTTACAGTCCAGACAACGGCGCTATGAATCCATGTTGTGGCCCTGGAATGAACGTGGGAAACCATCGACGCATCTCTGGAATTATTTTCTCGACAAGAGTACGATACCCAGAGAGGGAGCGGACCTGCTGATGATGCTCCAAAAGGAAGAGGATGCAGACGTGAATCAACAGCTTCGAATCATACCTCTCACCAAACTCGTAGACGTCTGCAACGGTCTCCTGGACGACGTGATGACGAGCAATGAACAATTCACAGACTCGCTTCAGTGAAATCACGTCATAGAAGTCGGCGGCTATGAAAATGTCGCAGTACTCATGGAGCGTGGTGTCTTCGCGCAGATGACCTGTATAGATGAATTGCATGACCGATTTAAACGCTGAAAAACCTATATTGTGAACAGGGATAACCCCACCGGTCGACTGGAAGTAGTCATCCTCTAGCAATACTTCGAATACTCGGGACACCTTCCTAAGCACGCGCTTGTGGGCGAGGATTGGTTTCGTGTTATTGTCGAGCAAGAACGTTACGTCGAAGTCTAGGCCGCCGACTTCTGTCGTCGGATGAGGATCCGGCTGCGCTGTGTGGGATTGATAATTGAGAGCTTCGTCGACTATCTCCCTCACGTCAAGGTTATTGGCCAAAACATGCCTTTGCAGAAACTCCCTGGACCGACGTGCGATACTGTAGAGAGCTTCGGCTCCTTCCTGCTGCTGGGCTTCATTGAAAACCCGGCCGTAAAGATCAAGAAGAATCTCCAACAAATTGTGATAGACAAAAATGGCTCCAAATTTAGTAGGGTTTGCCAAGACAGCGAGCCCATGAACACACAGTGATCCAAGCTCGTCCCCTGCGTCGGCTTCCCTGGCAGCTAAAACGAGACTCTTGGCATTGTACTCATCAGCCTCGCCCATCATTAGAATCTCCATGTGACCCAAGTAAGTGGAGGCCATATCTCTCACATCCTCCTCGTGCATCTCTGTGGTTCTGAGCATCCTAAGGCCTCCCATCTTGACGAAGAAAACAAACCCGTCCCTGTAGGTTGCCACCCGGAACAAGAGCGCAGCAAGGACGAGCACGAGCTCCCGGTCTCTCTGCACGTCGGGCAAGCGGAAGGCCGTCATCAATGCCGCCAGGCCTCCCTCTAGTAAAATTTGATAATTGACGGCCTCGGCCTGGACGCTTATCGACAGATGGTTTAGAGCGAAAGTAGCCTCTTTCAGCAGACGGGGCCGATCGAGCATCAGAATGAGGGGCCTCACGGCACCCGCTAGCGTAAACGTCGTTGTGAGAGCTACCCGTCGTCCGAGGAACCTCGTCAATAGCCGTGTTGCTAACGATCTGCATTCTTCGTTTGAATCGTGTAGCATGTGCACAATTTGCTGCAAAACCCCGTTTCTAATAAAGGTTTTTACTGTGTATTCAAAATCATCTTGCTCGGAGAAGCATAGACTCATGATAGTACCTGCAGCAGCCGTCCATGCAACATTCACGTTATGGTATAGTTAACTGTTTGTTGGTGAATAAGTAATTAGATGGTCATACAGTGATTTTTTAATCATATTAAGTAAATGTTAAAAAGTAAATAGGTGAATGGAAGTATTTAAAAATGCTAGAAAGTTACGAACATAAGATCTGGTTTACTGAGTTGGAAGGATGACTAAGAATATGCTAGCATCTTCAATTGATAACCATACGATTGAAATTTATCGTTAAAAGATCATTAAATTTGTCTATAAGATTGAAATTTATCGTTAAAAGATCATTAAATTTGCCCATTGTCAATAGGTGTAAGCCTTTCGGCATAATTATGGATTAGATTAATCCAACAAACGATGCAGAAGTTGAAGCAAATAATATGTAATTTGTATCCACAAAGAAGATGAGACAATACAAAAGAATGTAAAAGAGATGGAAGATGAAATGATATACAAGAGATAGTTGAAGCAAATAATATGTAATTTGTATCCACAAAGAAGATGAGACAATACAAAAGAATGTAAAAGAGATGGAAGATGAAATGATATACAAGAGATAGGCGTTGGCTAACTGTTCTACCTTTTGATTTTTTGCCAGAAGGGCGGCACTTGGAGTATATAAATTTAGCCACTTAAATATACAGATCCAACCATTCATCACCGGATTTCAGAGAAAATCAAACGAAAAAAGTTACCAGAAAACCTCCAAAAGGTAGAACGTTGTTCTACCTTTTGATTTTTTTTGTTCTACCTTTTGATTTTTTTTGTTCTACCTTTTGATTTTTTTTGCCAGAAGGGCTATATAAATTTAGCCACTTAAGACACTTAATTTCAAACAAAATCAAACATTTAGACGAAAAAAGTAATTGGAAAACCTCCAAAAAGTACAACATTTAGACTACGAACAAAATAAGGTAGAACGTTTAAACTACTAACAAAATAAGATGGAAAAAATTACCAAAAAACCTCCAAAAGATAAAACGTTTAGACTATTACTAAAAGAATATAGGGCCAAAGTTATGGCTATATGTTCAACATGGAAAAAGTAGAACATTTAGAGATATTCCACACTACCTTATCATGTTTATCTTGTTACACTAATAGTGGGATAATTATCACTAGTTCTTATTAGAGAATTCTAATTCACTCATCAATATTATTCAAATACACTTATATCAAATAAAAAAACATAAAAATAAGAATATATAAATATTTAAGAAGAAGCTTACACATGGTGAAGGGAGGAGTGGATTAGGACAAATTTATAAAAGCATATTTATTGTAGCTTTATTTTTTGTTTTGTTTGTGAACTTGGGTTACCTAGCAAACAAAAATTGAATTATTAAACAGATTGTTCTTATTTTAGGTTATTATTTTAGAAGACCAGTTAGCAAACAAAAATTGACTATTAAATGAGATTGTTTTTATTTTAGGTTATTATTTTAGCAATGTGGTCTCATAATTAGAAGAGAGATATTTTTGATATTTTGCTAAGTGATCTCTTCCTTGATTTCGGAGTGGATCTCTACCTTGAATCTCTTCCTTGATTCAAGTGATTGTTCTTATTTTAGGTTATTATTTTATAAGACCACCTAGCAAACAAAAAATGACTATTAAATGAGATTGTTTTTATTTTAGGTTATTATTTTAGCAATGTGGTCCCATAATTAGAAGAGAGATATTTTTTATATTTTGATAAGTGATCTCTTCCTTGATTTTCGAGTGGATCTCTACCTTATATCTTCCTTGATTCGAGTGATTGTTCTTATTTTAGGTTATTATTTTAGAAGACCACCTAGCAAACAAAAATTGACTATTAAATGAGATTGTTTTTATTTTAGGTTATTATTTTAGCAATGCTGACCATAATTAGAAGAGAGATGTTTTTGATGATATTTTTTATATTTTGCTAAGTGATCTCTTTCTTGATTCACTAGTGATGTCCACAACATCAATGAATTCATAAATATTTTTAAGGAAGGAAATCCATTCTCTCAAGGGAATTCTTTATTTTTAAGAGTCTGTAGAATTTCTTAGAATCTAACTAAGATAGGGGTGTGAGGGGAGCATTAATAGAGAAATTATAATATAATTTCTCTATTAATGCTACCCCCTCCCACCCTCTAGGTAGAGAAATTATATTATAATTTCTCTATTACTATTCTCTCCTTCACTATCAGACAATAACCACTTCTGTTGGTCACTTCTGGGAGACAGAGCTATACTTCTTTTCTTTCACTTCTCACTTCTGGGAGACACAACTATACTTCTGGTCACTTCTGTTGGTCACTCACTTCTGGGAGACAGAGCTATACTTCTTGTCTTTCACTTCTCACTTGCCATACTTCTTTTCTTTCACTTCTCACTTCTGGGAGACACAACTATACTTCTGCTGGTCACTTTTGCTAGCCCGAGATTTTATGATTAGTTATAAGCATTTTTTATTACTCTTCTAGAAATTTTACTCTCCTTATCATATCATGATAAAGAGTCTTCAATATTGTCCTTCATTTAATATAGAGTTAATTCTTTGTTTAGATACTTAAAAGAAAGATCAATTTTATTTTTATCAAAAATCAAATATGTTTCAATATTTAAAATAAAAATTTTAAAAAATATATTTAAAATTTAATTCATTATCTTTTAAAATATGAAAATATCAAATATTTTATATTTTATATAAAAAATTATTTAAACATAACAACAACCAATGCCATATATTATAGGTTTTAATATATTTAAAATTTGAGTATATAAACTTATATTAAATAATGTTGAAAATATTTTTTAATATTTTAGGAATTTGTGAGAGAATATAGGAAGGTTCAACAATAAGAGCATCTTGTACACCCATTTAAGAGAAGAACATGTCACTTATAAGAAATTGAAATTGAGTGAAGAGGGTAACAATCATTCCTCGACAAGGTCCATTAACAAAGTGTCGTGTAAATGGAAGGAAATTTGTAAAAAATGAGGTTTCAAGTTGGATTCTCAACCTGATTTACTTGTGGTTAACAATCATTCCTTCCAACAGCAATGGTGTAGACCAATTGACAAATGCCATGTTAATGAAAAAAAAATTGTGAAAAATAAGTTCTCAAATTGGATTCTCACTCAAATTTACTTATACTCCATTCTTACTAAATAAATCAAGTGTTAATTTATTTATTTTTAGAGATTAAAATAATCTAAATGATCTTAAAATATGCTAAATACTATCGATCCGTGAAATAAATCTTTTCTGGGTTCTAAATCAGAGTCGTGAGACTTAAGTTAAACATGGTCATGATTAATACCTGCAGCAACGGATCGAACCAGGTCGACCTTAGAAGAGAGCATCACAGCTAGTTGAGTTGCACAGTCGGGTGACACAAAAACCTGCTGGCCTACACTGCTCGCTGCTAAAGACCCGAAAATATTACAAGCGAAAACTTGTACTCTCCGATCGGGCGACATCAAACCCCGTACAATATCCACACCATCATCATAATCCCTCTGCACAAGTAGACGTCTCAGTAAATCCTTTGCCCAATACCGCGATATTAATTCAAGTGTCTGGAAAACAACCCTCTTCAGACGAAGAGGTACCTCATCGTCAGCATGCCTGTGCTCCCTTCTTAACAATCGAAATAAACGGGGAATCGCTCCTCCCTCTATCATAACTCTTCCAACCTCTGCCTCCACCGTGACAAGGTCTCTCAACAGACTCACGGCACGCTCTTCCAGAACCTCTCGAGCACCGTCGCTGCCTGAAGGGGAAGCGGTTTCACTAATCTGTTCAATCAATAGAGAAGTGATTCCTTCTTCGAACATTATGTCAACACACGGCCCCTCGTCACCGGGAAGAATTCCCTCGAGAGCTTCAATGGCTTTTATCTTCTCTGGTTCGTAACCATCGCTATTTATGAAATCCCTGAGAACATTAATATTTTTTTTTATGAGTTCAGCAGAAGCAGCAGCCCCCACTCTTCTCTTCTTGAGATCAACGGGTGATGATGAAGAAGCCAAAATGGAACTGGACGATGCCTCCTGGATATCCACCTCTTTCCTTTTAATCTCTGTCTCGTCCATCCCTTGACTTCGAATTTACAAGCTACAAACACGAAAAGATTATTGTCTGCGAAGAGTATTTCTCGTGTCTCAGTAACTGTAAACAGAAGAAAGATGGTGGATATCCAGGGGCCCCTGTTGATTCCTGCTGCTTCTGTGGTGGGCGCTCTTGCAGCTTCCACACAAACGTTAGGGCAGATCCATTCCAGTTTATTGTTTTTGCGATAACTACTTTATGTTCGTTATGGATTTTCTTGATATCAATAACGATATTTCTTCAATTTAGGATCGCACCCCTTCAGTTGACAAGCCCTTCCGCTTAAACCCTAATTTAACCCTCAATGTTCCATACAGCTAACTTCCTGCCCAGCACGGTGAAAGCCCTAATCAACAAACAGCCATGGAGCTGACTTTTCATTGCACAAATGCATTTCGCTGGTTTTAATCATTCTCTAGGATTTTAAGATTAGAGAATGGAAATTGTTTTTGATGAAAATAAGGTTCCACATAGCAACCTTGATCTCAAAAGATACATTTCACTGCTGTAACTTTAATTTTGTATAAATTTGGATCATCAGGAAAATAAAATTATATTAATGTTTTGAAAATCATGAAATAAAATTCCATAAATCTACTTTGATCTCTCTCAACCCTAGTTCTAATCCTAGTCCTTGCATGATAAAATTAGAATTTTAATTAAACAAAGGAAATAGTTGTAAAAAAGTTTGAATTAATAAATTTCAAACTTAGCTTAATTTAAAAAAAAAAAAAATTATATCTCATGAATTTAGTTAAGATAATCACAAAATCTTATGCATTAGTCATTATTAACATAACAATGGTTTTGACAAGACAAATATAATGCACATTTTAATCATTATTAATATAACAATAATCTAAACTTAACCTAATTAAAAAAATCACAAAACCTTATGCATTAGAAATTATTAAAATGACAATGTTCTTGAAAAAAAAATATAATGCACATTTTAGTCATTATTAACATAATGCACTTTTTATTCTTTAAAATAAGAAATATAAAAAACAATTACTTACAACGACAAAAGAAATACGGACGCTAAGTTGGATTCATAGACAACATAAATGGGTACGCTAAGTGGGAAAATACTCTGTAATTCCGACGGAAGTGTGCACTAGTATTATAGATTATCAATGTACAAGCATTGACTCAATGTGTTTTACCATCTTCAAGGCAGTGAAGAGTTTCCACTACAATGAGGAGAAGTTGGAGTTTTAGCATCTTCAAGGCTGTGAAGAGTTGGTGGTGAGGCGTTGGCATCAACTACAATGAGGAGGAGCTGAAATCAATCACATAACATTGACTGCACTGACGAGTGCAGGCATACACTGCATAACATCGATTGCAGCAAGTAGAGCACTGCAGTCAATACATCGATAGAAACAATAACTTCTACGTGGTTATTTTGTAAATTTTATAATTTTAAATTATTTATTATTTCTCATAAACGAGAACATACCAGGGCTAAAGTGTCATCACAATGCCTAGCCCAATCACAAAATCGAGATTATGAAATAGTAAAATATAAAAAAAAAATTATGCTTCGTAAATAATTCAAATTATAAATACCCTTTTCAAAACATTGGAAAATTTATTTTAAAAGTACCAAAATGCACCAATTAATCTACTAAAATAGACCAAAGCAATCAGTGCCTTGCGAGTCCCTTGCCTAAGGCAGGGACTAACAAAATAAAACAAATCATTGCAACAAGCTAATACATAAATCTACTATGATCTCTCCCAACCCTAGTCATCGCATGATAAAACTAGAATTTTAATTAAATAAAATAAAACAAATCAGTGCAACAAGCTAATATACACTACCTCGTTTATTAAAATAAAATTCATTATATTACATGTAGCTAGTACATGATCTAATACTTTATAGTAGGTAGGTATTCAGAAACATAAAATTTTCTCATTTATTATATATAAAATCGGTAAAAAATAGATTAATCAATTAATTTTTTTATATTAAATTAAATTAGTATAGTGGTTTTTCCAGATGGGGTGATAGTTGAGAACAGTTGTAAAAGTGGAGGGGACGACACCTGCCAGCGCAGTATCAGCCACGTGACTGGCGCATGCACCTTTCCTCCTCCCATACCATGAAGTTACACTTCCTTCACTCATACTAGCGTGCCATTAACATTTCGAGTGCGCTCTTTTCTGCCTCCTCGTCCAATCTATAGAGCCTTCATTATTGTAGTCACCTCTGTGCGTGTGCATCCTTCCTCTCCATCATTATTTATACCATGGCGCTCCTCGACTGGTTCATCATTTCTTCTTCTTTTCACTAGAGCTATCACGCGGTCTGCACTCTTCCCTGGTGCTTACCTGCTATGTTAGCCAATTCTCAGTGCCCTCTTACCTTCTTCTTGCTTCGGCCATGCCTCGATTGTGGGGGAAACCCAAGAGGGGCTCAACTTGGTACCAAAACAGGCCATGCATGGCCATTCGATCTCATCTTTCCCACGCACCTTCAAACAACTCTCCACTTTCTTCGCCCTCCTCCTCTGGCTAGTCCTCTCAGAGCCAAAGCGGCCTCCCGTCTCTATCCTTGCCTTGGGCTTCCAGAGTCTAGTGGTTCAACCTCCTGGGAAACTCATTGGGATTTTCCCCAGGGCCATTGCCAGACTTGGCCTCTTCCTCGCAACCTGCCTTGGTCATCCCACCAAATTCACCTAAGAATTCATCTCCTACGCCACCGCCAGTGCACTCACCACCAATCCAGTCTCCATAAGAGGACACCTCCATCCACTAGGAGAAACCGTCAGAATAGCCCCACTCCTATTCGGATTGCGCCACCTGTGCAAAGTTTCAAGACAACCTTGCAATTCTGCAAGACCTGGCGTTCGAGGTCCACAAGGAGGTGGACGATCTACGGTTTTGCCTAGATATTATGGACAAGAATGGGACGCAAATTATGCAACTTCTCTCCTCTCTGCATGGCTCTCAACACTCATAGAACAGGGACCCAGTGCACCAGCGGCCTAGGCGACGGTCTTGGTTCTGGCTCTCCAAATGTCAACAGTGGACAACGTGGCAACGGGCTCGACTTCGACTCTTCAGGCACCTACATTGGACAATGTTGCATGCAACACGTCAGCTGCATGAGCCACGACATCTCCACAGGTGTCAGACTACAGGGCCTGTTTTTATTTTTTTTTATATTTTGACAATTGTACTTTTGAACAATTCTCTTTTTTTATGTCATAAGTCAGTCCTAAATTTTCTAGAATCTCGGACGAATCGGTTTCCCCATGGGGAAATTCGGTTCAAGATGTTTAAAACTGATATATGAATCTTGGGTCGGTTATGGTTTAGAATGACAGAATTGGTTTCCCTCTGGGGCAATTCAATAATTACAGTCCTCGGGCAAACATGGCGTTACTATAAAAAAAATTAGCATAGTGGCTAAACCATCAACATCAACACCCGTAATTTATAGTAAAAATATTGAGTAGTTATTAAACTTGGTATTAATAATTTGATCCATCATTATTATGTTAATCATCTTAATCCCCATTTTAATTACTAATGGACATGTTTTGTCATTCTTTGACTAATCTTTTTACATTTTACTTATTTTGTGGGTAAATGTAAGAGATGTATAATCAAAAACATATAAAAGTAAAAGACTTTAATGTTTCTCATTAAAAAAAAAAAATGGGTAAGAGGTAAAATATTGTAAATGTAATAATTAGATGTGGTTTTTTTGGGCAAGCTGTTAAATTGTAACAAGTAATATTTATTCTCATATTTGGGGATTCAGGTTATTTGCTACTTGAAAACATATGAACTCTATGATAACAATATTTGAAACTAACTTTCGTGTAAACACTATTTAATTGGAATAAAATCTACAATTAGTTCAAAATTAGTTTTCCTTAAACTTAAAAAAATAGATTAAAAATCAATATTTACAAATGGTAATCAATAATTTCTTCTCATTAATTAATTTACAATTTAAAAAAAATAATAGAAATACGACACATCTAAACTTATTTTCATACTTAATTTTTTAATTTATGATACCTTTCTTACACACCCAACTGTATGAGTAGTCGCTCTTTCTATATAATTAAATCAATTTTAATAAAAAAATTAAAATTATAAAAAAATCATTAATAAAATGCTGTAAAAAATATCCAGTGAAATAATAAATGATGACACGTAGAGAACCTCCGCGCTCTCAATTGCACGCACCAACCCTTGTGCTCCATCAGTATGAGACGCAACCATTGTTCTTTTCAGGGATAAAAATATTCTAATATTCTACATATAAGAATTTAAATTAAGTCTTGAATATAGAATTTAAATTAAATGATATTGTTTTTCATATTTTTCTGTATACTATTTGGTCTCTTTTCAACCAGACAAACATGGATTTCATTGTTATGACAAGTAATTTCTCTATTGAATGATATTGTTTTGATATTTTTTATAATATTTGGTCACCTTCACTCTTGACAAAAATGGATTTTGTTTTAATATCTTTTATAATATTTGGTCACCTTGACTCTTTTCCAGAGACAAAAATGGATTTCACACAGTTATTTCTCTATTGAATGATATTGTTTTGATATTTTTATAATATTTGGAAAAAATAGATTTCACACAGTTGTTTCTCTATTGAATAATATTTTTTTTATTTTTATAATATTTGGTCACTTGCACCCTTCACTCTTATAAGAAAATGGATTTTATTTTAATATCTTTTATAATATTTGATCACCTTGACTCTTTTCGAGAGAAAAAATGGATTTCATTATTATTATAAAATATTTCAACACATTTTTAACCATTTCTGAATGGAAAGCCACATATTTAATACATTTATTAGCAAACAGAACAAAGAAATGTTCAAAGACGCCATACTGTCAAAACTATATAAACTCATTTTTAACCATTTCTGAATGGAAAGTCACATATTTAATACATTTATTAGCAAACAGAACAAAGAAATGTTCAAAGACGCCATACTGTCAAAACTATATAAACTGATTTCAGAAACTTTGACCATGGTTTTACCCATGGTTCTACCACTTTACATAGTTTTCTAACATTTTTCCATTAGAAATGATTGGAATATCGACTCTTTTAAAAACCCTTTCATAATAATTCATTTCTAATAACCATATAAGAATTAATGTCATAATAATTCATTTCTAATAACCATTTAAGAATTAATGAATGGTTAGAAAGAAAAAATCTCTATGAATTACACTCTAAGTTGTTGTAAATTTATAATATTTTTTTAATGGAAAATATTATTTTACATTAGTGAGAATGAAGCTAGTGGTTCTATGACATTATTACTAGAGATCCATGTTTTGGTAAGTGATATGCACTATAATAAGTTAATGTTTAACAAATTGGGTTTTCTATATTGTCTATTGGAATTATTGATAATACCTAGTTTTAGCGAGGTGAAGATAAAGATGATAAAAGTATTAAAAACTTCTTGATGAAGATACTAAAAACTCCCCGACATGGGAAATGTTGAATAACTCTCCTCAAATAAATGAGAAATGTTTAAATAACTTTTCTCAAATAAATGGATTAAGGATAAAAAAGAGAGAAGATATATAAAATTGAAAAAAATTATAACTAGCACAGTCGCTCACTCGCGGCTGGTGAATGCTGTGCGAATACCTGTGCGAATAAAATAACGTGAGTGCCATAAATCAATTAATTAACAGTGAATCGTTCGCACTAACGTGAGTGCTTCGAACTTATCTGGGGCCTGCGAGAAGGCAGTGGCGCATGGGTTGTCTCCTTCCAGAAGGCAGTGGCGCGCGCATGGGTTGTCTCCAGCAATGTGGCAATTCTTCCCACCATTATTTCTCTAATAAATCAAACTTTTAATAAACACAGGTGGGAAATTGAAACACGAAGGGAATCCACGCGGCCATAAGCGTAAGGGAGGTGGGAAGTTGAAACGCTGAGGGGAGGTTTAATCCACGCGGCCATAAGCATCCGCCCTGGTAAAAAAATGATGGCGCTCATCCAATTTCACTGTTAATTGAAACGCCCACGTGCCATATTCATCCGCTCAGTAATAATAATTTCTGTTGTTATTTCTTAATCACTAAATGTAGCAATTTGGTAGTGAGCAATTAAATTTTTAATCTTATTTAGTAAATGTGAAAAAGTAATCACATAAACGTACCTCTTTATAAATGAGCGGAAGATAATTTATCAAAATCTCATCCATTGATTAGAGAGGACGATGAAGAATATGCCAACATCTTCAATTGCCAACCCTAAGATTGAAATTTATAATTAAAAGGTGATTAATTCTGCCCATTGTCAATAGGTATACGCCTTTCGGCTTAAAAATAAAAAGAAAATGTCTTCAAATTGAAAATTGAGAAATGATAATGAAAAGATAAGAAAATATATTAAAAAAAAAAACCAGTTTTCAACTCCAATGGATGGAATCATACTCGGACCCACTCTAAATGAGGATTTGCTTTAGAAAAAACGCATTTGTTATAACCTTTTTTTAGATCGACCGAAACCACCACTTCTTGGGCAACCTGCTTCGTGCCTTTATAAAATGCGTGTTTGGAACGTCTCTCGGATCGACCGGAACCACCCAAGCCGGGTGCCTGCAACTGGCTTTATGGATGGAATCACCTTGACTTAGAACTCGTTATGCTGCCACCTGCCTTATTTGAAAGGAAGGAATCACCTTACATACATTGATATAGAGATCGGACGGATCCATTAACTCCTTAACTTAGATATGGGCCTTCCAAAAACCCACTCGCTTTACCGAATCTGGCTGGGTACCACACCGAGAACAACCTTGATTGAATATTTACCGCCCTCAGCAGCGTACGCAATTAATGGAGGAAGTTTATGATAGAAGAAAGAGAAACCACCATGGGAATGGGATGGATCGTCAGAACTTCCTTAGAAACTACTGCCTTAACTTAGTTATTTATTCGTGGACAGGCTTCCTTGGGCTCTGGTTAGGTCATTCATCAGCAGCGATCGAAAGAAGGGAAGAATGCTTTGGGCGGGTCAAATCACACGGGGAGCCCCGAGCTCTCATTAACTATTGCAAGATCCATTCATAAAGATCTATGAGATCACCAAGATGCAATTCATTAAGGAGGTGGTTAATAACTTAAAGTAAGAAAATAGTAGCAAAGCAAAGTGGGAAAATGATGATTATTTGGTGCATTTACTACAATGAAGTTTACCTCCTTGTATATCATTATTGACTAAGTAAAGCATTTCCACTTATGAATGTGAGATAGATCACTTTGCAAAAAAAGCTAAACATTAACACATCTTAAAGTCATAAAGTGATGTTATTACAAATGTAAGCCTTATATCCCAACATATATCTCAACAAGTAGCACCACTTTTCAAATTTGGAGGTTAAAACAATGACTAAATGTGACCTTTAAAAAAATGATTACTGTAGAAGATTCTCGTCAAATAGGTAACCACACTAATTTTAGTGGTTCAAAATTTATTTATCTTAATGTATTTATGTTTAAAAATGATTTTGTGTAAACTTCGATGTTTACCCTTGTTCATTTTCATCATATTCATTGTTTCTCCTAGATTCTTATGTTCATCCTCCAAGGAAACTTCTATTATATACTGAACAAAGAGTATAAAAGGGCACAAACACTAACAATCAAACATTCTAATTTGGGTATGTGTTTTTATGTATCAAACATTTTAATTTGGGTATGTGTTTTTATGTATCAATTAGCTAGATCTCCACTACGGGTATATGTTTGTTAGAATCACTATGATTTTGGATTGGTTTTCTCTTTCTTTCTGTATTGGCATAATGTGAATTGCTTCGTGATGTAGGTATGTGGATCTATTTCATGAAGACATCTCATGAATTTCTTGTTCTAGGCACAATTTTGGTGATTCATTTCCCTTTGTTTCCTTGTTTTATATGTAGAATAGATTCAAGAGACCGAGCTAGATGCATATACAATTTTGCTACTATAATTAGGCTTGAAAATGATGGAAGGTTTATTAGATTAGTTGTTGTGGAAAGCACTAGATCAAATTAAAGAAATGTCACATCTAACACTGCATCGCTTTTGTTCAAAAAATTCCATCAAGTTGAGAGATAGTTTGGGTTTCATTTTATCGCATAATTGAAGCCTTATTTACACTCTATATCTAGTTTCATCATAATTTAATAAAAGTGGAGATAATGTATTTTGAATGGATGTCAAATCTAAGAAAGCAATGAGATGATTAAGGGCTTATAATTCTATCATAACATTGTCCTAACCCTACTTACCTCACTCTTATCTTTTACTCATTTATTACAAATGTAGGTTCGAGGTGTCTAAGTTTCTAGTTAAGAATAGTAAGATGATCAAGGGCTTACAATTCTATCATAACATTATCCTTGCTTCATTAATCTCACTCTTATCTTTTTCTCATTTATTACCTTACAATTCTATCATAACATTATCCTTGCTTCATTAATCTCACTCTTATCTTTTTCTCATTTATTACAGATGTAGGATCAATGTATCTAAGTTTATGCATTGGGGTTAAGGCCCTACGCTTGAATTTCACTCTAGGAATAGTAGGCTTGATAGTTTGAAAGATTTGACTATCAACAGTGGCATTGTTATTAAAGAAGGCGATCTAATCAAGTTGAAGTGTAGTTTGAGGAAGCTCAAAAAGCTTTAATTCAAAGTTGATGTGATTTACAAGTACACAAAATTATATAGGTTATATACAAGAGATCCATTTACAACCAAAAAAAATTATAAATTAAAATAAACATTATTAATATAAAATAATATCTGAAAAACAAAATTAAAAGGATGGGTGCATGAGATATGCACAAAATTGAGTTGCACAAAATGGTTACCTGCATAATAGCCGTTGGGTAGTCCAGTTAGTTGGATCCCCGCTGCCAAGTTGTTGGCTGTTTGTAATGAAGTCATGCGTTCAATTCTATGGTGTGTCAATGTATCTCTTCTGGTGAACGGCAGCAACATAATAATAATTAAAGAAATACTTTTCAATACACAAAAATAATGCAGTTTCCATAATACACACAAAAAGTATGTACTTTCCTATAAGTTTAAAAAATAAATATAATGTACTTTCCAATAAGCTTACAAAATAAATATCATGTAGTCTATAAAAGCGAACCAGTGGGCTCTATTGAAATTATTTAGTCCACATAGGGGTGTGGAGACTTGATTGGTATCCACAAAGGCGGCGCTTGGTTTCTAAGCTGGCAGTGTGGCACGGCAATGAAATCGTTCATGGGAAGAAGCTGTATATATACGGAAAGTAAGCAACAGGGTTGTACCACACAATAGCTAAAGGAAGCCACAGGCTTGTACCACACAATAGCTATTTTATCTTAGAGAGCAGAAATTTTGAGCGTGGGATAACCAGCACAGAAATATTGGCCCTCCTTTCTATCTGATCGGTTGTACCCATGGCCTCGGTAGACCAATCCGAACTGTCCAGCAAATCCGTGAGCATGAGCTATCTGATGATGATGGTGTACAAAGACGCACAGGCGATTATCATTCCAATCTCTGGGACGACGATTTCATCCAGTCCCTCTCAACGCCTTATGGGGTGCGTAATTAAATTCAACTTCAACTGAATTTATTTTTTTGCATATTCCTTCTTTGGATTCAATTAATCGAATAATTTTCTTCTAATCCAATTTACTTCAGGCACCTTCTTACCGCGAACGTGCTGAGAGACTTATTGGGGAAGTAAAGGAGATGTTCAATTCTGTTAGAGTCACTCCCCTCAATGATCTCCTTCAAGGCTTTTCGACGGTCGACAACGTTTAACGTTGGGAATCGATAGGCATTTCAAAAATGAGATAAAATCAGCGTTGGATTATATTTACGCTGATAGGCGTCTTCTTTATTGGAATTGCTGGATTAATTATTTTTTTAATTACAAAATTTAATTCGATAGCTAGAAAGTGAAGATGCTGGTATATTTTTTCTGTTACATTCAAATGGATGAATGAGATTTGACTAATTAACTCTTTTTCATTTATTAATTCATAAGTTTATCATGTTTACTTTTTCACTTTTACAAAACATGATTAAAAATTTACTAGATCAACTTATTAATTGCCACTAATCATGATTTAGTAAATCCAAACAAAACTACTCTTTAGTTTTAACATTTACCCAGCATCAATTTACATAGCATATCCTTACTTATCTCTTCATGTCTGCTAGGTTTGGACATCTCTCCCATAGATGTATGGATCACTCAACTGGCATTTCATATTTACATGGACTCGATGCGGGTGGCAATCTCCCATAGATGTATGGATCACAGGTGTTATTTTCCACTGACCTAGACTGGATGTGTTTGGCAATGGAGGACCAGGTGTCCTAATGTGTTATTTTGCAGTGGCGTTTCATATTTACGTGGACGTGGATGAGCGTGGAGATGAAGAACTAGGTGTCCTAAGGTGTTATTTTGGACTGTCCATAGATGTATGGATCACAGGTGTTATTTTCCACTGACCTAGATTGGATGCGTGTGGCAATGGAGGACCAGGTGTCCTAATGTGTTATTTTGCAGTGGCGTTTCATATTTACGTGGACGTGGATGAGCGTGGAGATGAAGAACTAGGTGTCCTAAGGTGTTATTTTGGACTGTCTTTTTATATGTACCTGGACGTGGATGCACTTGGCAATGGAGGACGAGGTGAAGCAACCACCATTTAGAGTACATTTATAATACCATCATTTATAAAAAAAAATAATGTATTACTTAGCTTGGCATTTCAGATTTAACCACTATCGTTTCATAAAAAAAATTGTCATTTCTTTAATTATTTAATTACCTGTTCATCTGAGCGTTCAGACATATAGCAAATTTCCAAGCTTCGATCTCTCTAGGGTTCGGTGGTGCATTGCATTACATGTCTAAAGCCTGGGTGATATTGAGCTAAAGGACCCGAAAACCTAATTTCAAAGATATGGTCTTCTCTCATCCTGTGGCGTGCATGGGGAAGTGTTTTGGTCATGTGAATAGACATCTACTGAAAGTAACAAAGAAAATGCGAGCTGAGAGAGTGAAGGATATTTTTTTCGATCTTTTAAATTACTGGGTATTTTTTTATCTAATAAATTACTGGGTTTCAGTTTAATACAATTACAAGTAAAATTCAAGTTCTAACGCTTATTGCAGTTATTATTTTGACGGCTTATGTATGGGAGGGTTTGGTAAAAAATCAATAAGATGCAACAATCTCTCGAACATTTTTATAACTACCCTCTCTGTAAATGTTTTTTAATTTCATTTTCTAACTTGTTAATTGTGTGTTGAGTGTAGATTCAGAGACTGTGTCTGTGGAGGAAAATGGAGGCAAGGCATAAAGATCACTATTGCCAAGTAAATCGAGCATGACTCGGCAGAGAATTTCTTTCATGGCCATCGAAAGCAACGATTAAGTAGATAATTATTTATTTCTCGTCATGTCTGGTCCCAATATAGTCCCAATGATTTTATGGACACATTTTTTTTACGGTGGCGTATATCCCACCCATCGCAATTTTTTTTTTTTACCGTGGACACATTTAAGATGAATTTATGTATTTTTTTCCACAGTTTTTAATGGTTTAATTTCCTATTGTTTATCAACAAGTCCCTGCAAACTTCTCATTGCCAAATTTATACTCACTTAAAAAAAAAAATAATGATCATTAAGTAAAAAAAAATCATATATTTTGATTTATTTTTAGTAATAGTAATATGAAAAAAGTAATTGATTTTAGTCATAAAGTAATTGAAGTATAATGTTGCAAAATTTAACGAATATAGATTAGAAAGTTTTTTTAGATATTCAAATTTGTTTTAGCACCTAGTCTCAAGGTTTGGAGTTTAGTATTTGTGAAGAAATAATAAGAAAATTGAGAAAATTTTAAAACTACTTGTAATAATATCCTTGAAATTAGGTGCAATATCTTTATATTACCTTAGTAAAAGTGAGAATTCTTCTAATTGAGAGTATAAAGTTGGAACTCATCATCATTTTCTATCAATATGCTTACAACAAGTATAAATTATTAAATGATTTGCTATCAATATCCTTAGAACATGTATAAATCAAGTAGATTTACTATCAATGTCCTTAGAACAAGTATAATTTTCATCAACTACAAAGTTCAAATCTGATCAACATAGCCTTGTTGTTGCAAGAACATAACCTCGTCGTTGCAATGT
Organism: Picea glauca; assembly: GCA_000966675.3. Lineage (NCBI taxonomy): Eukaryota > Viridiplantae > Streptophyta > Pinopsida > Pinales > Pinaceae > Picea > Picea glauca. The sequence goes on along the minus strand of JZKD02S1678441.1, from coordinate 164,269 downwards.
AATGAACATAGCCTCGTCATCGCAATGTGATGAGAATATCCAGTCATGATAATGTGAAAAATAATGTCCTCTCGTCTCAATGTGATGAACATAGCCCCATCATCACAAAAAATGTCCAATTGTCACAATGTGATGCACATGCAAATTTTATGTTCATCACATAGCCATACGACATCCAATGAACATACGATATTTATGTTCATCACATAGCCAATTTTTACTTATATCTCTTGTCATTGCAATGTGATGAACATAGCCCCATCGCCACAATATCCTTGTCATCATCAATGTGATAGACAAATCTTGTCATCGCAATGTGACACAAATATCCAGTTGTCATAATGTGATGCAAATATCCTATCCTTGCAATCTGACGAACATAGCCCGACCATTGCAATATGACGAACTTAACCATATTGTCACAATGTGAAAAACATAGCCTTATACAATGAACATACAATGTGACAAACATAACCATATTGTCACAATGTGATGAACATAACTATGCTTGACCTTGGTTGACGATGAACATGTGGCATTTATGTTCATCACATAGCTACTTTTTACACAAATTCCATGTCATTGCAATGAGATGAACATAGCCCCATTGTCACAATATCCCCATCATCATCAATATGTGAAAAACAATATCATCTTGTCACAAAGTTATGAACATGGCCTCGTCGTCACAATGCGATGCAAATATCTAGTAGATTTACTATCCATACGACATAAGATGAACATATGACATTTATGTTCATCACATAGCCATACAACATAAGATGAATCATACAACATTTGTGTTCATCACATAGCCATATGACATAATATGAACATGCGACATTTATGTTCATCACATAGCCATACGACATAATATGAACATACGACATTAATGTTCATCACATAGCTAATTTTTACTTGTATCTCCTATCATTGCAATGTGATGAACATAGCTCCGTTGTCACAATATCCTCATCATTATCAATGTGACAAACAATATCATGTCATGGAAATGTTATGAACATAGCCCCATGATCTCAATGTGACAGAAATATCCAGTGTTCATAATGTCATACAACTATCTTGTCCTCACATCGCGATGAACAGAGCTCAACCATTGCACTCTGACAAACTTATTCATATTGTCACAATGTGACAAACATATCCTTATATGATGAGCATACAATGTGAAACACCTATTCAAACATAAATATTGATACTGAAAAGTAAATCACGATTCCATACATCTCATTGTGACTAACATTTCCATTGCATTATGCTGAATATTTCCATTGCATTGTGACTAACATTGCATTATGATGAACATTTCCCTACGTCGCATTGTGACGAACATTTCCCAACATCGCAATGTGACGACCATTTACCAATGTCGCATTGTGACAAATGTTTCTCATCATCACAATGTGACGAACATTTCCCTTTTGATATCAATGCCCGTAGGAAAAATATAATTCATTGTCTAAAAAGTAAAACATGATTCCATACATCTCATTTTGACTAACATTTCCATTGCATTGTGACTACCATTGCATTATGATGAACATTTCCCTACGTCGCATTCTGACGAACATTTTTGAACGTCGCAATGTGACGACCATTTACCAATGTTGCATTGTGACGAACATTTCCCATTGTCACAATGTGACGAACATTTTCCTTTTGTTATCAATGTCCTTAGGAAAAATATAAATCATTGTCTGAAAAGTAAAACACGATTCCATACAGCCCATTGTGACTAACATTTCCAACCTCTTGACAATTTGTACGATTTAGACTTTGTTGTCTATGCACCAAAGTGTTTGGCAATTGTTCGCTCATAGGACCTACTAGGTGTGAACTTTATTTATTTATTATATAAAGATAAAGTCAAGGTCATTTTTATAATGGAAATTAATGTGAGAATTGGTATTCTTGACCCATCCAAATTATCAAATCGATGGATAGAAAACAACTCAAGTTGATGGGATTTATTCATATTATTTTTTTAATTTTAAATAAAGTCAATATTATATTGAATTTGATTGGTTTTTGACAATGATCGGTATAGACTTTTTTTTGAAGTATTACTTTTAAACCTTTGAAACTTCCTTAATTTTTAAATGAAATCAGTTTTTAAAATAAAATATACAAATTTATTTTTAAATGAAAAACTATAAAAACTTAACTTTCTAAAAAATCTTTTATATTCTTTGCAAGAGGTCTCCACATAAATTTATATAGTCCACAATATTCATTTATAAATGGGGAAATATAATTATTAAACTACTCCAATTTTAAAAAGCATATAAAAATTGTTGAATTAAATAATATTATAGAATCTTAAAAATTAATTAAATTTTTTTCAATTAAAAAAAATTAGCTCATCCATGATTTCACAAAGTCATAGGGACCCTTTGCAAATTGTGACCTTCTTTTGACTATTTATCA
>JZKD02S1678441.1:140408-161771 GCA_000966675.3 Picea glauca | reverse complement strand
AAAAAATTCATTTAATATGATACTTTATCCTTATATATATAGTAGAGTAATAGTGGTTTTTAGAACAATGAAAGATAAACCAATTACTAAGAAGGTGGTGCTCTTCCCTAACCTTGACCAAAAGATGTTATGGTATGAATTATTTTTGTTGGTAGATGGAATGACTTGGAATTGACGTCCCCTACATCGATAATCCATATACATCATCGATGAAAATATTATTATAATCCATATTACTACATTTATAATAATGAGTTAATACATTATTATAATGTATTAGTAATATATTAATATTTTAATAATGTATAGATATTTTTTTAATATATTCATTCCTTAATATTAATGTTTTAATATATACTATTATAATTTATTAGGTAATGTATTTGTTTGTGTTTTATTACTATATTTATAATAATGAGTTAATACATTATTATAATGTATTAGTAATATATTAATATTTTAATAATATATAGATACTTTTTTAATGTATCACTTTTTTATTATTAACGTTTTAATGTTTTAGTATCAATATTTATGTTTTATTTAGATCGATTGGCAAGTGCCGTGTAAATGGAAGGAACTATGTAAAATGAGGTCTCAAGGTCGATTCTCACCCCGATTTACTCGGAGGGCGTGCTTGCGGGTGTGCGTTTCTAGTATAAAAAAAAAATTAATGTATTAATTAATACTGATTAATACATTATTAATATATTAAAATATTAATGTATTAATATATTAAAGCATTAAAATAATAATAAATTAAAAAATTATTATTAATTATTAATTAATACATTAATTAATTAATGTATTTAATATATTAATGTTATTTCAACTAGTAATAACCACATTTATGTAAAAAAAAGTGGTTGATATACACCATTAATTTTAAAAAGGTGGAAAATGGGGTCGATCTCAACCATTTTTTTTTAAGTAAATGTGGTTGTTGCTAGTTATAGATCAGTCACCGATAGCCTTAGCATCATTATTTGTTATGTAATATGGAATACACATGATTATAACAATAAATTATTTTGGCATGCAGTTATTGGAGAAAGTTATTTAAGGCCTCCCTCGTTGCCTTTCCAGGGGAGAAAGTTATGAAAGACGTTGAAATATTCTCAACAACATATTTAAAAGAAGCCCTGAAAACGGTTCCGATCTCCAGTGGTAGTCTTTCAGGAGAGGTGAGGCAGCGGTACCAATACGAATTCACCAAAATAGCATATTTTGTTGTATGTTTTTAAATGTTTAATCTCAACAATATTGCGACTGGCAGATAGAATATGTTCTTGAATATGGTTGGCTCACAGATTTTCCGAGATTGGAAGCAAGGAATTATATCGACATATTTGGAAAGGACACTAGTCCCTGCCTTAAGTAAGTATAGTATATACTTGAGTAGGCCCGCTGTTTTATCAAGTCAACTAAATTACCGGTATTTAAATGTTAAATCTACGTTGCATTTTCCTTTTTCAGGACCGAGGAACTTTTAGAACTTGCAAAATTGGAGTTCAATATCTTTCACTCCTTACAACAGAGAGAGTTAAAACATGTCTCCAGGTGATGAACTGTCTCCAGGATTATATTATATAGATTCTTTACAGACAAAATCGGATTTGAGTGGTCTAATATTCGAATTAATTCCTCTGCAGATGGTGGAAAGATTCGGGTTTCTCTCAACTGACATTCACTCGGCATCGTCATGTGGAATTCTACACTTTGGCCTCTTGCATTGCGATTGAGCCCAAACATTCTGCATTTAGATTGGGCTTTGCCAAATTGTGTTATCTTGGAATAGTTTTGGATAACATCTATGACACTTTCGGAACGATGGACGAGCTCGAACTCTTCACAGCCGCAATTAAGAGGTGGTGATGATTTCATTTCATCGAAGAAAAATAATAACGCATAATGATCAATCAATTAACTGTGTGCGTATAATGATCAGATGGGATCCGTCCACCACAGAGTGCCTTCCAGAATATATGACTGGTTTTAGTTTTGAATCTGGATTGCATGATATAGGATACATGGCATGGTTATGGTTTTGAATTTGAATGGCATGATATTGAATACATAGCATGGTACGGTCAATGCAGGCAGAGAGGACCCGTGGAGAAGAAGCTTCGTCTATATCGTGTTATATGAAAGACCCTGGAGCAACAGAGGAAGATGCTCTCAATGAGATCGACACCATGATAAAGGAGAAGATCAAGGAATTAAATTGGGAGTTTCTCAAACCAGACAGCAATGTTCCCATCTCCTCCAAGAAACATGCTTTTGACATTCTGAGAGCTTTCTACCACTTCTACAAATACCGAGATGGTTTCAGCATTGCCAACAATGAAACAAAAAATTTGGTGATGAGAACTCTCCTTGAAACTGTGCCTTTCTAAGCCCCCAAATACGAATACACATCAGATGTCATTTGTGAACGCACATATCCGGCTATGAATTTTGAGGTGGCACTCTTAGGCACACCCATATGTGTAAACGGTCGGTCATTTCTGTAAACTCTGCGGCACACCAGCCATCTTTAAATGGTCAATAAACTCTACTTTCCATTTTGTTGATTAAATGGTAACGTAACTTCAATTGTTTGGATATAAACTCTACTTTCCATTCCATTATGTTGATTAAGTAGTAGCGTAACTCTAATTGTTTAGGATATAAATCGAACACTTCCTTAATTTAGAGGGAGGAGGGTAAACATATAAGAATGAATTTCTATGCTTTTGAAGATTGGAGACGATTTAAGAATCGTTTAATAAATGGAATAATGATTTAAGAATCATTTAATAAATGGAATGTGAAAGTTTACTGTACATGAATTCAGACTTTAGCTTTGGCTTGGCGGTTGACCGCTGATTACATGGTACATTTCGCCGTATTAGTTGGTTCATTTTGTAGACAAGGATCTGATTTTATTTTTTTTTAATTTTTAAGATCAAATTTCATATTGTTTTGGAAAACAATTTCATTTTTGTATTTATAAGATTTCTCAATTACAATTTTTGATTGATTCACAACCAATTACAATTTTTTTATTGGTTCACAACCACGTGACTATATTTCCATAGTGTATTGTGGCAGCAGAGGTCCCCACTTTATCTCGCTAGATCACCTGCTCAAAGCTTGGCTACCTGCCCACACCGCTAGCCACCTGCTACCTCACTACTTCCCTACAAGCATGCACAATGTTAAATATCTAATTTAACACATTTTCTAACTGTGATGCTAGCTATAAAGTAATTCATAGCTACATGCAAGAGTTTGCATTATCTTACCAGTGACAAGCTATGTAATGTATGTTTTATCAATATCTTTGTTAATTGTAATGATACAAAATCAAAGGAGAGCATTTTTGGTGGTCAATTAATCAATGATATCTCGTACTGTGATGGAATTGTCAAGTGCCATGAACAATTATTGTTAATAGGAAGCAATTTTATTAATATACAAGATAAATATCTGTTATCTTCTTTATGTAGTTATATTAGTTTCTTTTCTTTGTCATGTTAGTTTAAATTTGAGTTAGCAACCTCGAGTTACATGCCATGAACAACTACTGTTAATATGCATTATATGTAAGACAAAACCATACATATTGTTCATATTGAAAGCAATTTTATTAATCTACAAGGTAAATATATGTTATCTTCTTAATGTATATATATTAGTTTCTTTTCTTTGTCATGTTAGTTTGAATTTGAGTTAGCAACCTCTAGTTACAGAATTTATTGAAGCAAAGTAAATTCAAATCTCCAATTAAAGGATGGATAATAATAATAATAATAATTAGGGTATTGGAATTAAATGAAACAATAGCTTAACAATATACAATAAGAACACATGAAAAAAAATAAAATGAACTCAACCAAACCAAACCTTTTTTCTTTATTCATATATGAAAGGACAACCACATAGACTATCAAAAAAATGCACAACTACACAAACTATTTATACTTAGTTGGTCAATATCATCTAAAACTTCTTTCCCATTGTCATCTCCTTCATGATTTGATATTTCTTCCTTAACTTCTTCCACAACAAAATCCTTTCTTAAAAAACATGGGATCCATGTTTTAAGTTGCATTATCTTCCATAAAATCAATATTTATGCTTTTTAGTATTTGTCTATAAATAGCCATATTTTCCTTCGGAAAAAAATATAGTAATAAAGAATGCTTCCTATGGCAGATACTCTAGCCTATTCACGAAATATGCATTCAACGTACCCTATAACAGGGAACTATCCCTTTCATTGTTGTGCGAACTTCGAAGCATCAATTGGTAGAAAGTATCAACCAAGTGTTATCAATAAATAAGAAAAAAATGTGTTATAATTATTTTATGCATACTTCTTGATACGTAGTCCATTGTCATGGCTTTGAAACTGCATGAAAAAACAATGGGGTTTTCTAGCTCATGAAACGGTAAGATGGTGCAACTACCTAGCAAAGTAGGAAGTGCAAAGTATGAGGTTCAACTAGCTAGCAAAGCAGGAGATGAATTAAAAATATTGGTCCAATCTAACGAGCAGACACAAAAAAACAGTGTTAGCGTTAAGGTCAGGTTATCACTTACTAATTGTGTCATTGGTGATGGTGAGAGTCAGCTCCCCTCGTGCCTAGTCGAAGTCGAGCCCACTCTTCTAGCCTGGCGTGTCTTTCTTTGTGTAGCTCTATTCCTGATGTGCATTATCTGCTATGAGATTTGTCCTCTCCCTTTAGGTTGAGCACTAAAATCTTGGACGCAGCCCTCTCAAATGATCTAGGCAGCCTTTCAAAAGCAGTCGCCCCTTCCCATCCCATTTGGGATTCAAGACCTCCTTTTTTATAATTGAATTCATTCCCATATTCTTAGATAGTATTGATTCCTAAATAAACGGACACAGATCTCTCTCTTTGTCCATCTAATTGCTTTTTTAAGCTTGTTGTCCATCTATTAGTCTTGGAAAACTAGGGATCATTTCTTGAAGCCTACTTACGAATGAAACATAAAGAGAACTCCTCAACTCAACCCTAGTCTACTTACCCAGTTTATTAAGGTCCCGACGAAAGGTCTGGCTGGGAGGTCCTGGAATACCTGGGTTATTTCTCAGCTCCCTATAAGCTCTATCTCGGCTCTCTCCTAAGCTCTATAACGTATGGATCTATAAAGTACGGATTTGATTATTACCTTTGGCAATTTGCTCTGTTCTAGGGAAATTTCTCACTCCATGATGTCTTCTTAAATATTGAATCCCTTCTTATGCCTTGTTTAAACATCATCGTCTTCTCATCTCCACAATTTTTTGCATACCTGTGATCTTCTCCGTGTACCTTTGATCTTCTCCGTAAAGAGTTTCCAAGTAATTATGTGTTGCTTTAACACACATGGTTGAAGGATCTTATTTGTTCTGCCTTCTAACTTGGCACAATACTCTCCTAGCCTGCGTGGAAGCTCTCCTCAATTATAATATTCTTTCCAAAAACTATGTATATTGTTTCTCCTCATATATTATTTCTCCTATTATTCGAAGAGCAAGAGTGCTATGAAGTAAACAACCCACCACCACAATTTCCATTTCATCAAATTCGTTTATATATAAACCTGATTTCTGCATAAGTCCTGCATTAAATGAGAAATGCACCGAGCTCAGTCTTAATTCCTAAATCGTATTCTGGGCAACGCTCGGCTCGACGGTACAATCATAATAGTGGTACCCCTGCCCGCCCGCATAGCAAGGGTTCTGGAAGCGGGTCCTCTCCAGGTGGCTTCACCCGAACCAGACGTTGGTGGAAAGCAAACCATCCTTCCGCGTTCGTGGCAAGTTCATCTTAATCTCCAGGGCAAGAGATGCGACAATAGACTTACTTTCCCCTTTTTCGGCGAGCAACGAGTTTGATAAATCAGCAGATACGTTTCACTGTGGATTTGATGTTTCACTATTTCACAATGGTGAAAACGTTGGTGCATGCAATTAATAACGTGCCACTTTAAGGATAACGTGTCCTTTGGTTAAGAGGGCGCGTTGTTATTTTTTTGAAAGTGGAGATGATAGCTTGGGATTTCAAAGACATTGTAACACTCCCATCCCAATAAAGTTTTAACCTAGCCATAATTATCCACTCAACATGTGAGTTATGATTGATATCCTTAAATCTTTCAAATATGTCAATACATATAAATATTGTTAAATGAGAAACAATGCATGTTCAGCTCAACTCAACGATCATTTATTTCCTTTTATGGTAAGGGTGCAATATACAAAACATATCCTTGTGCTAAATTTTTGTATGTTGATTACTCAATTATTATTATTGTTTCTCGGCAAACTGTATCTTAATGAAGAGTCAATTTTTGTATGTTGATTACTCAATTATTATTATTGTTGTTTCTTGGCAGACTGTATTTTAATAAAGAGTCTTATTTGAGCAAATATTGCAGTACACATAAAAATAAGAATAGAATTTCATAATTTATATTTTACTATACTAAGTAATCTATTTATCCATAAGTTAACCATTATTATTTTCAATAATTACTAGCACAACCACAATTATGTGATTGATGAACGCAGATAAACAATTTACATCTTGTAATCTATTAAATTTATTAAATTCATTTATATGTGATATAAATTTTAATTTTAAACTATTTTAATTATGTATTAATTAATTTTAAAATCTGTTTTTTTATTTTTATTAATATTATTAGATTTTTAAAAGTATCTCATTAAACTTTCATTCACATCATTTAAAACCCTAATCTTAATATAATTTTAAATTATTTTAATTGTATATTAATTATTTTTAAAATCAATTTTTACTCTAAGATCTTGCATTAAACTTTCATTCACACCATTTAAAAACCACCAAAATAATAAATGTAAAAAGATCTGCTGGCAAAGGTAAAATGATCACCAAGTTAAAACCCACTTACACTAACATTATTTTTAACTTTCCACTAACACAGAATACATGTAAATTCAAGCAACATTATTTTTTAAATAAGTCTCCACAAACGCAGCATTACCTCTAAGTCTCCATGCACACCACATTAATTTTGAAAGCACACACACGTGGTAAAAACTTGAGATGACGGAAGGCTGACGTATCATTATCTTTAAGTCTCTAGGTGCACAACATTAATTTTAAAAGCACACACAGCTGGTAAAAACTTGAGCCGACGGCAGCTGGTAAAAATTGGAGATGACGGTGCCCTGGGAAGCGAACTGAGCCCCACAAACAACCAACACAGCAGAAGTTAACCGCCCTCAGAAAAAAAAATACTAATCCTTAGAAAAAAAATACTAAATGTAAAAAATAATGGGTTGCACAAACAAATAGTAAATAATGGGCAGTCACAAACAAATAGTAAATAATTGCAGTCGCAAAAAATAATGGGCAGTCACAAACAATAATTGCAAAAGAAACTGAGGGAATTCTCATCCAAAAATACGGATGGATGCGTATTCCTTGTGAACCAAATTTGGTGATTGGTAATCCGCGCCTATTTTCGCCCGATTAAACTCCAGAAACGCAATGAAAATGTACAGTCACTTGGTACTGGATTTTATATTTACAGTTGGCATTGCTAAGCATGAAGATTGAACATGACATCCAACATGCACGGATGCATTAACTGAAAGGAATGACAAAAGTGGCAACCCTTCACATTCATAAAAGGTTGGTGACTTTATCCGTAGAATTAATCTCTGCTAATTAATGGAACGTGTCAAAGATTTTCTATATATATTAATTATTAAACGCAATCAGTGGGTAGGGTAGTAATTTTTTAATCATATTAAGTAAATGTGAAAAAGTAAATAAAGAAACGGAGGCATTCATAAATGCAAGTTAGAAACATTAAATCTCATTCATTGATTTGAGTGTAAGACGAAGAATATGTAGACCATAAAATTAGAATTTGTAACTTGTAACTAAAACACTCATTAAACCATAGATTCCAATAAGGAAACGCCTATCAACATAAATATATTTAAGAAAGAACAAAAAAATGCACTTAGACATACTACAAAACAAAAACAACCTACACTCAAACGAAATAATGTACACAAAACAATAATATTATATTAAATTTTCTTATCAATGATATTAAAAATAAAGTTATTTATCTACTATTTTTCGTTCAGCACAATGTATTTACATTTTTTTTTTGCACTTTCCTGTTTTATATTGTGACATTTTCATAACTTTCTATACATTATTAATTGGTATTACAAGAAACTTCCTTACTACAAATATACATTAAATTAAATTTGTAATATAATTTTTTTCATACAAAATCAATTTTAATTAAAAAGAATATTACAAAGAGTGTTTTTCTTATTTCTTCCAAATCCATATAAAAACAAGTTTGATGCATCACCATACATTTGTTCTCGCTGCAATATATCTGTTTTTCATCTTTCCTCTTTGTTGTTGCTCAAAGGTTGTTAGACATGGTTTTTCTTTTATTTAAGGAAGTGGATTGTTCGTCCTACATTTGGGTTTGAGTTTCTTCACATATGATACACCTGCTTATATACAATATATTTTACCCTACCATGTGATCTTCCCAAGAAGGCAATCTACAGGAGAATGCGACCATGCAAGCCATAGCTCGGCTTCTGACCAAAAACTCTTCTCAAGGGCGCAAATGTGAACAAGGACGCACCATTAGTTTGGGAGACCAAGCAAATGGGGATCTAGATCGGGGTGACCCGAGAGTGGCCAAGAGGTTTCGGCGATCTCAGAGTGACCTATGGGATTAGTGGGAGAAGCTCAGTGCAACCAAGAAGAAGAAACCAGCAAGGGCGCAAACCCCAGTTGGTGCGCCCCCCCTTCTGCCTCAGAAAACTTGAAGGAAATGATTTTCTCCCTGAGAGAGTGGCTAGCTAATGAGATAAGCTTGCTCTCAGAGGTGGAAACATGGAAAACAGAGTCACCAAGAGGCAGCCATGAAGGAAGGCACACTCGTTATTATTCAAAAACCCTAAAAACAAAATTGTCGTGAATGTAAAATGCAAACTCAGAAAAGAAAACAACCAAGACACGTAGCTTCAGAAGAAAAGGTAAGAATGATTTATTTTAGTCCCGGTTCACCTTATATACCAAGGGAACCATTTATTTTACATATATTTATTTCATCATCAAAAGGTGAAGAAGTGTTGCGCCTAGGTGATTGACTTGTGCGCCCTAGGTGGGCGTTCCCCTAGGTGGCCTCCTTGGCCCAATTCCTCCCTGTTTAGATCTGGAAGCGTCTCGGCTTCCATGAGAAGATGCAGAAACTTGTTGTGCAATACATCAGTTGTGATCCACTTTTCCTGAGCTGGAGTTTGGCCTTAGCGGGCTACCAGATATAAAGTGTAAGTCTGGTGTCTTGTAGAGCGACTTCGAATGTCCAGTATAGTGTCTTTGGCCAATGGGAGTTGGAAATCAAGAATGTTGTCCATTGGATGAGTGATGGTGACTGGTTCTTCCAAGAGGGAAGGCTCAAACAACTTTAAGTGATTTACATTAATGACATTATGGATTCCCAGTTGTGGCGGCAGATCCAACCTATATGCATTTTCTCCAATCTTGACGAGTATTGTATACAGACCATATCTGATTGGCAGAAGCTTGTGATGGTGGCCTTTGAAGCGCTTCTTATCCAAATGTAACCAGACTCGATCCCCTGGTTGAAAGGCCATGAAGGTTCTTTGTTTGTCATGGAGCTGCTTGGCATGATCTTGGAATGCTTTGAGTGTTGATGTGACTGCACTGTGGCATTGTGCAATTTGTTGGAGAAATCATTGAGTTGACAGTTGTTCTTGATGTTGATGGAAGGTACCTTGAGGAGCCCAAGTGAGTGGAAGCTCGGTTGGATATGCTGGTTGGAAGCCCAAGCAGACTTCAAAAGGTGAAAAGCATGTAGAAGAATGTGTTGCCTTGTTGTATCTATGTTGGAGAATGTGTAAGTAATTGTCCCATTGTTTGTTGAGCCCAAAGTGAGTTCAAAGAGCATGCACCAAGACTCTGTTGACAACCTCTGTTTGGCCATCCATTTGAGGATGGAATGCAGTAGAAAACTTGAGGTGGCAGCCCAATAACACCCATATGGTCTTCCAAAATGTACCGAGGAAGCGAGAATCTCTGTTTTAGATGATACTGCTTGGGAGGTCAAAATGGGGCCAGACATGATGAAAATAGAGTTCTGTTGTTTGTGCTGCTATAGTAGTCATTGTGCATGGGATAAAAAGTGTCATTTTGTTGAAGCAACATACCACTACCCAGATTGCATCATGTTTCTTTTGGGTTGTTGGAAGTCCACTTAGGAATTCCATTGAGATTGAATCCCAAGGCTGAGAAGGAAGCGGCAGTGGTTGATACAACCCATTCTTCCGGTTGGATGGCTTGGATTGTGAGCATAAGGCACAAGCTTTGATAAATTTTTCAACTTGAGGCTGCATGGAAGGCCAATGAAAATGGCATTGCAGATGTTGGGTGGTGTTTCTGGTCCTGAAGTGGCCCCCATAGGTTGAAGCATGTGCTTCCCTGATGAGCAAGAGGCGGTCTTCTAAGTGTGGAATGCATAACAAATTCAACTTATATAGCCACCCATCTCGAATAGTGTAGTCTAGGAAGGGGGTCTGATTGATCACTGTGGGGCTTTGCAAAGCTTCCCAAATCTCTTGAAAGTCGGTGTTAGTAGCATATTGATCTTTCCATGTGTCATAAGTAGCACAACGTACTTCAAGAATGGAAAGAACTGGAGTGGGAGGTCGACTTAGCAAATCAACCATTTTATTAGAAGTGCATTTCTTGTATCTAATGACTAAGTGAAATTGTTGAATGTAGGAGGCCCATTTAAGGTGCCTTTGTTCCTGAATCTTCAATTGACAGTTGATGAAAATCAAAGGGTGGTGGTCGGTATGCAGAATGGTTTCTTTACCCAACAAATAATGTCTCCATTGTTTGAGTTCTTGCACCAGACTATAAAATTCCTTATCACGGGTACTATAATTTTTCTTGCCTCGAACAGGGTTTCAGAGTGGTAAGAAATGGGGTGTCCTCCCTGTTTAAGTATGACACCAATAGCATATTGTGGGGTGTCAGACTCAATCTCAAAGGGCTGGGAGAGGTCTGGAAGATGTAAAACAGGGGATGAGTAGAGGGCGTCTTTGAGCTGAGCAAAGTGAGTAGTTTCTTCTTTGGTCCAGATGAATGTAGAAGAAGTATTTGAGAGCTGATGCAAAGGTCAAGCAAGATTTGAAAAAGAGGGAATGAGCTTACGATAGAAATTGATGCCACCCAAAAAGCTTTTCAACTCCTTAGATGAAGAAGGTAGAGGCCATTGTTTCAATGATTGGATGCAAGTTGTATCTGGTTGAATACCCTCCGAGCTGACCACAAAGTCGAGATAGGGGACTGAATTCTGACCAAAATATGATTTCTTCTCTTTGACTTGCAACTTGTGTTCTTGGAGAATTTGGAGAACTTGTCGGACATGTTGCATGTGAGTGTCCAATGTCCAACTGAAGATGAGAATGTCATCTAAGTAGATGACCACAAATCGACCCAAATGTGCTCTAAAGATGTCATTGATGAGCCTTATGAAAGTGGCTGGGGCATTGGTGAGAGATAAAGGCATGAATTTCCACTCAAAAAGACCAAATTTGGTCTTGAACGTTGTTTTCCAAACCTCATCTGGGTTCATTCGAACTTGATGGTAGCCAGCTGTCAAATCCAATTTAGTAAACCACTTAGCTCCTTGGAGGGTGTCGAGTAGTTCCTTAATCCAGGGAAGGGGGTAACCGTTTTTTATTGTGGCTTTGTTCAAGGCTCGGTAATCAGTGACAAGGTGCATTTCTGAGGTATCTCGTTTAGGGATGACAAAGGTGGCAGAAGCACAGGGAGAAGATGAAGGTTGGATATGGCCAGAGTTGATGAGGTCGGTCAGTTGTCTTTCCATTTCCTTTGTTTTTGTTGGGGCCAACCGGTAAGTAGGGGCGTTAGGTAAGGCAGATCCGGGGATGAGATGAATGGAATGGTCAATGTGGCGGGAGGGGGGAAGTCCCTCTAGAGGTTGAAATACCTCTGCGAACTCATGGAGGAGGGGAGTCATAGTTTCAGGAACAGGGTGCATTGTATTGTTTGGTGTTATTGGGTGCACCAAACAGAGAGAGACACATTGGTTTAATTATACATGTGGGATTTTTTCTTTGGTAAAGGGGGGTTTGGGTTTTGCTACAGTTAAGATATAGGTGTGGCCTTATTTGGTAATTTTGTACTGGCGGGATTTGTCTAGATAGATGTCATTTCTTTGGGTTTGGTATGGGATACCAAGCAGAAAATCCGCACAATCCAAGGGGGAGACATCACAGAGGACAATATCTTTGAATTAGCCTATGGCAAAAGTGACCAGACAACGCTTGGAAACTAGGAGGCAAGGGCCATCCTTTTGGACCCATCCGAGTTGATAAGGTTGCAGATGTGGAGTGGTGACAAGATTAAGGTGGTTGACAAGGGCTTGAGACATTAAATGTTTTTGGCTTCCATTGTCCATAATCAGTAAAGCCAAGGCATTTTTGATTTGGTAGTTATGGGTGAAGAGGGGTTGGGTGGATGCGTTCAAATCTTCCTGGGTCATTAGAATCAATGAGGGATCTACTTCTGTGGGATTTTCCAGGGGAAATTCTTCAGTATATTATACTTGGGAAGGAGCAATGAGATCAGAGAGTAGAGTTTTGTTTGTTTTTAGATTTTGGAGGATTCAACAATCTGATGAATTGTGTGAAGTAGTTTTGTGGAATGAGCACAAGGGTGTCCTTGTAGTTGTATTGGGTGTGGGGTTTTGAGTTTGAGGAGGTAGAAAGAAGGCTCAGGGAGGGGAGATGGATGGTTGAGAGGCGGGTGGGGGAGGGTTGGTGTAAGGGCGGGACTGAGGAATACTACCTCTAGGAGCGACTTTCCTTTCTATAGCCAAAGATCTCTAAAATGTTTTATCTAAAGTTGAATTTTCAAACAACTCTACTTCTCGACGTAATTGAATTAATAAAACAACAACAAATTTTAATATGAGTACCTCTTCCAGATCTAGAACATGAAGTAAGAGTCGCATATTGCAGAAGAATTCTATGTAGCCTTGAACTCCTTGTTAAGGAAGTTGTCGAATTTGGTGCCATTTGATCCATAAGGATTTCACATACCCAGGTGGGTAGAAGCGATTTATCAAAGCTTCGGAAAGTTGAGCCCAGGTTTTGATGGGTTGCGAAGTAGAGGATTTTGGAGCATCCCTTATCTCTATCACAAATGTGGTCTTCTCTTGCTCTGTATCCCACCAAGTTTGTGTCAGTCCTTCTAATTGGAAGGCGACAATCTGGAGTTTTATTTCCTCGGTAAGGCTTGGACATGTATTGAAATAGGTGGATAGGCTACGAATCCAGGAATCCACCATTTCACCGTTCGTTTTCCCAACAAACTTGGGTATTTGGATTAGAGTGTCCAACTAGAATGGATCTGGATTGTTTTGTTGTTACATTCTGATAAGCTCATTGACGACGGAGGCAAGATCTTGGATGGGATTTGATGTGTTAGAATCAGATTCGACTGCCAAATGATCTTTGTGTGGAGGAATTGTGAGGCCAGCTAAAGAGAAAAGGCGCACCTAGGTTGCAATGCTGAACAAAGGACTCTGTTTTAAGAACAGAGGACTCAAAACCCTAAGGCAACGGAGCTTGAACTGGTATAGAGGGAGAGATCTATATTGTTTTAGATCTGTGGAGCTCCTCTATGTGGAAATGGAGATGTGGGTGCCCTTGGGGCTTATGATATCTGTGGATCTTCTTTCATAAAATGGAAACCAGAATGGGCAAACTCTAGATTATTTCATGAAAACCCCCCAAAACATTGGCTCAATCTTCAAGATCGAAAACTTTTCCTTGGATCTCGAGGCTCTGATACCAATTGATCTACCCAAGTAGGTGATCTACAGGAGAAGGTGACCACGCAAGCCATAGCTCATCTTCTGACCAAAAACTCTCCTCAGGGGCACAAATCTGAACAGGGGCACACCATTAGTTTGGGTGACCAAGCAAATGGGGATCCAGACTGGGGTGACTCGAGAGTGGCCAAGAGGTTTTGGCGATCTCAGAGTGACCTCCGAGGATTAGTGGAAGAACCCTAGTGTAGCCATGGAACATGTCACACTCACTTCATTCCCACAAAGAAGAAACTAGCAAGGGCACAAACCCCAGTTGGTGCGCCCTCCCTTTTGTCTCAGAAAACTCAAAGGAACTGATTTGTTCCCTAAGAGAGTGGCTAGCTAATGAGATAAGATTTCTCTTAGAGGTGGAAACATGGAAAATGGAGTCACTAGGAGGCATCCATGAAGGAAGGCGCACTGGTTATTCTTCAGAAACCCTAAAAACGAAATTATCGTGAATGTAAAATGCAAACTTAGAAAAGAAAAAAACCAAGACACATAGATTCATAAGAAAAGGTAAGAATGCTTTATTTTAGTCCCGGTTCACCTTATATACCAAGGGAACCATTTATTTTACATATATTTACTTCATCATCAAAAGGTGAAGAAGTGTTGCACCTAGGTGATTGTCTTGTGCGCCCCAGGTGGCCTCCTTGGCCCACCATGTGACATGTTCTAATAAATTAAGAAAAAGTTGATATATGATTTGTAGTTTCAACAATATCTGGAATTCCTCTTGACCTAACGTGGGACATGTTCCATTAAGATGAAAAAAAAATTGATATTGAAAGTCGAGTGTTCATAAAAGAACCACCACAGAATATTTGGTTATGTTTTCAATTAAAATATTGAGAGAAAATGTCATAATCCTAAAGCAACTTCTCTAGTAGGGCACATCATGCTCCACATTGCAATTAGTTTTAGGCATGGACTAGCATTAATACTAATATTATTCATATTTAGTTGTTAGGGATTAGTATTAGAATATTTAGATTAATACTAATTTATTAGTATTAATCCTAGTTGTCAATAATTTATGTTATGTGTATGTAAATAGCGTTATTAACTAATAAAATAAAACAAATCATTGCAACAAGCTAATACATAAATCTACTCTGATCTCTCCTAACCCTAGTCCTCACATGATAAAACTAGAATTTTAATAAAATAAAATAAAACAAATCACTGAAACAAGCTAATACACTACCTCGATTATTAAAATAAAATCCATTATATTAGGTGTAGCTACATGTACATGATCTAATACTTTAAAGTAGGTAGGTATTCAGAAACATAAATATTTCTCATTTATCATATATAAAATTGTTAAAAAATAAGTTAATCAATTAAAATTTTTATATTAAATTAAATTAGCATAGTGGTTCCCCCGGATAGGGTGTTAGTTGAGAACAGGTGTCAAAGTGGAGGGGACGACGCTTTCCAGCGCAGTACCAACCAGGTGACTAGCGCATGCACCTCCCCTCCTCCCACACCATGAAGTTACACAACCTTCACTCCTACCAGCACGCCATTAACACTTTGAGTGCATTCTTCTCTGCCTCCTCGTCTAATCTATGGAGCCTTCATTATTGTAGTCACCTCTATGCATGTTCGTCCTCCCTCTCCAACATCATTCATACCATGGTGCTCCTCGACTGGTTCATCAGCTCTTCCTCTTTTCACCAGAGCCATCACGCGGTCTGCACTCCTCCCTGGTGCTTACCTACTATGCTAGCCAATTCTCAGTGCCCTCTTACCTTCTTCTTGCTTCGGCCATGCCTCGATTGTGGGGGAAATCCAAGAGGGGCTTGGCTTGGTACCAAAATAAGCCACGCATGTCCATACGACCTCATCCTGCCCCTGCACCTTCACACATCTCTCCACCTTCTTCACCCTCCTCCTCTGGCTATTCCTCTCACAGCCAAAGTGGCCTCCCACCTGTATCCTTGCCTTGGGCTTGCAGATTCGAGTGGTTCGACCTTATGGGAAATTCACTAATATTTTCCCTAGGGCCATTGCCAGACTTGGCCTCTTCCTCGCAACCTGCCTTGGTTGTCCCACCAAATTCACCTAAGAATTAAGCTCTTGTGCCACCGCCAATGTACTCACCACCGATCTAGTCTCCATAGGAGGACACCTCCATCCGCCGGGAGAAACCACCAAACCAGCCCCACTCCTATTCAGATTGCGCTACATGTGCAAAGTTTCAAGATGACCTTGCAATTTTGCAAGACCTGGTGATCGAGGTGCACAAGGATGTGGACGACCTATGGTTCCGTTTTTGAAATTTTGGACAAAAAGGGGACACAAATTATGCAACTTCTCTCCTCTTTGCATGGCTCTCAACACTCCATAGAACAAGCACCTATTGCAACAACGACCTCAGTGGCGGTCTTGTTTCTAGATCTCCAAATGTCAGCAGTGGACAACACGACAACGGGCTCAACTTCGACTCTCCAGGCACCTACATTGGACAATGTTGCATGCAACACGTCGGCTACATGAGCCATGACATCTGCAAAGGTGTCAGACTGAATGGCTTGTTTTTAGTTTTGTTTATATTTTGACAATTGTACTTTTGAACAATTCTCTTTTTGTCTATCATAAGTCAATCCTTAATTTTCTAGAAGCTCAGATGAATTGGTTTCCCCATGGGGCAATTCGGTTCCATATGTTTAAAACTGATGTCTGAATCTTGGATCGGTTATGGTTTAGAAGACACTAGTTGAATTGGTTCCCTCCGAGGAAATTCAATAATTATAGTCCTTGGGCAAACATGGCGCTACTATAAAACAATTTAGCATAGGGGCTAAAACATCAACATCAACACCTGTAACTTATAGTAAAAATATTTAGTTATTAAACTTGGCATTAATAATTTGATACATCATTATTATGTTAATCATCTTAATCACCCATTTTAATGACTAATGGACATGTTTTGTCATTCTGTGACGAATTTTTTTACATTTTACTTATTTTGTGGGTAGATGCAGGAGATATATAATCTGAAACATATAAAATTAAAAGACTTTAATGTTTCTCATTAAAAAAGATAAAAATGGGTAAGAGGTAAAATATTGTAAATATAATAGTTAGATGTGGTTTTTTGGGCAAGATGTTAAATTGCAACAAGTAGTATGTATTCTCATATTTGGGGATTAAGGTTATATGCTACTTGAAAAAATGTGAGCTCGGTGATATAGCCTCCATGATAACAGTATTTGAAACTAACTTTCTTGTAAATACTATTTAATTGGAATAATACCTACAATTACTTTTAATTAGTTCAAAACTAATTTTCCTTAAGCTTAAAAAAATATATTAAAGATTAATATTTACAAATGGTAATCAATAATTATAATAAATATTATCACTTTAAAAAAATAATAGAAATA
Source organism: Picea glauca (assembly GCA_000966675.3). Taxonomy (NCBI): domain Eukaryota; kingdom Viridiplantae; phylum Streptophyta; class Pinopsida; order Pinales; family Pinaceae; genus Picea; species Picea glauca. The sequence goes on along the minus strand of JZKD02S1678441.1, from coordinate 144,417 downwards.
GCCCCCTGGGGGCAGCTCAAGTGACAAGTGCAAGTTCCATGAGGTTTCGAGTTCAATTCCCCGCGACTTACCTTGTTTATGAATGTCTACGTTTTCCTTGTTTACTTTTTCACATTTACTTACATTTAATTGATTAAGCAAGATTAAGATTAATATGTATAGAGCGCTTCATTTCCACATTCAGTATTTATCTCTCAGATTAACAGTGAACATGAATTTATGATGTGAAGTGTTGGATGTGAAGCGTTGCCACTATGACTGTTACATGTCCCGTCTCTACCATTCCATCGTATTCGCCTCATCTCTGCCATTCCATCGTATTCGCCTCTTAGGTTTCTCATCTCATCATTCCTCAGTTTTATGAGCACAGGAGGACTATTCGCGGGGAGATAGCTCTGAAGATTACGGTACAACGCGGTTAGAAGTCCTGTTTCACATATGTTTTAAATGCATCAATAACCAGCTCATCATTCCTCAGTTTTATGAGCGCAGGAGGACTATTCGCGGGGAGACAGCTCTGCAGATTACGGTACAACGTGGTTAGGAGTTCAGATTCACATATGTTTTAAATGTATCAATAAAAATTATGCTCAAGTTTCACATATGTTTTAAATGCATCAATAAAAATTAAATTCAAATATTAATGGGCTTCACATTTAATTCGTCCACTGCATTTTAAATAAAATATTTGTACATGTTTCACATATATTTCATGCAGTGTATTTAAAGAAATATTCAAAAATATCAAAGACGTTTTGTTGGTGTTGCTCCAGTTCCTATTGTTGTGGTTGGCTCTTGCAATAGTTGTTTGATGGCAGTGGATTGCCATTTGATTCATTATTAACATCCTATATGGTTTATCAAACCAGGATGTCCTCCCAAACCCCAATACTATTAAAAAAAAACTAATCTTATATAACCTTAAAAATAAGCTTCCCATTGTGAACTATATCAAATAACCCTAAAATGTTTAATTTATAGTGATAGGAATATTTAAAAATATTAAATACTATCTTGTGTTTGACTCCTGTAATAGTTGTTTGATGGGCACTGAATTTCCATTTGATTCAATATTGCAATAGTATAGTTGTTTGATGGCACTGAATTTCCATTTGATTCACTATTGACATATGGATTGACATTCTATATGGTTGATCAAAGTAGGTTTTCCTCCCAAATCCTAACCTAAAAGATAAGCTTCTCATATGGTTATCAATGTTATTACTTATACCTATTGATAATGGGTACATTTAATTATCTTTTAATCTTAAATTTTAATTTTATGGCCAGCAATTGAAGATGCTGGCATATTCTTAGTGGTCCTCCCAAATCAATGAATGAGATTTACTGTTTATAATTTCCTTGCATTTATAAATGCATGAGTTAATATGTTTACTTTTTCACATTTACCTAATCATATTAAGAAATTACTATAGTAAAATAATTAACCTTTAAGATTACCACTTTGAATTTCCTGAACTGTCTGCCCACATTTCATTTTCTGGTTTTCCTCAGCTGTTCGCGAGTTTTATATTATATTTTATTTTTGAGTTTTATATGGAAGCATGCAGGCTCACGCCTTCCTTCAATGGTCGGCGAGTATGCATGCCTGTTGTTGGCAGAGAATGCAGAGAATTGGAGGTGATCGATGCTTGTTGTTGGCAGAGAATGCAGAGAATTGGAGGTGATCGATTCCAAACATTCAGGTGATGATGATTTCGAAGGAAAACAAACTATCAGATTATTGCATATCAGTTTTCTGTGTATCTGACAGAGCAATATAATTACAATCAATCATTTCATATTTTTCAGTGGTTTCATATTCATATTCTTCATTCCATCTTACTAACAGTAAGCTTTTCGAGTTAGCAGCTGTGCTAGTTACGCCGAAAGGGTATACCTATTGATAATGGGCACATTTAATTATCTTTTAACCTTAAATTTTAATCTTATGGTCAGCAATTGAAGATGCTGGCATATTCTTAGTCGTCCTCCCAAATCAATGAATGAGATTTACTGTTTATAACTTCCTTGCATTTATTAATATATTTACTTTTTCACATTTACCTAATCATATTAAGAAATTAATGTAGTAAAATAATTAACCTTTAAGATTACCACTTTGAATTTCCTAAACTGTCTGCCCACTTTTCATTTTCTGGTTTTCCTCTGCTGTCCACACTTTTTGTTTTCCTCAACTATCCACACATTTTTCTGGCTATCCGCGAATTTCTGGGTGGATTATTTTATTTTCGAGTTTTATATGGATGCATGAAGGCTCACGCCTTCCTTCAATGGTCAGCCAGCATGCATCCCTGTTGTTGGCAGAGAATGCAGAGAATTGGAGGTGATCGATTCCAAACTTTCAGGTGATGATGATTTCGAAGGAAAACAAACTATCAGATTATTGCATATCAGTTTTCTGTATATCTGACAGAGCAATATAATTACAATCAATCATTTCATATTTATATTCTTCATTCCATCTTACCAACAGTAAGCCTTTCGGCGTTCACCAACAGCGAGTTAACAGCTGTGCTAGTTATACCTTCACACATTAATATTGTAAGAACGTGGCCTGGCCTCAGCATTTAAGGTGTCACCCCTCTCACGAGGAGGATGAGTTGACAAAACAGACAACGATTTAGGATTTGGACCAAGCACGGTGAGGCAACGTGAGCAGTAAAGAGATTTATATAGCGGTCAATTCTTTCTCATAACTCGCTCATCTACACATCAATATGATTAAACGCGTGTGGGTAGTCCTGTTAATCTTGGATTTGGACATAATTTTTTTCGTTTCAGCTCAAGCGTAATGAAAGCTCCAGCCCCAACCCCCACGCCTTTATATTGTATGGTATGATTTGTTGCTTTATCTCACTGCCATTTGTATCCTTTTTCTGTTAATTTGCTTTCGATGTCATGGGCATATTTGAGAGCATTATATACTTCAGTTCTCATCATGTATTTTTAAGCACTGATCTGCTTCAACATTCGCAGGTTCTGACGCAAGAGCCGAGAACGTTCAATCCCACACTCATGTGATACGATGAATATCTAATGTGGTACTAATCTCTATATCAACGAATATTATGTCATAATTATATGATTTGTAGTGTTCTGGTTCTGAGTAGATAGATCATGTTCTTGTTCTTGGTAGATACATAATAGGATTCAACTGTAATTCCTATTCAAAACACTATGTCTGATATGGTATATAAGATGAATAAGTGAATTATGATCTGATAGAGTTTACCCGGGGTTCCGAAGTTGGAGTCCCAGTCGAACTCGATGTCGTAGGTGGTCTGGCCAGTCGAACTCGATGTCGTAGGAGTTCACTGAACCAAAGCCAAGTTATGAGTTTATTTTATTTGTTTGTTGAATAAAAAGAGATAATATTTTCCGCAATTATTATAGAAAGTTTTCATTTACTCTTCCATTAGGGTTATGTCAAATGTTTTTTAATATTGTATTTAAAATTTTGAATGATTGTAGCTAATTTTGAATGATTCTCTACGTTCGCGTGTGCACAGTACAGATCGGGTAGTGGTTTCTTTTGAAGGCAATTATTCTATTACGTGAAATATAGGGTTTGGTTCATAATTAAAAAGATATTTTTTTAATATTGTATTTAAAATTTTGAATGATTGTGCTACTTACGCCGAAGTTTTTAAGGTTTTAATCTATTCTCTACTTTCGCGTGTGCGCAGTCGGGTAGTGGTTTCTTTTGAAGGCAATTATTCTATTACTTGAAATATAGGGTTTGGTTCATAATTAAAAAGATTGTTTGAGAAGATTTGTCCAAAATGGCAGCACTCTAAATGATCAATTGTATCTGGTTTAAATCATAATCTTGAAAGGCCAGTGATGAGCATACAACTCAGTTATTTCAGAAAATAGGACTAGACTCCTAATGGTTAATCCAGGTTCTCATAAATGACTCTTCCTGGGTATTCTGGGTTCTCTTAAATTAAATGTAAGAACTTTTTTGCCAATAAATAAAAGCTCA
>JZKD02S1678441.1:116058-140398 GCA_000966675.3 Picea glauca | reverse complement strand
AATATATTGAACATAATGTATTTAGTAATACATTATTATATTAATTTAATTTATACATTACATTAATATATCAATGTATCATTACATTATTAATGTATTAATAATGTTATGTTACATTTTTAATTTATCAATCAATAAGACAATATATACTTTAATGTATTTAGTAATACATTATTACATTACTCTAATGTATGAATTAAAGTATTAATACATTGATAAATATATTACTAAAGTAAATAAATACACAAATAAAGTACTATACTAATAATAGATTAATAAAGTAGTAATATATTGAACATAATGTATTTAGTAATACATTACATTAATATATCAATGTATCATTACATTATTAATGTATCAATAATGTTATGTTACATTTTTAATTTATCAATCAATCAGACAATATATAGTTTAATAATGTTATGTTACATTTTTAATTTATCAATCAATCACACAATATATAGTTTAATGTATTAATACATTATTAATAGTTTAATATATAACATTATAAATTAATGTATTAGTAGTTTTATATATACATTAGACTAATGTAAAAGTACTAATACATTTATTAATGATGTTACATATTACACTATTAATACATTAAAGTACATATTGTTTCATTGATTGATAAATTAAAATTGTAATGTAACATTATTGATACATTAATAATGTAATGATACATTGATATATTAATGTAATATGTAAATTAAAGTTTAATTTCATTAGTGTATAAAATAACTTATAAATTAATTAATACATTAACAATGTAATGTAATAATTAATTTTGTACACTATTATATTATTAATTAATACATTGCTAAAGTATTAATACATTAATAATATGATAAATATATCATTAAATACATTAATAAATAAATAATACATTACTAAAGTATTAATACACAAACAAAATAATACATTAAAAATATAATAAAAATATCAATATAAAAAAAGACATTAACAAAATATTAATACAATGATAAAAGAATATATTAATAAAGTAGCAATACATTGAAGTTAGTGACTTTATTAATACGTTATTAAATTATTAAAATATTAATAAATAAATCTATTGCTAAAGTAATAATATATATAGAGATTAAACTTTATAAAGCTAAAGTAATAATATATATAGAGATTAAACTTTATAAATAAAAAGTGGTTGTTGTTGATTAATAATTAATTGACAAGCATTAATTACTAAATATTATTATATAAATTATCATTATAAACTTTGTAAATATAATATAATTAATAATTGATTTTGAGATTCATAATTAATTAATGATATGTATAAAGTTCATAAATTAATAATTATTAAATATATGTAATGTAGGTATAAAATGTTTGTCACAATGCGACGTTAGTAAATATTTGACACAATGGGATGGTAGGAATGTTGATGACAATGTGATGTTCAGAAATGTTCGTCACAATGGGACGGTAGGAATGTTCATCACAAATGTTCATCACAATGGGATAGTAGGAATGTTCATCACAAATATTCATCACATTGTGATAGAACGAATGTTAATCACAATGTGACGTTGAGAAATGTTCGTCACAATGCGATGTTGGGAAATGTGAGAAATATTCGTCACATTGGGATAGTATGAATGTTTATCACAATGCGATGTTAGGAAATGTTCGTCACAATAAGACATTGGGAAATGTTCGTCACAATGAGACGTTGGGAAATGTTCGTCACATTGGGACGGTACGAATGTTCATCACAATGTGATGTTGGGAAAAGTTCATCACAATGAGATGTTAAGATGATGTGCGAAAAAATCATAAAGTGATGCATTGTTAACATTCATTTCGAGTGTCGCATTGATAGGAAATGTTCATCACAAGGTGACATTGAGAAATGTTTGTCACAATGTGATGTTGGGAAATGTTCGTCACAATGTGACGTTGGGAAGTGTTCGTCACATTGGGACCGTACGAATGTTCATCACAATGTGATGTTGGGAACAATTCATCACAATGCGACGTTAATATGATGTGTGACAAAATCATAAAGTGATGCATTGTTAACATTCATTTCGAGCGTCGCATTGATAGGAAATGTTCGTCACAATGCGACATTGGGAAATGTTTGTCACAATGTGATGTTGGGAAATGTTCATCACAATGTGACATTGGGAAATGTTCGTCACATTGGGATGATACGAATGTTCATCACAATGTGATGTTGGGAAAAGTTTGTTACAATGCAACATTGGGAAGTATTCTTCACAATGCGATGTCGGGAAATGTGTGTCACAATGGAATGGTAGGAATGTTCATCACAATGCAATGTTGGGAAATGTTTCTCACAATGCGATGTTGGAAAATGTTTCTCACAATGCGACGTTAAGATGATGTGATGTTGGGAAAATTTCATCACAATGCGATGTTAAGATGGTGTGTGACAAAATCATAAAGTGATGCATTGTTAACATTCATTTCGAGCATCGCATTGATAGGAAATGTTCATCACAATGCGACGTTGGGAAATGTTTGTCACAATGTGATGTTGGGAAACATTCATCACAATGTGACGTTGGAAAATGTTCATCACATTGGGATGGTACGAATGTTCATCACAATGTGATGTTGGGAAAAGTTCATCAAAATGCGACGTTGGGAAGTATTCTTCACAATGCGATGTCAATAAATGTTCGTTACAATGGGACAGTAGGAATGTTCATCACAATGCAATGGTGGGAAATGTTTGTCACAATGCGACGTTGGGAAATGTTTGTCACAATGGGATGGTAGGAATTTTTGTCACAATGCCAGATCGAAAGTATTGTCAGAAATTCATGCGAGGAATGTTGTTTATGGGTGTGTGACGTTGGATAATAATCGTGATAATGTGACAAAGAAAAAATTTCGTAACATAGTGGGGTTTCGACATGTTCATCACATTGCGATGGTTGTGGGAGGATCTTTGTCACAATATGACTTAGGGATCTGTTTTTCATAGAGTGACAAAAGGAATGTTTGTCACAAAACAACATTGGACAATGTTCATGAGAATGTCACAAAGAAAAAAGTTAGTAACATGTTGAGGTTTTGGCATGCTTGATTGCAATGTTGGTGTAAGGATGCTAGGCTTAGGAACATTGGAGCATGACATCAAGGGTCATATAAATTTGAGTTTTTCATTATGAGTTATATAAATTTAAGTTTTTTAGTGAGGGTTAAGTTGCATCATGAAGAAGTTTAAACTATGGGAAAGATAAATGTTATAAAACATTGTCATATGTTACAAGCAAAAAAAAAAGAGGATGACTTAAAGAAAATTTTACGTTATTTTGTCAATTACATAAGCAACTTTATCGTTGAATTGAATAAACATGTTATTGCATAAAGAGAGAGTTCAATAATAAAACTTGAAGAATTTTACTATAAAACAATGTGATATAGTGGAAATTTAAAAGTAAATAATTGATTTTTAGTAACTTAATATTATTTCAGAGATTTGATATTTGAGGTTGACATTAAATAAATTAATAAAAATCCAAAAGACTATGTTTAACTTTCATAAATTAAAAGGTCAACTTTAATATTATATTATATTGTGACAATTTAAATGTAAAATGAGAAATAACTTTTATATTGAATTTTGTAATGAAGTTTTGTTTATCATATAAAATATTTATGAAAAATATGAGACATAACAACATAAGGAAAGTACACACATAGGAGGAAAGATAAATAAGTTGCTATGTACACATTAATGAACTAAAATATTAATGTATTATTATATTGATGATTATTAATATACTTAGTTTAAATAATACATTAATGATATATAAATTAATGTCTAAAATAATAAATGCATCAATGTGTTAAAGTTTGAAATGTTTTAAATAATATTAAATGATTTAAAATTCATTAATGTATAAAAAAATTATTACATTAATGTGTTAAAGTAATAAATATATGAAATAATTTATAAAGTATTTTTTTTTTTTTTAAATAAAAAGGCAAGTCCTATTATATTAATATTGCAAAATTACAGAGATCTATTAAAGTGCCAACTGTCCCGCCTGTTAAGTAAACCGACACAGCTGGCCATTCCATGCTAGCTTCGAAACTCAAGGTGTTAGTCTGCCACCCTGCCCAAAGGAAACCAGGGTGCATGGCCAACCTTAGTATTAGTCTGTTCATTACTATACTACCGCTACCATTTCTATACGCTAGAAGAGTTGCATCTCTGTTTTGCATAAAAAAGAAAAGAGTTTCTAATAGTAAACAAATAGGAAAACCTCTTAGCAGGTGTCCTCGTGGTCGTCCTTCTCCTTGCCGCGTCTGAATATGGGATGGCGTAGACCTGTGCACAAGTGGGGCATTGGCGCCTTGGGGTGGTGCTAGAGTAGGCGGCGTATAGCATATCTAGGCGTTGATTGATGTGGATGGCTCTAAAAATTTGGTCGTCCACCATGATGCATACATCGAAGATTAAATTCAGGTGCTCCGAGTGAAGAAGTGGTGGCTAGTCCTATGAATTCTGCAGAATGGAAGAGGGGGGAGCTTCCATCTGTGCATCAGCCTCCTCCTAGTGCTCTCGCTACCCACTCTGCTGCCTCATTTCATCAGGAGGTTCGCGGTTGTTTTCTTCGATGCCTCTCTGTGTCTCTTCCTCTACAAAGCAAGGTGTGAATTCCTCAGCTGGAGTTCCGCTGGGACCGTGTTCAACTCTTGGAATAGGGGTCATGGCGTCCGCTCCGAAACAAGTGGGGGGATCCCAATTGTCCGGAACAGTGAAAAAGAGGCAATCTGAGTAATTCTGGATGGATTCCTCCGGAGGAATCTCCTCGACATATGCCATGGGAGGCGTCCCTATTCCTCTGGACTTCTTGGGTCTCCTTCTCTTAGCTAGAGTCAGTTCTCTCTTAAATTTCTTTTTCCTTTTCCTTTGCGAGTCGGCCACGTACCACCCTGCACCTCTGCAAGGCCGTCCCCTTGCTCGTGGCATGCTTAGAAATAGAGCTATTCCTGGAGTGCCCACTGCAAGGTTGTCTCTGTTCGGTTCTGCAACCTTCTGATTCATCCCAAAGCCTCCGAGGCTGCTGATAAGGGCGAAAATGATAGCTATGGCCATTAAGGCTGTGGTCTTAATGCTCTGGTTGGTCGTTCTCCTCGCGTGAGTGAGAAGCCTCGTCGTATGGTGAAGGCCGCTTAGGTTTGTACCCATCATAAATGGCGAGGAGATGGGGGTGGGTGGCCACCATTAATGACCCCTCCTGGCGCTGCTCCACGTATCTTTCCTGCTCTGCGTGGCACCCCATCCGAGAAATAATTTATAAAGTATTAATATATTAATTGATAATTATTTAATAATAATAAATTAATTATAAATTAGAAATTCACTATTATTTAATAATTAATTATAAAATATAAATAAATTAATAAAAAATAAAATATTACAATACATAACAAAGTAATAAATTAAATACATGAGAGTCTCATATTTACTTTAACAAAATAATAAAGTAAATACATGAAAGTATTAAATGTAGAATTCAAATAATATATTAATTATTTATAAGTTAAATTATCAATAATTATTTATTGATAATTATTTAATAATAATAAATTAATTATAAATTATAAATTCACTATTATTTAATAATTAATTATAAAATATAAATAAATTAATAAAAAATAAAATATTACAATACATAACAAARTAATAAATTAAATACATGAGAGTCTCATATTTACTTTAACAAAATAATAAAGTAAATACATGAAAGTATTAAATGTAGAATTCAAATAATATATTAATTATTTATAAGTTATTGTATTATAAAATAAATACATGAAAGTCTAAAATGAATTAAATGTATAATTCAAATAATATATTAATTATATATAAGTTATTGTATTAAATGCATTAATATATAATTTAAATAATACATGAATGATATAATTAAATGTACTATTTAAATAATATATTAATTATATATAACTTAAGTTATTGTATTAAATGTATAATTTAAATAATACATTAATAATATATAAATTGATATGTAAAAAATTGATTAAAGTAATGTGATATAATATTAAATTTATTAAATAATAAAAATAGTAATATGATTTATGAATTAAAATATTAATTTATAATGTAATATATTAATTAATTAAAAAAAATCTAAATGTATTAATACATAGATACATCAAATTATGTACATTGAGCTTTTATTTATGGGCAAAAAAGTTCTTACATTTAATTTAAGAGAACCGAGAATACCCAGGAAGAGTCATTTATGAGAACCTGGATTAACCATGAGGAGTCTAGTCCTATTTTCTGAAATAACTGAGTTGTATGCTCATCACTGGCCTTTCAAGATTATGATTTAAACCAGATACGATTGATCATTTAGAGTGCTACCATTTTGGACAAATCTTCTCAAACAATCTTTTTAATTATGAACCAAACCCTATAAACCCTATATTTCAAGTAATAGAATAATTGCCTTCAAAAGAAACCACTACCCGACTGTGCACACGCGAAAGTAGAGAATAGATTAAAACCTTAAAAACTTCGGCGTAAGTAGCACAATCATTCAAAATTTTAAATACAATATTAAAATAATATCTTTTTAATTATGAACCAAACCCTATATTTCACGTAATAGAATAATTGCCTTCAAAAGAAACCACTACCCGATCTGTACTGTGCACACGCGAACGTAGAGAATAGATTAAAACCTTACAAACTTCGGCCTAAGTAGCACAATCATTCAAAATTTTAAATACAATATTAAAAAACATTTGACATAACCCTAATGGAAGAGTAAATGAAAACTTTCGATAATAATTGCGGAAAATATTATCTCTTTTTATTGAACAAACAAATAAAATAAACTCATAACTTGGCTTTGGTTCAGTGAACTCCTACGAGATCGAGTTCGACTGGCCAGACCACCTACGACATCGAGTTCGACTGGGACTCCAACTTCGGAACCCCGGGTAAACTCTATCAGATCATAATTCACTTATTCATCTTATATACCATATCAGACATAGTGTTTTGAATAGGAATTACAGTTGAATCCTATTATGTATCTACCAAGAACAAGAACATGATCTATCTACTCAGAACCAGAACACTACAAATCATATAATTATGACATAATATTCGTTGATATAGAGATTAGTACCACATTAGATATTCATCGTATCACATGAGTGTGGGATTGAACGTTCTCGGCTCTTGCGTCAGAACCTGCGAATGTTGAAGCAGATCAGTGCTTAAAAATACATGATGAGAACTGAAGTATATAATGCTCTCAAATATGCCCATGACATCGAAAGCAAATTAACAGAAAAAGGATACAAATGGCAGTGAGATAAAGCAACAAATCATACCATACAATATAAAGGCGTGGGGGTTGGGGCTGGAGCTTTCATTACGCTTGAGCTGAAACGAAAAAAATTATGTCCAAATCCAAGATTAACAGGACTACCCACACGCGTTTAATCATATTGATGTGTAGATGAGCGAGTTATGAGAAAGAATTGACCGCTATATAAATCTCTTTACTGCTCACGTTGCCTCACCGTGCTTGGTCCAAATCCTAAATCGTTGTCTGTTTTGTCAACTCATCCTCCTCGTGAGAGGGGTGACACCTTAAATGCTGAGGCCAGGCCACGTTCTTACAATATTAATGTGTGAAGGTATAACTAGCACAGCTGTTAACTCGCTGTTGGTGAACGCCGAAAGGCTTACTGTTGGTAAGATGGAATGAAGAATATAAATATGAAATGATTGATTGTAATTATATTGCTCTGTCAGATATACAGAAAACTGATATGCAATAATCTGATAGTTTGTTTTCCTTCGAAATCATCATCACCTGAAAGTTTGGAATCGATCACCTCCAATTCTCTGCATTCTCTGCCAACAACAGGGATGCATGCTGGCTGACCATTGAAGGAAGGCGTGAGCCTTCATGCATCCATATAAAACTCGAAAATAAAATAATCCACCCAGAAATTCGCGGATAGCCAGAAAAATGTGTGGATAGTTGAGGAAAACAAAAAGTGTGGACAGCAGAGGAAAACCAGAAAATGAAAAGTGGGCAGACAGTTTAGGAAATTCAAAGTGGTAATCTTAAAGGTTAATTATTTTACTACATTAATTTCTTAATATGATTAGGTAAATGTGAAAAAGTAAATATATTAATAAATGCAAGGAAGTTATAAACAGTAAATCTCATTCATTGATTTGGGAGGACGACTAAGAATATGCCAGCATCTTCAATTGCTGACCATAAGATTAAAATTTAAGGTTAAAAGATAATTAAATGTGCCCATTATCAATAGGTATACCCTTTCGGCGTAACTAGCACAGCTGCTAACTCGAAAAGCTTACTGTTAGTAAGATGGAATGAAGAATATGAATATGAAACCACTGAAAAATATGAAATGATTGATTGTAATTATATTGCTCTGTCAGATACACAGAAAACTGATATGCAATAATCTGATAGTTTGTTTTCCTTCGAAATCATCATCACCTGAATGTTTGGAATCGATCACCTCCAATTCTCTGCATTCTCTGCCAACAACAGGCATGCATACTGGCCGACCATTGAAGGAAGGCGTGAGCCTGCATGCTTCCATATAAAACTCAAAAATAAAATATAATATAAAACTCGCGAACAGCCAGAAACGTGTGGACAGCTGAGGAAAACAAAACGTGTGGACAGCTGAGGAAAACCATAAAATGAAACGTGGGCATATAGTTCAGGAAATTCAAAGTGGTAATCTTAAAGGTTAATTATTTTACTATAGTAATTTCTTAATATGATTAGGTAAATGTGAAAAAGTAAACATATTAACGCATGCATTTATAAATGCAAGGAAATTATAAACAGTAAATCTCATTCATTGATTTGGGAGGACGACTAAGAATATGCCAGCATCTTCAATTGCTGGCCATAAAATTAAAATTTAAGGTTAAAAGATAATTAAATGTACCCATTATCAATAGATATAAGCCTTTCGACGTAATAACATTGATAACCATATGAGAAGCTTATCTTTTAGGTTAGGATTTGGGAGGGAAACCTACTTTGATCAACCATATAGAATGTCAATCCATATGTCAATAGTGAATCAAATGGAAATTCAGTGCCATCAAACAACTATACTATTGCAATATTGAATCAAATGGAAATTCAGTGCCCATCAAACAACTATTACAGGAGTCAAACACAAGATAGTATTTAATATTTTTAAATATTCCTATCACTATAAATTAAACATTTTAGGGTTATTTGATATAGTTCACAATGGGAAGCTTATTTTTAAGGTTATATAAGATTAGTTTTTTTTAATAGTATTAGGGTTTGGGAGGACATCCTGGTTTGATCAACCATATAGGATGTTAATAATGAATCAAATGGCAATCCACTGCCATCAAACAACTATCGCAAGAGCCAAACACAACAACAAGAACTGGAGCAATACCAACAGAACGTCCTTGATATTTTTGAATATTTCTTTAAATGCACTGAATGAATTATATGTGAAACATGTACAAATATTTTCTTTAAAATGCAGTGGATGAATTAAATGTGAAGCCCATTAATATTTTAATTTAATTTTTATTGATGCATTTAAAATATATGTGAAACTTGAGCATAATTTTTATTGATGCATTCAAAACATATGTGAATCTGGACTCCTAACCACGTTGTACCGTAATCTGCAGAGCTATCTCCCCGCGAATAGCCCTCCTGCGCTCATAAAACTGAGGAATGATGAGCTGGTTATTGATGCATTTAAAACATATGTGAAACTGGACTCCTAAGCGCGTTGTACCGTAATCTGCAGAGCTATCTCCCCGCGAATAGTCCTCCTGTGCTCATAAAGCTGAGGAATGATGAGCTGAGAAACCTTAAGGTGAATACGATGGAATGGCACAGACGAGGCGAATACGATGGAATGGTAGAGATGGGACATGTAACAGTCATAGTGGCAACGCTTCACATCCAACACTTCACATCATAAATTTGTGTTCACTGTTAATCTGAGAGCTAGATACTGAATGTGGAAATGAAGCGCTCTATACATATTAATCTTGTTTAATCCATTAAACATGGTTATCAATGGATAGGGAAATAATTCTTTAATCATATTAAATAAATGTGAAGTAAATGTGAAAAAGTAAACAAAGAAAAAGTAAGTATTAATAAATGCAAATAAGTTACGAAATTAAATCTCATTCATTGATTTGGGATGCCATAAGATTGAAATTTGTAATTAAAAAGTTAATTAAACCATCAATTCCAATAGAGGATGCCTATAGACTTAATTAAGTATAAAAATAAGTTTAGATGTGTCGTATTTCTATTTTATTTAAAGTGATAATATTTATTATAATTTAGCTGTAAATTAATTAATGAGAGGAAATTATTGATTACCATTTGTAAATATTAATCTTTAATCTATTTTTTAAGTTTAAGGAAAATTAGTTTTGAACTAATCAAAAGCAATTGTAGGTATTATTCCAATCAAATAGTATTTACAAGAAAGTTAGTTTCAAATATTGTGATCATGGAGGCTATATCACCTAGGTCATATGTTTTCAAGTAGCATATAACCTTAATTCCCAAATATGAGAATAAATACTACTTGTTGCAATTTAACATCTTGCCCAAAAAACTACATCTAACTATTATATTTACAATATTTTACCTCTTAACCATTTTTTTTTTTAATGAGAAACATTAAAGTCTTTTACTTTTATATGTTTCAGATTATATATCTCCTACATCTAATAAGTAAAATGTAAAAATATTCGTCACATAATGACAAAACATGTCCATTAGTCATTAAAATGGGTGATTAAGATGATTAACATAATAATGATGGATCAAATTATTAATGCCAAGTTTAATAACTAAATATTTTTACTATAAGTTACGGGTGTTGATGTTGATGGTTTAGCCACTATGCTAAATTTTTTTATAGTAGCGCCATGTTTGACCAAGGACTGTAATTATTGAATTGCCCCGGAGGGAAACCAATTAAGCTAGTGCCTTCTAAACCATACCCGATCCAAGATTTAGACATCAATTTTAAACATATGGAACCCAATTTCCCCATGGGGAAACCGATTCGTCTGAGTTTTTAGAAAATTAAGGACTGACTTATGATAGACACAAAGAGAATTGTTCAAAAGTACAATTGCCAAAATATAAACAAAACTAAAAACAAGCCATGTAGTCTGACACCTTTGCAGATGTCGTTGGCGCATGCATCCGACGTGTTGCATGCAACATTGTCCAATGTAGGTCCCTAGAGAGTCGAAGTCGAGCCCGTTGCCACGTTGTCCACTGTTGACATTTGGAGAGTCGAAACCAAGACCACCACCGAGGCCGTTATTGCACTGGGTGTCTGTTCTATGGAGTGTCGAGAGCCATGCAAAGATGAGAGTAGTTGCATAATTTGCGTCCCCTTCTTGCGGACCTCAATCACTAGGTCTTGCAAAATTGCAAGGCCATCTTGAAACTTTGCACATGTGACGCAATCCGAACAGGAGTGGGGCTGATTTGGTGGTTTCTCTCGGTGGATGGAGGTGTCCTCCTGTGGAGACTAGATCGGTGGTGAGTGCACTGGCGGTCACGCTGGAGATGAATTCTCAGGTGAATTTGGTGGGACGACCAAGGCAAGCTGCAAGGAAGAGGACAAGTTTGGCAATGGCCCTGGGGAAAATCCCAGTGAGTTTCCCATGAAGTCAAACCACTTGAATATGCAAGCCCAAGGAAAGGATAGAGGCGAGAGGCCACTTTGGATCTCATAGGACTAGCCAAAGGAGGAGGGTGAAGAAGGTGGAGAGATGTGCGAAGGTGCGGGGATAGGATGAGGTCGTATGGCCATACATGGCATGTTTTGGTACCAATCCAAGCCCCTCTTATATTTCCCTCATAATCGAGGCATGGTCGAAGCAAGAAGAAGGTAAGAGGGCACTGAGAATTGGCTAGCATAGCAGGTAAGCACCAGGGAGGAGTGCAGACTGCGTGATGGCTCTGGTGAAAAGAGGAAGAGTTGATGAACCAACCAAGGAGCACCATGGTATGAATAATGTTGGAGAGGGAGGATGCACACGTGCATAGGTGACTACAATAATGAAGGCTCCATAGATTAGACGAGGAGGCAGAGAAGAGCGCACTCGAAATGTTAATGGCGCGCTGGTAGGAGTGAAGGTTGTGTAACTTCATGGTGTGGGAGGAGGGGAGATGCATGCGCCAGACACCTGGCTAGTACTGTGGTAGCAAGCGTCGTCCCCTCCACTTTGACACCTATGCTCAACTAACACCCCATCTAGGGGAAACACTGTGCTAATTTAATTTAATATAAAAAAATTGATTGATTTTTTAACGATTTAATATATGATAAATGAGAAAATTTTGATGTTTCTGAATACCTACCGACTATAAAGTATTAGATCATGTACATGTAGCTACACCTAATATAGTGGATTTTATTTTAATAACTGAGGTAGTGTATTAGCTTGTTTCAGTGATTTATTTTATTTTATTTAATTAAAATTCTAGTTTTATCATGCGAGGACTAGGGTCAGGAGAGATTAGAGTAGATTTATGTATTAGCTTGTTGCAATGATTTGTTTTATTTTATTAGTTAATAATGCTATTTACATACACATAACATAAATTATTGACAACTAAGATTAATACTAATAAATTAATATTAATTTAAATATACTAATACTAATCCTTAACATACTAATTATGAATAATATTAGTATTAACGGTAGTCCATGCCTAAAACTAATTGCAATGTGGAGCATGATGTGCCCTACTAGTGAAGTTGCTTTAGGATTATGGCATTTCTTCTCAATATTTTAATTGAAAACATAACCAAATAGTGAAGTTGCTTTAGGATTATGGCATTTCTTCTCAATATTTTAATTGAAAACATAACCAAATATTTCGTGGTGGTTCTTTTATGAACACTGACTTTCAATATCAACTTTTTTTTTCATTTTAATGGAACATATTTCGTGGTGGTTCTTTTATGAACACTGACTTTCAATATCAACTTTTTTTTTCATTTTAATGGAACATGTCCCATGTTAGGTCAAGAGGAAGAGGAATTCCAGTTATTGTTGAAACTACAAGTGAGTTATCAACCTTTTCTTAATTTATTAGAACATGTCACATGGTAGGGTAAAATATATATACAAAAATATATTGTATATAAGCAGGTGTATCATATGCGAAGAAACTCAAACCCAAATGTTGGACGAACAATCCACTTCTTTAAATAAAAGAAAAGCCATGTCTAACAACCTTTGAGCAACAACAAAGAGGAAAGATAAAAAACAAATATATTGCAGCAAGAACAAATGTATGGTGATGCATCAAACTTGTTTTTATGTGGATTTGGAAGAGATAATAAAATCACTCTTTGTAATATTTTTTTTAACTAAGATTGATTATTAAATATTAAAATTGATTTTGTATGAAAAAAATTATATTACAAATTTAATGTATATTTGTAGTAAGGAAGTTTCCTTTTGTTTTGTAGTATGTCTAAGTGCACCTCTTTGTTCTTTCCTAGAAATATTTAAGCTGATAGGCATCCTCTTATTGGAATCGATGGTTTAATGAGTTTTTAGTTACAAATTACAAATTCCAATTTTATGGTCTACAATGAAAGATGATGACATATTCTTCATCTTACATTCAATTCAATGAATAAGATTTAATGTTTCTAACTTGCATTTATGAATTCCTCGGTTTCCTTGTTTACTTTTTCACATTTATTTAATATGATTAAAAAATTACAGCCCTACCCACTTATTGCCACGTTTAATAATTAATATGTATAGAAAACCTTATTGCCACATTCCAGTAATTAGCAGGATTAATTCTACTGATAGAGTGACCAAGCTTTTATGAATATGAAGGATTGCCACTTTTGTCAGTCCTTTTAGTTAACACATCCGTGTATGTTGGATGCCATGTTCAATCTTCATTCCTTTCAGTTAACGCATTCGTGCATGTTGGATGCCATGTTCAATCTTCATGCTTGGCGATGCCTACTGTAAATATAAAATCCAGTACCCAGTGATTGTACATTTTCATTGCGTTTCTGGAGTTTAATTGGGCTAAAGCAGGCGCGGATTACCAATCACCAAATTTGGTTCACAAGGAATACGCATCATCCATATTTTTGGATGAGAATTCCCTCGGTTTCTTTTTGCAATTATTTACTATTTGTTTTTGACTGCCCATTATTTTTTGTGATTGCAATTATTTACTATTTGTTTGTGACTGCCCATTATTTACTATTTGTTTGTGCAGCCCATTATTTTTAAAATTTAGTATTTTTTTCTAAGTATAAGTAATTTTTTTTTCTGAGGGCGGTTAACTTCTGCGGTGTTGGTTGTTCGTGGGGATCAGTTCGCTTCCCAGGGCATCGTCAGCTCCAAATTTTACCAGCTGCCGTTGGCTCAAGTTTTTACCAGCTGTGTGTGCTTTTAAAATTAATGTTGTGTGCCTGGAGACTTAAAGATAATGATACGTCAGCTTTCGTCAGCTCAAGTTTTTACCACCTGTGTGTGCTTTTAAAATTAATGTGGTGTGTGTGGAGACTTAAAGGTAATGCTGCATTTGTGGAGACTTGCTTAAAAAATAATGTTGCTTGAATTTACATGCATTCTGTGTTAATGGAGAGTTAACTAGCATAGCCGACTCGCCACTGATAACACTCCCCGCACATTAAAATTCTCAGTCATTAAGATCACTAATTACTAGGCTGAAAGTTTTTACTGTACGGGGAGTGTTATTAGTGGCGGATACCTTTCTACGTTCTCCAGCCGGGAGTCGGTTGTGCTAGTTAGGATACAGTGAGTACAACTCATCAATTTTATAGGAAGATGGAGATGCATCATCCCACCTCATCAAACCAACTTAATCTAACAAATCTTGAATATCAAAAAGCTTACACAAACAATTTACAACAACTTTGATCGTTGAAACAATGCTTTGAGACCTAACCTCTTCCAGTCATTCCATCGACCTAATCTTATTTAGCAAGATCTTAATTTTTTCCATGGCCTTAAAGAGAAGAACGTCGAAAAGGAGGAGCTTCTCCGTGGCCCTATTGATTTCTGCTTGAAATCTTCGCATGGCAGGGAAGGCAAGCAAACGGGAACTAGTATTCCCTCCACGCCATTTGTATTTTGGAATGGGATGAAGAAGCTGGACACGCCCGGCACTGTACCCACCCTTCCTTTTGCAGGCCCTCCACGCTCTTCCCCACCCGAAATCCGTATCTCCGAAGCCGATTTTGGTAACGGCCGTGACTGATCCGACTTCAACACAGAGCCCACATAAACAACACGACATATATTACCCCATGTGCGTTGAAGGTATGGTATGATTTGAGTGTGTTCTGGATAATGAAAGGTGAATATTAAATGTTCGTGAAGGTCGTGGCATCAAATGATCTTCCAGATATAAAAAATGAATGAGTGCCACCAAAATGAAACGTGTGTAGAGTGTTTTTTAATGATATAAACGTGGCCTGCATATATTTGAATCCTCTTTAATCATTTGAACGTGGCAATTATGTATTTTTACAGTAAATTTATAATGTGATTAGGTAAATGTAAAAAGTAAACATGTTAACAGATGCCTTCATAAATGCAAGGAAGTTATGAACAATAAATCTGATGTATCGATTTTGAAGGACGACTAAGAATATGTGAGTATCTTCAATGCTTGGCCATCATATTAGAATTTAAGATTAAAAGATCATTAATTGTACCCATTGTCAATAGGTGTGGTGTATGCCTTTAGGCGTAAAAATAATGTTATGTAAATGGGTTTTAACTTGGTGATCATTTTACCTTTGCAAACAAATCTTTTAACATTTATTATTTTGGGGGTTTCTAAATGGTGTGAATGGAAGATTATGTGTTAATGGAGAGTTAAAAATAATGTTATGTAAGTGGGTTTTAACTTGGTGATCATTTTACCTTTGCAAACAGATCTTTTTATTTTGGGGGTTTCTAAATGGTGTAAATGGAAGTTTAATGCAAGATCTCATAGTAAAAATTGATTTTAAAAATAATTAATATATAATTAAAATAATTTAAAATTATATTAATATTAGAATTAGGGTTTTAAATGATGTGAATGAAAGTTTAATAAAATATTATTAAAAATCTAATAATGTTAATAAAAAAATAAAAAATAATTAATACATAATTAAAATAGTTTAAAATTTTATTAAAATTAAGATTTGTATCACATATAAATGAATTTTTTAATAGATATACAAGATGTAAATTGCTTATCTACCTTCATCAACCACATAATTGTGGTTGTGTTAGTAATTATTGAAAATAATAATGATTGACTTATGGAGGTTGACTTATGGATACATAGAATTATGAAATATTTGCTCAAATAAGATTGTCTGTGCACTTTTCATTAATAATATAGTCTGTCGAGAAACAATAATAATTGAGTAATCAACATACAAAAATTGTGCACTCTTCATTAATAATACAGTCTGTGGAGAAACAATAATAATTGAGTAATCAACATACAAAAATTTAGCACAAGGATATGTTTTGTATATTCACCCTTAGCATAAATGGAAATAAATGATCATTGAGTTGAGGTGAACCTGCATTGTTTCTCATTTAACAATATTTATATGTATTGACATATTTGAAAGATTTAAGGATATCAATCATAACTCACATGTTGAGTGGATAATTATGGCTAGGTTAAAACTTTATTCGGATGGGAGTGTAACAATGTCTTTGAAATCCCAAGCTATCATCTCCACTTTCAAAAATATAACAAGGCGCCCTCTTTACCAAAGGACACGTTATCCTTAAAGTGGCACGTTATTAATTGCATGCACCAACGTTTTCACCATTGTGAAATAGTGAAACCTCAAATCCACAGTGAAACCTATCTGCTGATTTATCAAACTCGTTGCTCGCCGAAAAAGGGGAAAGTAAGTCTATTGTCGCATCTCTTGCCCTGGAGATTAAGATGAACTTGCCACGAACGCGGAAGGATGGTTTGCTTTCCACCAACGTCTGGTTCGGGTGAAGCCACCTGGAGAGGACCCGCTTCCAGAACCCTTGCTATGCGGGCGGGCAGGGGTACCACTATTATGATTGTACCGTCGAGCCGAGCGTTGCCCAGAATACGATTTAGGAATTAAGACTGAGCTCGGTGCATTTCTCATTTAATGCAGGACTTATGCAGAAATCAGGTTTATATATAAACGAATTTGATGAAATGGAAATTGTGGTGGTGGGTTGTTTACTTCATAGCACTCTTGCTCTTCGAATAATAGGAGGAATAATATATGAGGAGAAACAATATACATAGTTTTTGGAAAGAATATTAGAATTGAGGAGAGCTTCCACGCACGCTAGGAGAGTATTGTGCCAAGTTAGAAGGCAGAACAAATAAGATCCTTCAACCATGTGTGTTAAAGCAACACATAATTACTTGGAAACTCTTTACGGAGAAGATCAAAGGTATACGGAGAAGATCACAGGTATGCAAAAAATTGTGGAGATGAGAAGACGATGATGTTTAAACAAGGCATAAGAAGGGATTCAATATTTAAGAAGACATCATGGAGTGAGAAATTTCCATAGAACAGAGCAAATTGCCAAAGGTAATAATAAAATTCATACTTTATAGATCCATACGTTATAGAGCTTAGGAGAGAGCCGAGATAGAGCTTATAGGGAGCTGAGAAATAAGCCAGGTATTCCAGGACCTCTCAGCCAGACCTTTCGTCGGGACCTTAATAAACTAGGTAAGTAGACTAGGGTTGAGTTGAGGAGTTCTCTTTATGTTTCGTTCGTAAGTGTCTTCAATAAATTATCCCTAGTTTTCCAAGACTAATAGATGGACAACAAGCTTAAAAATGCAATGAGATGGACAACGAGAGAGATCTGTGTCCGTTTATTTAGGAATCAATACTATCTAAGAATATGGGAATGAATTCAATTGTAAAAAATGAGTTCTTGAATCCCAAATGGGATGGGAATTATTTAGGAATCAATACTATCTAAGAATATGGGAATGAATTCAATTGTGAAAAAGGAGGTCTTGAATCCCAAATGGGATGGGAAGGGGTGACCGCTTCTGAAAGGCTGCCTAGATCATTTGAGAGGGTTGCGTCCAAGATTTTAGTGCTCAACCTAAAGGGAGAGGACGAATCTTATAACAAATAATGCACATCGGGAATAGAGCTAGAGCTACACAAAGAAAGACACGCCAGGCTAGCAGAGTGGGCTCGACTTCGACTAGGCAGGAGGGGAGCTGACTCTCACCATCACCAATGACATAATTAGTAAGTGATAACCTGACCTTAACACTAACTCTGTTTTTTTTTGTGTCTGCTCGTTAGATTGGACCAATATTTTTAATTCATCTCCTGCTCTGCTAGCTAGTTGAACCTCCTGCTTTGCACTTCCTACTTTGCTAGGTAGTTGCACCATCTTACCGTTTCATGAGCTAGAAAACCCCATTGTTTTTTCATGCAGTTTCAAAGCCATGACAATGGACTACGTGTCAAGAAGTATGCATAAAATAATTATAACACATTTTTATCTTATTTATTGCTAACACTTGGTTGATACTTTCTACCAATTGATGCTTCGAAAGGGATAGTTCCCTGTTATAGGGTACGTTGAATGCATATTTCGTGAATAGGCTAGAGTACCTGCCATAGGAAGCATTCTTTATTACTATAATTTTTTCCGTCCGAAAATATGGCTATTTGATAGACAAATACTAAAAGGCATAAATATTGATTTTATGGAAGATAATGCAACTTAAAACAGGGATCCCATGTCTTTCAAGAAAGGATTTTGTTCAGGAAGAAGTTAAGGAAGAAATATCAAATCATATGTAAGAACCCTTTGGGCCAAGAAAATCTACTCAGTCAACTGGTGAATTTTTTTTTCTTTTTGTTACAGTGTGTGCGCGCGTGTAGAAGAAACATCCCCCTAGACTCTATGTCAACCTTGAACCAACAGGATGCAAGTAAGACGGACACAATCCAGACGACCCGACATGGCATAACAATGACAAGAAGCAACGCCCCGAACAGGAGGCGGACAACAAAGGCTATAGGCAGAGACAACCAGGGTTAAGCACAGTACGGTCACGGAATGAATGAATCTGTCAGTAGAGTCGCAGTAGTGGAACTGTGCCTTTAAACAACCCGAGACTACTGATACGGCTCAGAATGTGCCGTATCAAGAGTCTCGGGCTGTTTAAAGGCACAGTTCCACATCAAATCATGAAGGAGATGACAAAGGGAAAGAAGTTTTAGATGATATTGACCAACTAAGTATAAATAGTTTGTGTAGTTGTGCATTTTTTGATATATTATGTGGTTGTCCTTTCACATATGAATAAAATATGAATAAAGAAAAAAAAGTTTGGTTGAGTTCATTTTATTTTTTTCATGTATGTATTCTTATTGTATGTTGTTAAGTTATTGTTTCATTTAGTTCCAATGCCTTAATTATTATTATTATTATTTTCCATCCTTCAATTGGAGATTGAATTTACTTTACTTCAATGAATTCTGTAACTAAAGGTTGCTAACTCAAATTCAAACTAACACGACAAAGAAGATAACATATATTTAGATATTTACATTATAGATTAGTAAAATTGCTTCCTATTAACAATAGTTGTTCGTGGCACTTGACAATTCCATCACAGTAGGAGATATCATTAATTAATTGACCACCAAAAATGCTCTCCTTTGATTTTGTATCATTACAGCAGTTGGAAAAATAGATGTATGTGCAAAGATTGAGTGCACTAAGTGCAGCCATAAGCCAATAAAAGGTGATTTCGACTGCTCTGCAATTAACAATGGCACTTGACAATACCATCACAGTAGGAGATATCATTGATTAATTGACCACCAAAAATGCTCTCCTTTGATTTTGTATCATTACAGCAGCTGGAAAAATAGATGTATGTGCAAAGATTGAGTGCACTAAGTGCAACCATAAGCCAATAAAAGGTGATTTCGACTGCTCTGCAATTAACAAAGATATTGATAAAACATACATTACATAGCTTGTCACTGGTAAGATAATGCAATCTCTTGCATGTAGCTATGAATTACTTTATAGCTAGCATCACAGTTAGAAAATGTGTTAAATTAGATATTTAACATTGTGCATGGTTGTAGTGAAGTAGTGAGGTAGCAGGTGGGCAAGCTTTGAGCAGGTCATCTAGCTAGATAAAGTGGGGACCTCGGTTGCCACAATACACTATGGAAATATAGTCACGTAGTTGTGAACCAATTAAAAATTGTAATTGAGATATCTTCTAAATACAAAATTGTTTTTCAAAATAATATGAAATTTGATCTTAAAAATGAAAAAATAAATATCAGGTCCTGTTTACAAAATGAACAACTGTACCATGAAATAAGCGGTCAAAGATTGTTGACCGTCAAGCCAAAGCTAAAGTCTGAATTCATGTACCGTAAACTTTCACATTCCATTTATTAAATGATTCTTAAATCATTATTCCATTTATTAAACGATTCTTAAATCGTCTCCAATCTTCAAAAGCATAGAAATTCATTCTTATATGTTTAGCCTCCTCCCTCTAAATTCAGAAAGTGTTCGATTTATATCCTAAACAATTAGAGTTACGTTACTACTTAATCAACATAATGGAATGGAAAATAGAGTTTATATCCAAACAATTGAAGTTGCGTTACCATTTAATTAACAAAATGGAAAGTAGAGTTTATTGACCATTTAAAGATGGCTGGTGTGCCGCAGAGTTTACAGAAATGACCGACCATTTACACATATGGGTGTGCCTAAGAGTGCCACCTCAAAATTCATAGCCGGAGATGTGCGTTCACAAATGACATCTGATGTGTATTCGTATTTGGGGGCTTAGAAAGGCACAGTTTCAAGGAGAGTTCTCATCACCAAATTCTTTGTTTCATTGTTGGCAATGCTGAAGCCATCTCGGTATTGTTGGCAATGCTGAAGCCATCTCGGTATTTGTAGAGGTGGTAGAAAGCTCTCAGAATGTCAAAAGCATGTTTCTTGGAGGAGATGGGAACATTGCTGTCTGGTTTGAGAAACTCCCAATTTAATTCCTTGATCTTCTCCTTTATCATGGTGTCGATCTCATTGAGAGCATCTTCCTCTGTTGCTCCAGGATTGTCTTTCATATAACACGATATAGACGAAGCTTCTTCTCCACGGCTCCTCTCTGCCTGCATTCACCGTACCATGCTATGTATTCAATATCATGCCATTCAAATTCAAAACCATAACCATGCCATGTATCCTATATCATGCAATCCAGATTCAAAACAAAAACCAGTCTTAAAATGAATTAAATGCAATGCTTTGCATTTGATTTGATATAGAAGGATGGAAGATGCCATCTCACCTTGTAGCCGCACACGTCACCTCGTAGTCGAAGGATAGAAGCTGCCAGGTCATTGAACCTGGATGGAAAATCAATCTCCTGCAGGATGTGAAGAGGAAGGGGAACATCCAACGTGAGAATGGGTTGCAGAGTGGCTGCTCGATACACTCACCTTCCCGTTCTCTAAATACTCTTCAAACGTCGGTATATAACCGCTGGAGATCCACTTTGCTTCTTCCAAAAACGCATCAAATACCGCTTCCCACTGCACAGCACAGGAAAAGCAGCAAATTAAGTGAGCCTGGGCCTTGGATACTCCAATATATTGCAAACCTAACATTATTTTAAGGGAAGAAATATGGTTTTCACTGCAAATGTATCTATGAGTTAATATTTTCCATACGGTGTTTCGAGCATAGCTGAGCGTGTCTCGGCCTTGAGTCTTCTCCGCTTCTCGAGCCATTTGATTGACGCATTCGTAAAACACCATATATACCTCTTTCATATATTCTGGAAGGCACTCTGTGGTGGACGGATCCCATCTGATCATTATACGCACACAGTTAATTGATTGATCATTATGCGTTATTATTTTTCTTCGATGAAATGAAATCATCACCACCTCTTAATTGCGGCTGTGAAGAGTTCTAGCTCCTCCATCGTTCCGAAAGTGTCATAGATGTCATCCAAAACTATTCCAAGATAACACAATTTGGCAAAGCCCAATCTAAATGCAGAATGTTTGGGCTCAATCGCAATGCAAGAGGCCAAAGAGTAGAATTCCACATGACGATGCCTAGTGAATCTCAGTTGAGAGAAACCCGAATCTTTCCACCATCTGCAGAGGAATTAATTCGAATATTAGACCACTCAAATCCGAATTTGTCTGTAAAGAATCTATATAATATAATCCTGGAGACAGTTCATCACCTGGAGACATGTTTTAACTCTCTCTGTTGCAAGGAGTGAAAGATATTGAACTCCAATTTTGCAAGTTGTAAAAGTTTCTCGGTCCTCAAAAGTAAAATGCAACGTAGATTTAACATTTAAATACCGGTAATTTAGATGACTTGATAAAACAGCGGGCCTACTCGAGTATATACTATACTTACTTAAGGCAGGGACTAGTGTCCTTTCCAAATATGTCGATATAATTCCTTGCTTCCCATCTCGGAAAATTTGTGAGCCAGCCATATTCAAGAACATATTCTATCTGCCAGTCGCAATATTGTTGCGATTAAACATTTAAAAACATACAACAAAATATGCTATTTTGGTGAATTCGTATTGGTACCGCTGCCTCACCTCTCCTGAAAGACTACCACTGGAGATCGGAACCGTTTTCAGGGCTTCTTTTAAATATGTTGTTGAGAATATTTCAACGTCTTCCATAACTTTCTCCCCGGGAAAGGCAACGAGGGAGGCCCGAAATAAATTGAGAACGCCTCTCATCTCTTCCTCTGTCTGAGTATTGGCAGAGCAGGCAAACTGCCCATTTTGGTCTTTGAAAACATCTGAAATGAAATAAAATGAAAATGTCTATTAAAAGAGATCTATGAGAGAGGCATATATATATATATTTTTTTTCTTAAACCAATGATTTACTAATAAAATGTAGATATATCTACCTGAGGACACAGGGTATCCGTGTAGTCGAAGAGTTCGAAAACCCAAGGCAGTTGAGTTGAGATCAGGAACAATACTCTCCCTCCCACATCCAATGCCTTTCTCGCTCCAATAACTGCAGGCCAAAATAATTTATCGTTATAATCATGTGTATTCCATATTATAAAGCATAACAGATAATGATGCTAAGGCTACGGGTGACTGACCTATAAACAT
Source organism: Picea glauca (assembly GCA_000966675.3). NCBI lineage: Eukaryota > Viridiplantae > Streptophyta > Pinopsida > Pinales > Pinaceae > Picea > Picea glauca. The sequence goes on along the minus strand of JZKD02S1678441.1, from coordinate 117,098 downwards.
AATCCAACGCTGATTTTATCTCATTTTTGAAATGCCTATCGATTCCCAAACGTTCAACGCTGTCGACCGTCGAAAGGCCTTGAAGGAGATCATTGAGGGGAGTGACTCTAACAGAATTGAACATCTCCTTTACTTCCCCAATAAGTCTCTCAGCACGTTCGCGGTAAGAAGGTGCCTGAAGTAAATTGGATCAGAAGAAAATTATTCGATTAATTGAATCCAAAGAAGGAATATGCAGAAAAATAAATTCAGTTGAAGTTGAAGCTAATTACGCACCCCATAAGGCGTTGAGAGGGACTAGATGAAATAGTCGTCCCAGAGATTGGAATTGATAAATTGTGAAGCAAAGAGAAATGGAGAGAGAAAAGAATAGAACAGTATATTGTAATGTAATTGGAATTGATAAATTGTGAAGCAAAGAGAAATGGAGAGAGAAAAGAATAGAACAGTATATTGTAATGTATGAAGAAGTAATTGAACCCCGTTACAATGCAAGAAGGTTGAGCTAAATAGGCTCAAGAAAGACAAAAATAGAAAGTACAGCTGGCAGTGTACAGTCAGACTGTTGAGGTTATATTATGTTTAACACTCTCTCTTAAACTCAACAGTTACAATTATGAGCACTGACTATGCCTAAGTGTTGTTTCTGAAAATCAAAAACTGACTTTCCTAGTGGCTTTGTAAAGATATCAGCAAGCTGATCTCGAGAACCACAAAATTGTAGTGCAATATCCCCATTATTGACTAGCTCACGTATGAAATGAAACCGAGTGTCAATGTGTTTACTTTTCTTGTGAAACACATGGTTCTTGGATAATGCAATTGCTGATGTATTGTCACAGAAAATAGGAGCTGGATCATTTTATGTATGTGACATGTCTTTTAATATTCTTCACAGCCATACAACTTGACATGAAGCTGAGGAAGCAGCTACATACTCTGCCTCTGCAGAAGATATGGATACAATTGGCTGCTTCTTTGATGCCCATGAAATCAGGTTCGTGCCCAGTTGAAAAACATATCCTGATGTGCTTTTCCTG
>JZKD02S1678441.1:99701-115835 GCA_000966675.3 Picea glauca | reverse complement strand
TCATTTTGACTTCTGCTGAAACCACTTTTGATCAGATAAGTGTCAATTCTGTTGTACCAAGCTCTTGGAGCTTGCTTTAAGCCATACAAGGCTTTCTTCAACCGATACACTTTGGTTGGGTTCTCTTGGACTTCAAATCTAGGTGGTTGATCGACATAGACTTCTTCTTCTAAGAACCCATTCAAGAATGTTGACTTGACATCCATCTGGTATGCTTGCCATTTGTGTTGTGTTGCTATGGCCAATAGAGTTCTGACAGTGTCTAATCTTGCTAATGGAGCAAAAGTTTCACCATAATCGGTACCTGATTGTTGTGAGAAGCCTTTGGCAACAAGTCTTGCCTTGTGTTTTCCAATCTACCCTTTTTCATTGAGTTTAGTTTTGTAAACCCACTTGACACCAATACTCTTCTTGTGTCTTGGCAAATCAACAAGATCCCATGTCTTGTTCTTCTCAATGGAGTCAATTTCTTGGTTCATGGCTTGAACCCAATGTGGCTCCTTAGCTGCTTCCTTAAAGGATGTAGGCTGACATGACATTAAAGCAAAACGATTGTGTTGCTCAAAGTCATCCAACTGCTGATGGATTTCTCTCAAACTTCAAGTTCTCTGATTTTGTGGTTCGGAGAATGATTCTCTGCTGGAAGTTGAGTTATCCTGAGAATTTTCAGGTTGTCTTTGTACTTGCAATCTTGGAAGAAAAGTGTGAGGTGCTTGATGTTCTGAATTTTCTGTGTTTTCAGAACTTGGCAGCAATGGATTTTGACTGTCCACTTGTTGATTTTCAGAATCATTCCAGAATTTATTTTCCAGAAATTGTACATCTTTGCTGAGAATTAATTTCTTGGTGATTGGATTGTAAAGCCTGTAAGCTTTAGATGTTTCACTGTATCCAGTGAAAATACATTTCTCACTTCTGTCATCAAGCTTCTTCCTTAATTCGGAAGGTATGTGAGCATATGCTATGCATCCAAATATTCGTAGATGAGCTACATTGAGCTTTGTCCCACTCCATGCTTCTTGGGGAACTTTCATCTTCAGACTTGTGGTTGGTGATCTATTCAGAAGATAAACTGAGCATACTACTGCTTCAGCCCAAAAAGTATTTGACAAGTATTTTTCTTTAAGAAGTGTTCTGGCCATATTCATTATGGTCTGATTTTTCCTTTCAGCCACTCCATTCTGCTGTGGAGTATACCTTGTTGTTGCTTGCATGATGATGCCTTGAGATTTGCAGAAATTTGCAAATTCTCTGGAGTTATATTCTCCTCCTCCATCTGACCTGAGTGCTTTGAGATATTTTCCACTCTGTTTTTCAGCTTCTGTGTTGAATTCTTTGAATTTTGTAAATGTTTCAGACTTGTGTCTGAGAAAGTAGATCCATATTTTTCTGCTGAAATCATCAATAAATGTTAGAAAGTAAAAGCTACAACCTATTGACTCTGTTTGCATTGGTCCACATAGGTCAGTGTGAACAAGTTCAAGATGTTGTTTGGCTTGATTGGAAGACTGTGGAAAACTGGTTCTCTTGTGTTTTCCAAGTATGCAAGACTCACATGGGAGAATTTGCTCTTTAAAGATAGGTAGACCTTTGACCATGGAGTTTTTCTGAAGAAGAATTAGACTCTAAAATGGTAGATGTCCAAATCTTGTATGCCAAACCATTGTTTCATTTGGGGTTGATGCACTCTGTGCATATTGTTGACTCAGATTTGCAGTTCTGAGGGTAAGGGGAAACATCCTATTTGGAGTCATATGGATTTCAGAAATCAATTTTTGGCTTGGGAGTTTGTCATATATCTGACAAGATGTTCCCTCAAAAAGTACCTTATAGCCATGTTCAATAAGCTGTCCTACACTTAGCAAATTATGTTTTAAGTCTGGAACATGATAGACATTGTTTATGTCTTTCTTTACACTCTGTTTAGTAAAAATAGGAACAATTCCTTTTCCTTGAACTTTGACTAAATAATCATTTCCAAGTGTAATATCCGATGATATTGATGAATCAATGCATGAAAGTAATTCTTTGTTACTTGTCATGTGATTGCTGCATCCACTGTCCAGCAACCAGAGATCTTTAGGTTGATGTTGAGTCTTGTGGCATGAGAGAAACATACCTGTTGAGTTTTCTCTCGTGTGATTTGACACATGTGCTCTGCCTGAGAGCTGATCTGCTTGCTTCTTCCTGCATTCAGATTCATAGTGCCCATACTTTTTGCAGTAATAGCATTGTATGCTTGTTTTGTCATTTGATCTTCTCCCTCTGCTTCTTTGAGGCTGGAAATTCTGATGTTGATGTTGTTGTTGTTGTCTTTGACCTTGGAAATTTTGATTCTGATATTGTTGTCTGTTACCTCCATTACTTTGATTGCTCCCTCTTCCTTGGTGACCTCTGCTTCTTCCTCTGCCTCTCCCTTTGCTGAAGGAGAATTGAGTTTTGAAAGCATTGGAGATTGACTCATCTGTAAGATGCAGTCTGGTCTCATGTGTCACGAGAGAACCAATTAGTTCATCTGTTGAAAATCTTAACAGATCCTTGGATTCAAGGATTGTTGTGACAACGATTTCAAATTTCTTGGGTAAACTTCTGAGGATTTTCTCAACAATTCGTTGATCAGTGATGGTTTCACCAAACAGTCTGATCTGGTTCACGATTCCCATGACTCTGGTCATGAACTGATCCACAGTTTCAGACTCTGGAATCCTTAGAGTCTCGAATTGCGTCCACAAGGTCTGTAGTTTAACTGTTTTGACCCTGCCATTTCCTTGGTAGGAAGATTTAAGGATGTCCCGGGCCTGTTTGGAAGTACCAGCGCCTGTGATTTTCGAAAAAATCGAATCGTCCACAGAGTTTTGAAGCCAAAATTTTGCTTTATTTTCTTTGGTCCTTAGAGTTGCCTGAGCAATTCGTTGTGCATTGGTCATGGCAGCAAGGGCGATTGGATCTAGTTCCACATATCCAAGATCCACTGGTTCCCAGCACTCTTGTGCTTGCAAGAACGATCTCATCCGAAGAGACCAAAACTCGTAATTCTTTCCCAGAAGAATCGGACCCTGAGTTGGTCCTAAATTGCTTGACGACGCCATAAAAAAAATTTGCAGAATAAAAACAGAGGGAAATGTCGTATTTACCTCCGATCGTCGAAACGCCGATTTGCCGATGGCCGAAGGGAGCTTATCGGGCTTGAATTGGCCCTTGGTCTCCTTGTAATGTGACCACGTGCATTACTTTTAAAGCACTACGGACTTTTCCCGTTTCTTTGTCTTTCAAATCGGCGAAATGCAAGCAAAAAAAAAAAAAAATGCCTTTGGACAATTCAACGGTCCAGATCTTATCAGGATATCGCAAATTGGAATTCCACGAGTTCTGATGTTGAGTGCTTTTGACTCCTCAAATCCCCGATTGCCGATTTACCGATGGCGTTGATATCACGAATCGGGATTTCGCGAGTTCTGATGGCGAGTGCTTTCGACTCCTCGAATCCCCGATTGTCGATTTACCGATGGCGCTGTCCTTTCGAGATTTTTCCCGATGGACTTGATTCCTGCCACGCGTCCCAACAGATGGACGGCTCACGTTTGCTTCGGGGATTTCCCCGTAGAGATTCCCGATCCCTCGCTCTGATGAGATGACGTCAGCGGGGCCCCACGACGGAGTTTACCCCCTGTCGGGATTTCGGACTTCGGAGTTCTTAAGTGCTCTGGTTTCTTGTCCTTAGGATTCGCGAAACGTCCAATCCCGATGTGTCGATGGCCCTTTCCTTTTCGGGACTTTTTCCGAGTCGTTGGATTGACGCCACGCGTCCAGGAAAGATAGACAGTCCTGATTGAACCTCGGGATATCGCGGCGTGCGATGCTCCGTTGACACAATTTCTCTGTCAACTTGAAACCCCGAATGTCGAAACGCCGATGATTTCCTCGATGTCCTCCACGTGTCCAAACAAAAGGACCGCTGAGATCTGATCGTGATTTCGCGAGTTGCGACACCAAATTTTTTGACAACTTGAAACCCCGAATGTCGATGTGACGATGCGTTGATCTGCTGCCACCTGTCCTCTGAGGTGGACGACTCTGAAGACTTCTCGGGATATCGCGATATCGCGTATCAAATTTTTTGGAGGGCAATTCTCTTTGCGCGTCCAACTCCGGATTACCGATATTACGATGGAATAGGATCTCGCCACGTGTCTCTTGATGGACGGTCCAAAAGACGTCGGGATTTCGCGACTTCACAAGTCAAAATCACTCCTGTGCACTGCAGAGGACTAAACCTCGTGCACCTTCTCGCTGATCCAATGGCTGACGGTCCTTTGCGCAAGATCTGACGGCTGAAATTCTGTCACCTTTTCTGTGCTCTCCTCATCCCTTCTGGACGGGTTTCCCGCTCTATATTCGTTCGCAGGACGAATCTTACGGCCTCAGTGGCTGTTCTTTTCACCTGAGACGCGTTCTTTACTCCTGTGGAAGAAAGATTCGTGAATCTTTCAAAGATTTGAAAGAATTTCACGACTTCTTCGTTCTCTGCTACAATCTTTGACAGATTGAGCGAATTTAAAAAAAAAACTTTGAAAGATGCTGCCTTTTGCAGCGATTTTTTAACAATTTTGAACGTTTTCTTCGAGTTCTTTGAACGATCTCTTGATCTGCAGCTCTTCTTCGTCAATCTTTGACGATTCTTGAAAAAATTGTGCAGGTTTCTTTAAAGTTTCTTCTTCTGCGTTCTTTGCTTCCTCGTTTTTTCGAGCGTAGTACGCTCTGCCTCTGCAAGCTTCCTACGACGATCTTTAAAGAGTATTACGGACAGCTCTCCAAGCCTTGTGAAAAGACTGTGTCACGTGCTCTCAAGATCCGTGAAGCTCTGCGCTGTGAGGATCAAGTTGCTCTCCCGCCTGTGTGAAAAGGCTTACTGCTGAAGCTCTGATACCATGATAAATTGTGAAGCAAAGAGAAATGCAGAGAGAAAATAATAGAACAGTGTATTGTAATGTATGGAGAAGTAATTGAACCCCGTTACAATGCAAGAAGGTTGAGCTAAATAGGCTCAAGAAAGACAAAAATAGAAAGTACAACTGACTGTTGAGGTTATATTATGTTTAACAGGAATGATAATCGTCTGTGCGTCTTTGTACACCATCATCATCAAATAAACTCATGCTCACGGATTTGCTGGACAGTTCGGATTGGTCTACGGAGGCCATGGGTACAACCGATCAGATAGAAAGGAGGGCCAATATTTCTGTGCTGGTTATCCCACGCTCAAAATTTCTGCTCTCGATAAAATAGCTATTGTGTGGTACAACGCTGTGGCTTCCTTTAGCTTTTGTGTGGTACAACCCTGTTGCTTACTTTCCGTATATATACAGCTTCTTCCCATGAACGATTTCATTGCCGTGCCAACTTAGCAGGCAAGCGCCGCCTTTGTAGACACCAATGACATCTCAACTTCAATCCATGCGTTGCTATTATGAAAATATCATTATCATTGAAGTCGAGTCTCGTTTGCCGGCTAAGTCAAATCTCATTTGTAGGCGACAATATTAATAAAGTCAAGCACCTATTGTAGACCAACCCTAATCAAGTCTTCACACGCCTATGTGGACTAAATAATTTCAATAGAGCCCACTGGTTCGCTTTTATAGACTACATGATATTTATTTTGTAAGCTTATTGGGAAGTATATGATATTTATTTTTTAAACTTATAGGAAAGTACATACTTTTTGTGTGCATACCCACTTTTTGTGTGTATTATGGAAACTGCATTATTTTTGTGTATTGAAAAGTATTTCTTTAATTATTATTATGTTGCTGCCGTTCACCGGAAGAGATACATTGACACACCAACGGCTATTATGCAGGTAACCATTTTGTGCAACTCAATTTTGTGCATATTCATGCACCCATCCTTTTAATTTTGTTTTTTAGATATTATTTTATATTTGGTTGTAAATGGATCTCTTGTATATAACCTATATAATTTTGTGTACTTGTAAATCACATCAACTTTGAATTAAAGCTTTTTGAGCTTCCTCAAACTACACTTCAACTTGATTAGATCGCCTTCTCTAATAACAATGCAACTGTTGATAGCCAAATCTTTCAAACTATCAAGCCTACTATTCCTAGAGTGAAATTCAAGCGTAGGGCCTTAAGCCCAATGCATAAACCTAGATACATTGATCTTACATCTATTGATCCTACATCTGTAATAAATAAGAAAAAGATAAGAGTGAGATCACTGAAGTCAGGATAATGCTATGATAGAATTGTAAACCCTTAATCATCTCACTGCTTTCCTAAGTAAAAACCTAGACACCTCGAACCTACATCTGTAATAAATGAGCAAAAGATAAGAGTGAAGTAAGCAGGGCTAGGGAAATGTTACGATAGAATTATAAGCCCTTAATCATCCCATTGCTTTCCTAGATTTGACATCCATCCAAAATACACTATCTCCACTTTTATTAAATTATGATGAAACTAGATATATAGTGCAAATAAGGCTTCAATTATGCGATTAAATGAAACCCAAACTATCTCTCAACTTGATGGAATCTTCTGAACAAAAGCGATGCAGTGTTAGATGTGACATTTCTTTAATTTGATCTAGCGCTTTCCACAACAACTAATCTAATAAACCTTCCATCATTTTCAAGCCTAATTGTAGTAGTAAAATTGTATATGCATCTAGCTTGGTCTCTTGAATCTATTCTACATATAAAATAAGGAAACAAAGGGAAATGAATCACCAAAATTGTGCCTAGAACAAGAAATTCATGAGATGTCTTCATGAAATAGATCCACATACCTACATCACGAAGCAATTCCCATTATGTCAATACAGAAAGAAAGAGAAAACCAATCCAAAATCATAGTGATTCTAACAAACATATACCCATAGTAGAGATCTAGCTAATTGATACATAAAAACACATACCCAAATTAAAATTTTTAATTGTTAGTGTTTGTGCCCTTTTATACTCTTTGTTCAGTGTATAATAGAAGTTTCCTTGGAGGATGAACATAAGAATCTAGGAGAAACAATGAATATGATGAAAATGAACAAGGGTAAACATTGAAGTTTACACAAAATCATTTTTAAACATAAATACATCAAGATAAATAAATTTTGAACCACTAACATTAGTGTGGTTACCTATTTGACAAGAATCCTCTAGAGTAATCATTTTTTGAAAGGTCACTTTTAGTCATTGTTTTAACCCCCAAATTTGAAAAGTGGTGCTACTTGTTAGGATATAAGGCTTACATTTGTAATAACATCACTTTATGACTTTAAGATGTGTTAATGTTTAGTTTTTTTGTAAAGTGGTCTATCTCACATTCATAAGTGGAAATGCTTCAAGTTTAGTCAATAATGATATACAAAGAGGTAAACTCCATTGTAGTAAATGCACCAAATAATCATCATTTTCCCACTTTGATTTGCTACTATTTTCTTGCTTTAAGTTATTAACCTCATTAAGGGATTGCATCTTGGTGAGCTCATAGATCTTTATGGATGGATCTTGCAATAGTGAATGAGAGCTCGGGGCTCCTCGTGTGATTTGACCCGCCCAAAGCATTCTTCCCTTCTTTCGATCGCTGCTGATAATGACCTGACCAGAGCCCAAGGAAGCTTGTCCACGAATAATAGTTTCTAAGGAAGTTCTGATGATCCATCCCATTCCCATGGTGGTTCCTCTTTCTTGTATCATCAACTTCTTCCATTAATTGCGTAGGTTGCTGAGGGCGATAAATATTCAATCAAGGTTGTTCTCGGTGTGGTACCCAGCCAGATTCAGTAAAGCGAGTGGTTTTTTGGAAGGCCCATATCTAAGTTAAGGAGGTAATGGATCCGTCCGATCTCTATATCAATGTATGTAAGGTGATTCCTTCCTTTCAAATAAGGCAGGTGGCAGCATAACGAGTTCTAAGTCAAGGTGATTCCATCCATAAAGCCAGTCGCAGGCACCCGGCTTGGGTGGTACCGGTCGATCCGAGAGACGTTCCAAATACGCAGGTTACCCAAGAAGTGGTGGTTTCGGTCGATCTAAAAAAGAGGTTATAACAAATGCATTTTTTCTAAAGAAAATCCTCGTTTAGAGTGGGTCTGAGTATGATTCCATCCATTGTGGTTGAAAAATCAGTTTTTTTTTAATATATTTTTTTAGTTTTTCATTCTTATTTTTTAATTTGGAGGATTTTTTTTTTTTTTGTAACCAGGGAATGGGTAACATATTTTCTTCCATTTACACTTCTTTTTACATATTTCCTTCCATTTACAGGGCACTTGCCAATCAATCTACACCCATGTGACCTCTTTTAACTCTTTTTCAATTATATATATCTCCTCCCTTTTTAATCCTTAATCCATTTATTTGAGAAAAGTTATTCAAACATTTCCCATGTGAGAGAGTTTTTAGTACCTTCATCAAGGAGTTTTCAATACCTTCATCATCTTTATCTTCACCTCGCTAAAGCTAGGTATTATCAATGATTCCAATAAACAATATAAAAAATCGAAGTTATTAAACATTAACTTATTGCATAGTGCATATCACTTGCCAAAACATGGATCTCTAGTAATAATGTCATAGAACCACTAGCTTCATTATCACTAATATAAAATAATGTTTTCCATTAAAAAAATATTATAAATTTACAACAACTTAGAGTGTAATTCATAGAGATTTTTTCTTTCTAACCATTCATTAATTCTTAAATGCTTATTAGAAATGAATTATTATGACATTAATTCTTAAATGGTTATTAGAAATGAATTATTATGAAAGGGTTTTTAAAAGAGTCGATATTCCAATCATTTCTAATGGAAAAATGTTAGAAAACTATGCAAAGTGGTAGAACCATGGGTAAAACCATGGTCAAAGTTTCTGAAATCAGTTTATATAGTTTTGACAGTATCGTGCCTTCGAACATCTCTTTGTTCTGTTTGCTAATAAATGTATTAAATATGTGATTTTCCTCCATAAATGGTTAAAAATGTGTTGAAATATTTTATAATAACAATGAAATCCATTTTTTCTCTTGGAAAAAAGTCAAGTTTACTAAATATTATAAAAGATATTAAAACAAAATATCTTTTTTTATAAGAGTGAAGAGTGAAAGTGACCAAATATTATAAAAATACAAAAGAATATCATTCGATAGAGAATTAACTGTGTGAAATCCATTTTTTCCAAATATTATAAAAATATTAAAAAAATATCATTCAATAGAGAAATAACTGTGTGAAATCCATTTTTGTCTCTAGAAAAGAGTCAAGGTAACCAAATATTATAAAAGATATTAAAACAAAATCCATTTTTGTCTAGAGTGAAGGTGACCAAATATTATAAAAAATATCAAAACAATATCATTCAACAGAGAAATAACTGTGTTGAAATATCTTGTAATAACAATGAAATCCATAAGTAACTGTGTTGAAATATCTTGTAATAACAATGAAATCCATGTTTGTCTGGTTGAAAAGAGACCAAATAGTATACAGAAAAAGATGAAAAACAATATCATTTAATTTAAATTGTATATTCAAGACTTAATTTAAATTCTAATATGTAGAATATCAGAGTATTTTTATCCCTGAAAAGAACAATGGTTGCGTCTCATACTGATGAAGCACAAGGGTTGGTGCGTGCAATTGAGAGCGCGGAGGTTCTCTACGTGTCATCATTTATTATTTCACTGGATATATATAATTTTTTACAGCATTTTATTAATGATTTTTTTATAATTTTATTTTTTTTATTAAAATTGATTTAATTATATAGAAAGAGCGACTACTCATACAGTTGGATGTGTAAGAAAGGTATTATAAATTAAAAAATTAAGTATGAAAATAAGTTTAGATGTGTAGTATTTATATTATTTTTTTAAGTTGCAAATTAATTAATGAGAAGAAATTATTGATTACCATTTGTAAATTTTATTTTTAAATCTATCTATTTTTTTAAGTTTAAGGAAAATTAGTTTTCAACTAATCAAAAGTAATTATAGATTTTGTTCCAATTAAATAGTATTTACACGAAAGTTAGTTTCAAATATTGTTATCATGGAGGCTATATCATAGAGGTCATATGTTTTTAAGTAGCAAATAACCTTAATCCCCAAATATGAGAATAAATACTACTTGTTGCAATCTAACATCTTGCCAAAAAACTACATCTAATTATTACATTTACAATACCATACTTCTTACTCAATTTTTTTTTTAATGAGAAACATTAAAGTCCCATACTTCTTACTCAATTTTTTTTTTTAATGAGAAACATTAAAGTCTTTTACTTTTATATGTTTCTGATTATATATCTCTTAAATGTACTCACAAAATAAGTAAAATGTAAAAAGATTAGTTAAAGAATACAAAACATGTCTATTAGTAATTAAAATGGGTGACTAAGATGATTAACATAATAATGATGGATCAAATTATTAATGCCAAGTTTAATAACTACTCAATATTTTTACTATAAGTTATGGGTGTTGATGTTGATGGTTTAGCCACTATGCTAATTTCTTTTATAGTAATGCCATGTTTACCCGATCACTGTAATTATTGAATTGCCTCGGAGGGAAACCAATTCTGACAGTGCCTTCTAAACCATAACCGACCCAAGATTCAGACATCAGTTTTAAACATCTTGAACCGAATTTCCCTGTGGGGAAACCAATTCGTCCGAGCTTCTAGAAAATTTAGGACTGACTTGTGACATAAAAAAAGAGAATTGTTCAAAAGTACAATTGTCAAAATATAAACAAAACTAAAAACAGGCCCTGTAGTCTGACACCTGTACAGATGTCGTGGCTCATGCAACCGACGTGTTGCATGCAACATTGTCCAATGTAGGTGCCTGGAGAGCCGAAGTCGAGCACGTTGCTACGTTGTCCACTGCTAACATTTGGAGAGCCAGAACCAAGACCGTCGCCAAGGCCGCTGGTGCACTGGGTGCATGTTCTATGGAGTGTCAAGAGCCATGCAGAGAGGAAAGAAGTTGCATAATTTGCATCCCATTCTTGTCCAGAATATCTAGGCGGAACCGTAGCTCGTCCACCTCCTTGCGGACCTCAAACAACAGGTTTTGTAGAATTGCAAGGCCGTCTTGAAACTTTGCACAGGTGGTGCAATCCGAACAGGAGTGAGGCTGGTCTGACGGTTTCTCCTAGTGGATGGAGGTGTCCTCTTATGGAGACTGGATTGGTGGTGAGTGCAGGAGCTGAATTCTCAGGTGAATTTGGTGGGACGACCAAGGCAGGTTGCGAGGAAGAGGCCAAGTCTGGCAATGGCCCTGGAGAAAATCTTAGTGAGTTTCTTAGGAGGTCGAACCACTCAACTCTGGAAGCATAAGGAAAGGATAGAGGCAGGAGGCCACTTTGGCTCTGAGAGGACTAGCTAAAGGAGGAGGGTGAAGAAGGTGGAGAGTTGTGTGAAGGTGCGGGGGCAAGATGAGGTCGAATGGCCATGTGTGGCCTGTTTTGGTACCAAGTTGAGCCCCTCTTGGGTTTCTCCCACAATCGAGGCATGGCCAAAGCAAGAAGAAGTTAAGAGGGCACTGAGAATTGGCTAATGTAGCAGGTAAGCACCAGGGAGGAGTGCAGAGCGCGTGATATCTCTGGTGAAAAGAGGAAGAAATGATGAACCAGTCGAGGAGCACCATGGTTATGAATAATGCTGGAGAGGAAGGATGCACAAGCGTAGAGGTGACTACAATAATGAAGGCTCCATAGATTGGATGAGGAGACAGAGAAGAGCGCACTCGAAGTGTTAATGGCATGCTTGTATGAGTGAAAGATGCCTAACTTTATGATGTGGGAGGAGGGGAAGTGCATGCACTAATGGCATGGCTGATATTGCCCTGACAGGAGTCGTCCCCTCCACTTTTACACCTATTCTCAACTATCACCCATCCCGAGGAACCACTATACTAATTTAATTTAATATAAAAAATTAATTGATTAATTTATTTTTTAACGATTTTATATATGATAAATGAGAAAATTTTATACCTACTATAAAGTATTAGATCATGTACTAGCTACACGTAATATAATGAATTTTATTTTAATAAACGAGGTAGTGTATATTAGCTTGTTGCAGTGATTGTTTTATTTTATTTAATTAAAATTTCAGTTTTATCATGCGATGACTAGGGTTGGGAGAGATCATAGTAGATTTATGTATTAGCTTGTTGCGTGATTTGTTTTATTTTATTAGTCCCTGGACTTGGTCTATTTTAGTGGATTAATTGGCTCATTTTGGTAACTTTTAAATAATTTTTTCAATGTTTTGAAAAAGTATTTATAATTTGAATTATTTAAAAAATATAAATATTTTTTTTATATTTACGTCGAAAGGCGTATACCTATTGACAATGGGCAGAATTAATCACCTTTCAATCATAAATTTTAATCTTAGGGTTGGCAATTGAAGATGCTGGCATATTCTTCGTCGTCCTCTCTAATCAATGGATGAGATTTTAATAAATTAACTTCGGCTCATTTATAAAGACATCCGTATATGTGATTACTTTTTTACATTTACTAAATCAGATTAAAAAATTACTTGCTCACCATCAGATTGCCACGTTCAATGATTAAGAAATAATCTATTAAGCTGACCACAATTTACTAAATTATTGTTATTGGGCGGATACTTATGGCCGCGTGGGTGTTGGATGCCAATTAAAATTTTTTACGCGCAGTCATTTTTCCCATTCCGGTTGGACATCAACCATGATCGAATTCAACAGTTAGACGTCGCTCGCAGGGTAATTCATTGCAAAATTTAAACTCCCTATTTATTCTTATTTAAGCTCATGCTAGGCGTGAGAACCTAGCCCACGTCATTCTATGCCTTGCCGTCTCACTGACCGCTCTGCTAAATAAAGGTTGGGATGAGAAGCCTTTCAAATATGGTATCAGCGTTTATTTTGTAAATGAAAGCGTTTATTTTGTAAATGAAATAAACAAAAAATTAAGATTTGTTTTGTAAATAAAATAAGATAAAAAAGAATTAGAGTTTGTTTTGTAAATGAAATAAAAAAAAAAAAAAAAAATTATTTTGTAAATAAAATAAGCAATAAAATATGCCTTTCGGCATTCATCAGCCACAATTATGTGTGGCTGTGCTAGTTTATAAGCATTGTGATGAGACTTTATTAACCCTGGTATGTTCTCGTTTATGAGAAATAATAAATAATTTAAAATTATAAAATTTACAAAATAGCCACGTAGAAGTTATTATTTCTATCGATTAATTGACTGCAGTGCTCTACTTGCTGCAATCGATGTTATGCAGTGTATGCCTGCACTCGTCAGTGCAGTCAATGTTATGTGATTGATGTCAGCTCCTCCTCATTGTAGTTGATGCCAACGCCTCACCACCAGCTCTTCACAGCCTTGAAGATGCTAAAACTCCAACTTCTCCTCATTGTAGTGGAAACTCTTCACTGCCTTGAAGATGGTAAAACACATTGAGTCAATGCTTGTACATTGATAATCTATAATACTGGTGCACACTTCCGTCGGAATTACAGAGTATTTCCCAACTTAGAGTACCCATTTATGTTGTCTATGAATCCAACTTAGCGTCCGTATTTATTTTGTCGATGAATCCGAGGAAGACTGTGCAACCCATGGAACTGATCCCTTGAAGAGCTGTGTGCACAAAGAATTTTGCAACCGAGAGAGCTATTTGAGTCTCTTTCTGCTAGAGAAACGAATCCACCTACTAGAAGACCAATTATTTATATATATAAATTATAAGCATGTTCAAGTGTAAGTAATTGTTTTTTATATTTTTTATTCTAAAGAATAAAAAGTGCATTATGTTAATAATGACTAAAATGTGCATTATATTTGTCTTTTCAAGACCATTGTTATGCTAATAATAACTAATGCTTAAGATTTTGTGATTACCTTAACTAAATTCATTAGATATAATTTTTTTTTAAAATTAAGCTAAGTTTGAAATTCAGTGATTCAAACTTTTTTACAACTATTTCCCTTGTTTAATTAAAATTCTAATTTTATCAAGGACTAGGATTAGAACTAAGGTAAGGTTGAGAGAGATCAAAGTAGATTTATGGAATTTTATTTCATGATTTCCAAAACATTAATATAATTTTATTTTCCTAATGATCCAAATTTATACAAAATTAAAGTTAGAGTAGTGAAATGTATCTTTTGAGATCAAGGTTGGTATGTGGAACCTTATTTTCATCGAAAACAATTTCCATTCTCTAATCTTAAAATCCTAGAGAATGATTAAAACCAGCGAAATGCATTTGTGCAATGAAAAGTCAGCTCCATGGCTGTTTGTTGATTAGGGCTTTCACCGTGCTGGGCAGGAAGTTAGCTGTATGGAACATTGAGGGTTAAATTAGGGTTTAAGCGGAAGGGCTTGTCAACTGAAGGGGTGCGATCCTAAATTGAAGAAATATCGTTATTGATATCAAGAAAATCCATAACGAACATAAAGTAGTTATCGCAAAAACAATAAACTGGAATGGATCTGCCCTAACGTTTGTGTGGAAGCTGCAAGAGCGCCCACCACAGAAGCAGCAGGAATCAACAGGGGCCCCTGGATATCCACCATCTTTCTTCTGTTTACAGTTACTGAGACACGAGAAATACTCTTCGCAGACAATAATCTTTTCGTGTTTGTAGCTTGTAAATTCGAAGTCAAGGGATGGACGAGACAGAGATTAAAAGGAAAGAGGTGGATATCCAGGAGGCATCGTCCAGTTCCATTTTGGCTTCTTCATCATCACCCGTTGATCTCAAGAAGAGAAGAGTGGGGGCTGCTGCTTCTGCTGAACTCATAAAAAAAAATATTAATGTTCTCAGGGATTTCATAAATAGCGATGGTTACGAACCAGAGAAGATAAAAGCCATTGAAGCTCTCGAGGGAATTCTTCCCGGTGACGAGGGGCCGTGTGTTGACATAATGTTCGAAGAAGGAATCACTTCTCTATTGATTGAACAGATTAGTGAAACCGCTTCCCCTTCAGGCAGCGACGGTGCTCGAGAGGTTCTGGAAGAGCGTGCCGTGAGTCTGTTGAGAGACCTTGTCACGGTGGAGGCAGAGGTTGGAAGAGTTATGATAGAGGGAGGAGCGATTCCCCGTTTATTTCGATTGTTAAGAAGGGAGCACAGGCATGCTGACGATGAGGTACCTCTTCGTCTGAAGAGGGTTGTTTTCCAGACACTTGAATTAATATCGCGGTATTGGGCAAAGGATTTACTGAGACGTCTACTTGTGCAGAGGGATTATGATGATGGTGTGGATATTGTACGGGGTTTGATGTCGCCCGATCGGAGAGTACAAGTTTTCGCTTGTAATATTTTCGGGTCTTTAGCAGCGAGCAGTGTAGGCCAGCAGGTTTTTGTGTCACCCGACTGTGCAACTCAACTAGCTGTGATGCTCTCTTCTAAGGTCGACCTGGTTCGATCCGTTGCTGCAGGTATTAATCATGACCATGTTTAACTTAAGTCTCACGACTCTGATTTAGAACCCAGAAAAGATTTATTTCACGGATCGATAGTATTTAGCATATTTTAAGATCATTTAGATTATTTTAATCTCTAAAAATAAATAAATTAACACTTGATTTATTTAGTAAGAATGGAGTATAAGTAAATTTGAGTGAGAATCCAATTTGAGAACTTATTTTTCACAATTTTTTTTTCATTAACATGGCATTTGTCAATTGGTCTACACCATTGCTGTTGGAAGGAATGATTGTTAACCACAAGTAAATCAGGTTGAGAATCCAACTTGAAACCTCATTTTTTACAAATTTCCTTCCATTTACACGACACTTTGTTAATGGACCTTGTCGAGGAATGATTGTTACCCTCTTCACTCAATTTCAATTTCTTATAAGTGACATGTTCTTCTCTTAAATGGGTGTACAAGATGCTCTTATTGTTGAACCTTCCTATATTCTCTCACAAATTCCTAAAATATTAAAAAATATTTTCAACATTATTTAATATAAGTTTATATACTCAAATTTTAAATATATTAAAACCTATAATATATGGCATTGGTTGTTGTTATGTTTAAATAATTTTTTATATAAAATATAAAATATTTGATATTTTCATATTTTAA
>JZKD02S1678441.1:18230-29210 GCA_000966675.3 Picea glauca | reverse complement strand
AGGTGACGGGCACGAGGAAGAGCACGCAAGGAAGGAATGGCCAAGTGTGAAAGTGCATAATGAAACTGATGAGTTTACAATGTTGACGCTTAATGAGTCAAAATTGCTCAGCAAAGCAATGTACGAATGTCATTCCATACTTTTCCACTTTCAGGATGGCGGGTTCTCAGACAGGAGGGCTCAAAAAAATGCCTCTATTGTTTGGTGTTCTACAAATAACACACACAATTCCGTGATATACAAATAGACAAGGGAACTTGCGGGTTGGCTTATATTTTATAGACCATTGACAGTTTTTGGATCGCGGGTTCTCAAGTTGGTGGGGTAAAAAACAGGGTCTATTTCTAGGTTACTTACAAATAGCTTATGACAATAATTTGACAAGCGGGTTTGCATTCTGGCTAGCTCAACATTCTACTCCAGGGCTGGCGGGATCCGAGAAACGAGCAATACATATCAAATATGCACAGATCCCTTATTTCATACTTAGCCACTTATTTGGATTGCGGACTTGGCTCTGTCTGACTCCCATTGCATATTTCATAACTCATGTGCAACACCAACTCCGTGGTTACCAGACTGGTGTGTGTAGAAACAAGGCAAAATTAGATATGTACCTTTATTAAGTATCGACATCAGATTTTATACACCATGTACCCATATCGCATTCCATACTTGTGGGTTCTCGGGTGGGAGGGGTAAAAAAAATCCTTCTAATATTCCGTGTTCTACAAATAGTGCATACAGTTCCGCGATATAGAATTTGACAGGCGGACTTGTGAGGTGGTTTAGATTTTAGACGCCATTTTTTGGATTGTGCACTTGCGAGATGCACAATATGTCTCTAATGTTTCCTTTCATGTGAATAGCCGTTATGGTTGGGTGATATAGAAATTCATAACTGGACTTGCGGGGTGGCCGACCCAACATTTCATCTGTTGGATGGCGGATGTGCATGGTAGTTGCCTCTACGCGCAAAACAAAAAAAAACAAAAAAAACATAGCTGCAAATAAGTTTGACAAACACAGAGAAAGTAAACGAAAAACTGTTTACTGTGGAACACGGGCAAGAAAAGGGTGCACATTTTCATGGTTTGGTCTACGTGTGTGGGTAGGAGTTCTTTGTGTCCTCTACTTTTCCTTTCTGTTTCTATGAACAAAAGTACAAAGCAAAACAGATATGAACATAAGTTCAGATGTTAAGAAAAAATCAACTACTATGTACATATACAAAAAGAAATAGAATACGTTGAATAGATTCAGAAATAGTTTTTGGGAGGATGTACCTTTTTTTTTTCCTGCACAATGTAAATTTTATAATTCACGTAGAACACCGTCTAGAGCGATGTGTGTACAAATCAAAGATACATATATGCTTTGAAGCATACAAATATGAGTTTGCAATAACTTTGATGTATATGTCATAATTCAAGTGCAATACCAATTGTATCGTGATCAGACCAATATGTGTCTAAGACAAACATAATGTATTGAGGAATGGGCACATTGGACCGGACATGGTCAATTAGTGCATTTTGGAGATGGTCTGTGTTGTTCATAAGAAAGCAGAGACTGTATTTGCACATGTAGTTTTCAAATTCTTTTGTTCTGCCAGTATTTTGTAGCATATCGATATTGAAGTATCCTACAAGTACAATGGGTCCGTTCATATGAAAATGGGTCAATGCATTGGAAATAACATGTACTATGTTGGAGAATGTTGCATGGGGAGCAACATACAGATTCCATATTGCAACTTCTGTTTCATGAGAAAAAAAAAATTGCAAGCACCAGCTCAACATTGTTTTCTTCGATATGTATATGGTCCAAAATTGGTAGATGTTTTTTCACCAGTATCATGACCCCATGTGTAATGTAACTTGATATGCAATTGTGATTTTGGAATTGTTTTTTCTGCGTGCATAATGCCATGTGTGTTTCTTGCAAGCACATAATATCATATTTAATTATATCATAGTCATTCAGTATATCATCCATGTGTGCATTTAAGCTACGTGTGTTAAGCGAGAGAATTGACACAGATGAATTTGTTTGTATGGATTGGTAATCATAATGCAGTTTCCATTTTGCAGTGGTCCTTAGTTGTTACATTTCAATATCAACTTTCTGTTACATTTTGAAGTTATCTTTTGTGAGAGGACTTAGTAAATACAAGGACTCTATGCTTCTAACACGAGACAGTGCTATGTAGACAAGTCCATGTATCTGAATTCCAGTAGGCTGAAAATCAACTTTATCAAGTGTTAGTCCTTGTAATCTATGGACTGTAAATGCACATGAAAGTTTAATCGAAAACTGGTTTTGAATCTTTAGTTGACCTGTCTTTGCTGATGTTGATACTGGCTTCGATATTCGCAAAACAGGTGTCCAATCGCTTCCAGTATTTGAATTATATAGATAAGACAACTTGCTTTCTTGTTGCTTGCCTATATGTGGTTCATGGAACTTAATCCAAAGGACATCCACTTTTTCTGTCTTGGTATAGCCTTTCAGTATTCCATCTACACCATTCACCAAGCCATCCTGTGAATCATAGTTGCAGGCATATATTTCAACCAACATTTCTAATTTGAAGACAAGCTGCAAAGGTAAAGTGACTGAATGTTCATGCCGTGGCACATTTCCATGGTTGTGTTCTTCCAGGTCAATGGAATTGATGATGATATCATCGCGAGACATTAGGGAGAGCATGTGGTTGTTATGGTTTGCAACATCCTTATTTTTGTAGAACAGGTAAGGGAATGTTGGGTCTGTTGGTGCAGACCAGAAGCATCTCAAATTGATATGGGTCAAGTCATCATGTGTTTGGCTGTTGGTGCGCATTCTATTCAAAATTGCAATGAATGTTTCATCTGTTTGGCGCATTGTAGTATGAAACTCAAAGCATTTAATATTGTCTCTCCAGAAGTCATGGGTGATTGTTTCCATGTTGACCGTGGGTTGTTCAAATATCAAAGAATCTTGGATGGGCTATGCCTGGTAAAGTAACCCATAGAATATCATGTCAATGTTTCCAAAGTATTTCATCTGCACATGTTTTATGCTTCTTAGTCGATTGTCAATGGAATACAAGAATTGACTCCTAATCAAAGATGTTTCATCTATAAAGAGAAGTTGGAGTTCCTTATAAAGCTTAGATAATATATCCAACATTTCCTTGCTAAGTGGAAGAAATTGTGACTTGTTAAAAGGCATTAAAAATGCAGAGTGGACTGTTGTTCCACCAACATTATATGCAGCTTTTCCTATGTATGCAAATATTAGGCCCTTTGGTTAAGTAGGATCAGAGGAATTGTTTGAATCATAGATCCGTATAAGCATTTGGAACAATGCTTTTGCTGTGAATGTATTGCCTGTTCCTGCTCTGCCTGTAAGGAACACGTGCACATGACTGTTCATGTTCAAGCATTTTTTAAGAGCAATATCCTTTACAATTGTTTGTTGTTCATGATTAAACAGACGTATTACTATGTGGTATTCATTATTTTCAATTAGGAAATGATGTTTTATAACTTGAAAACCAAGATTGATACGTTTTTCACTTATAGCCGCTGGAGGACGAGGCAAATATCCTTGTAAGTCATAGGACTCAGAAGCAGTTCTGGTTGTTTTTGGGTCTCTGAATGTGTCATCATGATCACCAAGGTTTTCTAGGTCATTAGGTGCAACCTCTAGATCACCCCATGTTGGATTAACATTTTAGGTAAATCTAGCTTCATTGATGTGCACCATAGTCTCAGACACAAGATACGCAGCCTCCCATGTACAGAAGTTATGCATTAATGTCTCTCCATTTTCAACGAACAGAACGTACAATGACAAATTTTCTCTACAATAGTTTTCATAGTCAGAATATTTGTTGTATTTGAGAAATCGTATGACAGAGGGTTTTTTTCTTTTTGATATGTGTGCACCATTTTTTTTGTAATGCGATACAAATTTTGCTAAGCAGATATGTCTAATAGGAGATGGACGCTAGATGTAATAATCAATAATAGAGCGACATACCACGTCCTCTGAATTGTCAGGCTCTTGTTGCAGCAAAACCAGTGGTTTAAGAACAAATGTGTGTTTTTCAAGTGGAGATGTGTTTATGAAGACACATTTTCTTGAACTACAAGTGAGGGGCAGGAAAAGTGCAATGTGAACTGCTTGTTGAGTAGACATTTGTTGAATATTAAACAATGCATTTTCAAGTGTGTGTATCATTTGTATGGCATCAATATGACTTCTTTCATGTTCTTTGCATATTTTTCTGAATGCACTTGTCATAGATTTGTCAATATTCATCATATACGAGGTACAGTATGATGCTGCAGCATATGCATTCAGCACATACTGCGCATCTATATTTTCTTTCCACATAACTGGCATATCCTTCGAGAAACTATTGTTCCAAATATGGGAGAGTTTTCGTTTAAGGAAAAGTGTTGGTTGCCTAAGCGTACATTGTATGGCTTGGATGTACTCATCTTCTGAAAGATTTACCTGTGTCAAGAAGGCATCAAAGCTCATCATTTCATCAAATCCCCCTTCTTCTAGAAATGCGAACAAGGATTTAGATTTCTTAACAACAACATTTTCCTCTACACGAATTGACTCTATGATTCTTGTAGCGTTCATTGGAGGCATAGGAAAGTTGTATATGCAATGTGATTTTTTTCGTTTTCTACAACTTCATGTATGGTAATTTCTATTTACTTTCGCAAGTTCTGGATCCAAATGATCTGTGTTGCATGTTATGTATTTATCCACAAATTGTTCGATCTCTGAATTGTTATCGACTCCATACATTGGTGCATTCTCTATCCACAACAGTGTGTGGTCATGTTCATTTCCCCTATTCTGGAATTCAGCGACAAAAAAGTAGTTTGATAGTTTTTCGAAAAACATTTCATCATGGCATATCAATTGTCTTAAAGCATTTATTCTATGTCTATAGTAGCGAGTACATGTCACTGAGACTTTTCTTATGAGGTAGTCAATGTCGTTATTTTCCAGTGTATCGGTTTCTTTTTTACATTTCCTATTTTTATGCAGGTCAGATACCACAACCACCAATGGATCCCAGCAGTGCTATACACTTGTAAATGTGACGAAAAATGTTGGTGGGCCTAATTGCTAGATCATTGCAATTTTTTTTTTTGTTGCAAATAGTCAGGAGAGGTGCAGATGTTTTTAAAATCTATGTATCCAATATGAGATTTCAGAATTTTTTCTAGGTTAACTTTGTACTTCACATCCTTCGCGAACAACTTTCTTCCTTGTAACTGGCCTTTTCTTTTTTGGAACCACATGCAAGACAGAACTTGATCGATTATTATGTGCATTGTCTTGAAAAGAAAATTTGTTATGTGACAGGAGAAGCAACCGCTTGAATGTAGCAACTCCCATCGAACTATTTTACAATAACTGAATCATTCTGTAATATCAGTGCCACGTGGATCTCCATAGAAGAGTGTTGGAAAGTTCATTTTTTCAGGGAATTTGTCCTTGAATATTCCAAGTGGACGCTGCCCCTCGGCAGGTGCAATTTCGTCAATTTTGTCTTGCAAGTCACGAATACACTGTGAATCATTGAATCCATGCACCGATGTTTCAACAACTATTTCATTGTCTGATTCATCACTTGCATAAAGATCACTAGGATTTTCAAGAGTATCGGCAGAGTTTCCATATTCTTTTATTAGAACATTGTTCCAGTTGACATTTATACAAATGTTCTCTGCTTTGTACAAGGCTCTGGAACATAATTCCTTTAATGCTTTCATAACAACATGCACACACACTTTGCCTGTCTGATACATATTTTTGTATCGCAAGCGTCTTTTCAGAGCCATAGCGATTGTAATTGTATTGTTAATAAATTGTGGCAACACTTTTTGCACAACATCTCGCTGAACAAGCACATTAATAATTGATCATGTTAAGCCCATCTGGGGTCGTTTATAGCCCCAAGGTGTGATTTGGGAAAATGTGATTCGCAGAGATACAAGTCTCTCCTCGTGTTCCGTAAGTGCACTTACATATGCTAGTGTTGTATTACATATTATTTGGTCAGGGATTGCAAATTGTGGCAGTTTTCCATTTTCAAGCAATCATTTGCATGGAAGACAAACTTTCGCACTGGAAAATGATTTATCCTGGGTTGTCAAGCGGAGGTATTCTGCCTGCAAATCAGGGGTGAAAAACTTACTGTTTTTTGAAAAATTCAATTGTTCACAAATTGCACTTGCAATGGAAAGAGTGTCCTTAATTTGTTTCATGTAGTTTTGTCTTGCATTTTTCTTTCGCAGGGAAGTATTCGTACAATTTTTTACCTGGTTTTCATTGTTACTACTGCATGGTGTTTCTTGTAGATCATGAAGGCGCACAGTTGCATCACCATTATGGGATATGCAATCGCCCCTGTTTATGCTTTGTTCTGCACGACCAAATTTCTTTACATTGTCATATGTGAATTTCTCTCTAAAAGGAAGTGTACCAATGTATTTTTTTCTCTCGCACATGACCTTTTTCAAGTTGTGGTAACTTAGTCTACGTTTCTTTCCCAAGGGCATGATGAGTTGGTGGCAACTTGGATGAATTTCACTTTCACCCAGTTTCTAAGAAACTACTTTACGTTTTTTGTTCAAGGTCTCTATGACCTTATCAGAAGTCTCGCGAATTTGATGAATAATTTTTTTCAAATTGTGATAACTTACTCTATGTTTTTTGTCTAAGCCATCTATGGTCTCATCACAACTGTCATGAATTTTACACATGTTTTTTTGTTCAAGCCCTGTCTGCCCATATCGCAACTGGGAGGGCTTTCATTTTCACAAAAAAAAATTCCACATGTATGCAAATTTGATGCCGTTTGGGTGGGATGGACAGTCAACCTTGAACTACCGATATGTGCAAGCAAAGGTTCATAATGGATATGTTTTGTATCTGTTTTCAACGAAAGGATGTTAATTCTTCGATCACAATTTGAATCAATAACCCAAGAATGGATAGTGGCATCTGGTAAGGGAAATCACACCTAGATATTAACCCTGAATATGACATACAACCATTGCAAACAGAATCTGTAACCTCCATACGCCATTTTTCATATGGAAGCACCATGTTCACAAGGTATTCCTTCCAACTTCCAATCGGCGGCATATTTTCTACGAGATATGGGCAAAGGTGTTGATGCAAGCACCTAAAAGGCTGTTGGTTTCCGCCTATAATTGCATTGCAAAAGAACTGTACAGTGTAAAGTCACAGGGATTGAACATCAAATTCTGCTGGAACCAAACAACAAATTGCATTGAACAGACTATCTCCACAGCTAGACACAACGTTTGTTGCTAGCTGTAAACCATGGCAATCTATGCCATGCAAAATCCCTTTGCATTGAGATTGAAGGTCTTTCCAAATAACGGACAAGTAGATACTAGGAATTTCTATATTGTATATGGGCATTTTTCTGTACACCAGTGGTTCATAATGGCCATTGAGGGCATTGACATCATGGAACAAGATGCAATATGGATTGTCAGATGCAATTTTATTGAATAGTAGATATCTTGTTTTTCTTGTCAATGACCAAATGGCAACAGGTATATTTAGCCAGTTAGATAGCCATCGTATACAAAATATATCTCCCCAAAGTCCCCTCTCATGCAGAGGCAGAACTGGAGATGTAGTCAACCGCATTTTTGAAAAATACGTACTAACATCTTGTATTACATGCAACTGTCGAAGAAAATCAGATTCCAGTTCATATTCATAGGACTACAAAGCCTCGGCATCGCCATTTTTAAAACAGGTCAAGAAATAATCTATCAATCCATTGCGCAGCTCTATCGATGAATAATGGAAATGCAATAGAACCTTTAATGTATCAAAAAGGCAATCCCCAACAGTATACGAGAATGCATCCAATCTAAAAAGCACATTGCTATGCAAAACCACGTCAATGTTTTCATGTACAATGGACTGTGCAGCTATTTCGTATGACTCAACATCTATTACCTCATTCATCTCTTCAACTGTCACTTTGAAGCTATTTGCTACATAGTTTCACTTTCTATGAAAACAGGAGAAAAAAATAAAATGTAGCAAAAGAGAAAAAACAAACAAAGCAACGCACCAATTCTCGTATGTATCTTTGAACATTCTTCTTCTCAACTTCAATCCCCCCTAGTCCCCACAACAGATGACAAGAAAATAGAGAAATAAATAAAACAATAACTTTACTCAGCAGAAACAGAACAGGTAGATGCAGTGTTAACACCCATAGAATGAAAGCATACCCTGTGTACGTGGCCCGCCCAATCGTTCCCTCCTCTGATGGCTCCCAACTACTTTTCGTAAAGCCCTCTGCATTGCAAGACATATGCTTTCCAGGAACAGAAACTAAGAGCACAGACAAAGATAGTGGGACTACCACCATTGAAAAACAACAGGAGGGAAACTTACCCGTCAACAAAGGACGACAAGAGCTGAGCCCCAAAAACTGCAAACCGCGACAACAGGTCCAACAACTTGCAAAGTTGAAAAACAACAAACCAGTGAACAACCATGAAGAGCTCGAACTGCAATTGCAGGACCT
The DNA here is from genome assembly GCA_000966675.3 of Picea glauca. Classification (NCBI taxonomy): domain Eukaryota; kingdom Viridiplantae; phylum Streptophyta; class Pinopsida; order Pinales; family Pinaceae; genus Picea; species Picea glauca. The sequence continues at coordinate 20,605 of JZKD02S1678441.1, read as the reverse complement.
CAACTTTGCAAAGTTGAATCAAGTAAGAACAAAAACCATGGAACAAAGCACTGAACAAGAGTCGAACACTCGAGCATCGATGCTGACCATGAACGAATCTGTATTGCAATCCATCTATAGAATAATCATTTAACACTGTGAGAGCTGTTAGGTAAACAGTTCTGTCAGGACCGTCGAAGGGCATAGTCCTGTGCAAGCATTTAAGAAAATATGCAGCGTAGCAAGCTTGTTCTCTTGAAGCACGCAACAATAAAGAAAAATTCAGACATAGTAATATGGTATAGAATGTATTCTACCCAGCAAAAAATGCTAAGGGAGACATTCGAACTAATGCTAGCATTAATCCATCGTCGACCAATGCATAATAAAATATATAATTCAAAAAGACCATATACTACCAAATACTTTGGACAAGTCAAGATATTTAACATTGGGAATAGCTAAGGCTGCAATAAGACCTCCAATTCTTTGTCCAATCAGATCTTGACAACCATGATACTTTTTATTATATTAAAATCAATGTGTTCACTTCCCTTGTTCCGACAATAGACAATATGAAAATATTTCTGGTCAATGCATAATCTAATACTAGGTCAACCATTTATCGATCACTATAGTCCCTCTATGCCTACCGCAGGACTAATAAAAGAAACAAAACATTGGCAAGGAAATGGAAACAAAACATTGGCAAGGAAATGGCTGGACATATGATAAAGTTGGCAGGAAAAATAACAGAAATATACATTGCCACAAAATATTGTTTAGATCAAAGGCACGCACCGAAACATAAGAATCACGGTAAAATGGATTATCCTTTAACTCCAAACAGTTCACTTTATAGAGTAATTTTCCTTCCTTGCAACAAATTGCAGCAATCTCCTTCAATGGCGAAACCACTGAAATGTAGCCACTCCCATTCACAATAAATTCCTTTGAAGCAGACTTCATGCTAATACCCACTTCCTGCTCGCTGTCAAATGTTATCGGTGCAGACTACTGGGTTTCTTTTACTTTATCTGCGACAAGATTCCATACACAAAATTCTCTCTCGTATTCATATACAAGAGCTATTCAGAGCCTGCAAGTTGCGAATCCCAAATAAAATCACTTATTATCTTTTCTGGCCCCTTCATTTTCTTCCATCGACGCTCTTTAACATCGAAAGAAACTACAGTGAAACTCTCACTATCATGGTCTACTCCATTTACCCAATAGAATTTTCCATTCGAATATATTCCCTCACTTACAGGCCGAACTAATTCGTCCACACTTGCCTGGAATCGAGTCCATTCATTTATCTTAGAATTGTAGATCTCCATCAATATATTATTGTCTTCTTGCCTTCCTAGGATGAGAATGCAGAATCTGGCGCAGGAATCGAAAGTGAGACCAATGAAATCCCACCATGTAAGTTCATGAGCCTCTGGAAGTTTTATCCACGATCTTGTCAGAGGATTGCATATGTAAATTATTTCATTCAAGTTCTCACAACAACAAATGAGACCTTTGCAACTAGCCACAACAGAAACAGGCCTCGGAAGGAAATCGAAAGACACTCTGAGTAATTTGTATCCACTTTCTACGTTCATCAACTTCATGCACGTGAATTGTTCAAATGGCTCCTCTTCATATTCCGTAAAGACAAATGCATGAGAAGAATAAACCATTAAAGTGGACGACAACTGTTTGAACTCTGACGACTGGAAAATTTCTTTCCAAAGTTTGCACACTGCACGAAATCTCATAATGCTTTTGATGGACAGTCTTGCCAAAACATCAAACATAACATTTTCTGGGATTCTCTTCCATATCTCTTCTACCATTTCCATTTTCGTCTCTTCCGTTGTTTTGCTGCCATTCATCTCCATCTCCAAATTGTTCACTCAAACCTAAATAAATCTTATTCACAAACATTCAAGAAAATATTGAACAGTTCGATCATTATTAAGGTAATAAAATCACGCGTGCCAAGATTCCAATGTAATTTATACCGCTTTGATTGAGCTGTACATCGTTCAGCGTCAGTTGAATTTGTTTTGTAACTGAATTCATACTCTATCAGTACGGATGAATTTATTATAGATAAGTCGGGATTTGGATTCACTTATCTGCAATGCAATGAGATTACAGATATTAAATTTTACTTATTAAAATTCAATTTCAAAATTTATCTGCAATGCAATGAGATTACAGATTCAATTTCAAAATTGAATGACTGCAATGCAATGAGATTACAGAAATTAAAATTTATTTATTGCAAATTCAATTTCAAAATTGAATGATACTGTGGGTTTATGGCTGCCAACTTGTTAGATGTTTTTGTCTGTCATTCTTAATGCTTATTCATTTATGAAATATAAATTTATTGTATAAAA
>JZKD02S1678440.1:391024-421038 GCA_000966675.3 Picea glauca | reverse complement strand
CTCTATTATTCCCCCCACCCCTATTATGTTTTCTCTATTATTATTGCTACCCCCACCCTCACCCTCACCCTCACCCTCATACTATTTATGTTTTTTCTATTATTCCTCGCACCCTTACCCCCACCGTCACCCTCATATTATTTTTCTATTATTCTCTCTACCCCACCCTCATACACTTTTCCTATTATTTCCTCCACACCCACCCTCATACATTTTTCATTTCTCTATTATTTCCTCCACCCTTATACAATTTTTTTATTATTCCCCCCAGTCCCCACTCCAAGTTTTCATTTCTCTATTATTCCTGCCACCGCCACCCTCATACAGTTTCTCTATTACTCATCTCACTCCCACCCTCATAGAGTTTTCTCTATTGTTTCCCTCACCCCCACCCTTATGTTTTCTCTAATATTCCCCCCACCATGGGAGAATAATAGAGAAAATACAAGGGTCAGGGGAATAATATAGGAGAAAAACATTATTCCCCTCTATTATTCCCTCCATCCCCACCCTTATGTTTCACCCTCACCCTTATATATGGGTATTGTTTTCTCTATTATTCCATATATAAGGGCATGGGTGGGAGGAATAATATTGGGGCAAAAGAATATTTCCCTCTATTATTCCCCCAGTCCAACCCTTCTATTTTTTCTATTATTATACTCCACCCTCCCCTCATATATAAATGGCCATATCACCCTATCTAGGAGCATGAAAATGATATGAAAACTAAATTTAAATTAACATTGAACATTGTAATATATTTGCAAACATAGTTTTTTAGATACATATGCTTAAGGTGATTAAATTTTGGAATGAGTTACACATTGGATGTAGATTTAGATCTAATGCACTGTTGGATTATATTTTAACCTTGTAATGACGGTGGAAGGAAATAAATTATATTTTAACCTTGTAAGCAGAGTGGATGGAAAGAAACGAGTAAGGTAATTTACAAATAAGGTGAAAAGAGTGATGATAAAGATAATTAAGAGGTAAATAAATGAAACGAATTTTGTGCCAAAACACTGAATCTGTTTAGTAACCCAGACCATAAGACCATTGAATATGAACTGTTAGGGATGGTAATGAAAATTCCATGAAACCATCGAAAATCTTAGAGGCATTAATACCGGATTCCCTTTTCTAAACATGAATAATTTCACAGACGATATCAACCATATGACACTGTAAGTTACTGAGATCAACTATTTCACTTCTTCATAAGCTATTGTATTAAAATTGTTAAAAAAAGGTTCATTATAAAAAGATAATTTTACTTGTAATAAATAAAATTAAAATTGTTTGAAACCTTAATAAATAAAATTAAAATTGTTTAAAACCTTAATAAATAAAATTAAAATTGTTTAGATAATTTTACTGGTAATAAATTAAATTAAAATTGTTTAAAATTTTTAAAATTTAAAGCATGAAAATTTATATTAAAATGTATAAATTTTGGTTAATTTTAATAATTTTTATTATATCAAAGGTAAAATGTCTAGTGATATTTTTGTAAAAAAATTCACCTTTTTATATACATTTTATAAAATAATTTTGTCAACTAAAAATTAAAATTGGCTATTTTATTTATCAATTATTTATGTTTCTTTTGGATGCTCTTAAATTTACCAAAATTTACCAAGGACATACGGTGTGTTCTATATTTTGTAATCTATTGAGAAAACTCTTAACCTGGTTTTAACATCAATTTTTTTTGGATGGCCTTCAAATTTGATCGTGGTTTGCATATCTTACTGTTCTTTACCTTTGTGTTATACCTTAAATTATATCTATGGTATAATTGGAAAACTGAAATTTTAAAAGCGAATTGATATTCACTCGAGGGATTACACTTGGAATATAAGAAGTATCAACGTCAACAACAGCATAAATTCGGCATAATCTCAAGGGCCGGGGAAATTTCATCCATTTAATGGCCTTTCATCCCGGCGACAGTCTCATGGTCATGGCGATATTTTTTGCGAATATTTCGCCGGTGGAATTGTACTATTGAAGAGCATGTAGTGTATGTAATATTGAATGGATGAGGTCAAGCTATTTACACTCCAAGTGGATAATAACCACCCATTTCAAATCGCGTGACTTCTTTGTATCTTTCTTGACAAAATAAATATATAAATAAATGTCTAGTCAGTACCAATATAAGACCAGGTTACCTTGTCCTTAAAAACTCATCAAGCTATGCTATAGTTCATTCCAATTGGGCACCCTTCTCATGCGAAACACAAAAGGTTAGATTGGAGGCTCACTTCTGTAAATTAATTAGGTTTTCGGTACTTTTACAAATATTTAGCACTTTGTTTTCTTTTTATTTTGGTTGCATCAGTGTCTTTGTAGAAGTTGCAATCCTCAGAAACATAAGATGGCTGAGGAATCTAAGCTGTTCGGCGTCTTAAATGTTAAAATAATAGGATCTGGCAAGCCTACGCTAGTGCTTGCGCATGGATTTGGATCAGACCAATCGGTATGGCAATATATTCTGCCATACCTGGTCGCTCATTATAAGGTCATAGTATTCGATATGGTATTCTCTGGCAAAGTTGATCCCAAGAATTTCGATTTCGATCGATATACTTCGCTCTCTGCTTATGCAGCCGATCTTCTCTCCATTTTGGATGAGCTAAAAATTGATAAGTGCTTGTATGTTGGTCATTCTGTCTCTGGAATGGTTGGCTGTCTTGCATCCATCGAAAGACCAGAATTGTTTGAAAGATTAATCTTGCTCTGCGCTTCGCCAAGGTATGAAATTCCTCTGTAGTGGCTTGAACATGTGGTTTACCTAATCACTACTTCGTCTGATATTTTGTCTTTTATTTCTGCAGGTACCTGAATGAAGAGTCATACCATGGAGGATTTGAACGGGGCGAAGTTGATAGTCTTTACTATGCCTTGAAATCTGACTACGCAGCATGGGCTTCTGGTTTTGCTCCTCTAGCGGTTGGTGTCGACGAGCCCTCTGTAGTGGAAGAGTTCAGGAGAACAATGATGAATATGAAGCCTGAAATTGCACTTGCAGTGGCCAAGACCATCTTTGAGAGTGATATGAGAAGCATATTATGTGATGTGAAGACCCCATGTAGCATTATCCAGACTGCTAAGGACATAGTCGTTCCCATGGCCGTCCCGTACCACATGCAGGGAAGCCTTGGGGGGAAGATGAATTCAGTTATCATACTTGATGCGGAGGGCCATTTACCCCAGCTCACTGCGCAGGATTTGCTTCTGCAGGCAGTCAAACTGATCCTCGAAGGCTCTAAAATGGTACTGGAACCTACAGTACAAAATGCTAATATATGATGTTTTCATTACAGTCTAATCTCAAGGGGAGATGAAACCTAAGTTAGATTTTAATATATGATGTTTGCATTATAGTATAGCAAGACAATTTGGTTATTTAGAATTACAAGAGAAAATTTTCTGCAATTTAGGGAGAATGCATGCATAGTATCTCCAGTAAAAATGGAATATTATCTAATGTTGTAAAGCATACTATTTATGAATGGTAATTAGAAGGTAAAATCTTCTTTGATCTTTATGTTTACTCCAACATAAATTAATTTATCCAGGGTGATTCATGAAGGAACCAGATAGCGTGTACTCGCTATTGCTATGTTCACCGCATATTGATGTTTAAAATATCTAAAGAATGATGGAAGAGTATACTGAGCTTTTTAAAAGCTTTTATAAAATGTTTAGATCGTTCAATTATCAATATATCAAGCACATTTTCGTTTCCTCCAGGTCCGTTTGGTAAAAAAATTAGGTGTTTCTAGACAGTTGGAGGAGGCCTCATCTTTCATTGCATAATGCGAGATACCAAATTCTTGTTACCAGAATCAGTGCTTCGAAGATAATATAAAGGAGGAAAATGAGGGTTTACATACGGAATATCTGGTTGCACCATATTTATTTGTCATAGCGAGAAACGAACGTGACATTGAACCTCGGGCCTAGTCGGTTATTGGATACTACAAAAGACAAAAGCATTTTTTAATGATTTAAAATAAAAAGATTAAAACATGGTATCAAAGCTTTAGATGACTCAGGGGACTGAAATTTTGTATCTAACGAGTTTTTTTTGCAGAATTCCTACATATTTGATAGATAAGTATAACTTTGAATTCTTCTTAACCTTAAAATATTTTAATTTAAATTTAATTATTATTGTGAAACTTTTGGAATAAGATTTTGTGGAGTTTTGAAAAATTCAACTATTTTTATTTTTTAGTGGACATTTCACTTATCATTAACTTGATTAGTGAAATATTTTAAAACTCTACCCACAACCTTATTCTATAAGTTTCACTAATATTTTGACTAACTATAAAAACCTTCATACTTAAATTAATTATTACAATGGAAGAACATAGTTAATAAATACTTAAAAGAGAATGAAAATTACAAAATTAAAAACATTAGTTAAATAAAAATTAATTTTACCTTCATTAAAGGCCTCAACCTACGTCAGGGAGTCAACGGGGAAGGTCGACCGTACCTTTGCTGTTGGCTCTGCTCCTTTGGATACGTGGTAAACTCCACCAACCGAAACCACTACTGTTACTGCTCTGTTTCAATCCATTTGTTCAATTACTCGTACTCGATCGAAGCAGATTACCTTTCCTACTGGCCAAAGTGGCTAATGCCCTTCTTCAACAGTATGACAGGGCAGTAGCCACTCTCAAAGAGAGTGAAACTTACAAAATGATGATGTAATAAGTAAATACAATGGCTATAAAATATTTGGTAGCATTTTAAAAAATCGTTCTTTTGTAAGATTATCTGGATGTGTTTAAAGTTCTGTAAAGATCTATTCTAAAGTTTTTAGCTTTTAATTTTTTTTAGTAATTTTTTTCTAATTAATTTTGTTTGAAATCATGTATAGATTTTGGCTTTCACAAATAATTAATTTGTTGATTTCAGTGATAGTGACCCTAAAAAGTAGAAAAACATTGAAGATTTAAATTAAGTTGAGTAAATGCTTGAAATATATAATTTAATCAAATTTTTTAAGGTTTAAATTTAGATCTAGGTGTGTTTTGTTGAACATGCCTTAAATGTTGTTGCTGCTACGAATGACGTCATTCTTGCTGATGTGGTCCTCTATCAGGAGTCCTTTACTGATGAGTCTGTCGTTGTGGTGTCGTGAGCATAGGTCCTTTAGGCGTATCTTAATGCCGTGAAGTTTGTCTGGATAGTGTTTGATGTTGTTGCGTTCCTGATGTCCCTTGTCCAGTTGGTCTAGAAGGATTCTTACCCTGACCCCCACCGTTCAGTTCTTCCTCAGCTATGAGGGCCTTCTGAATTGCATCGTACAATTTCTGAGGTATTAGGATCCTCACCTTCACACGAATGTTGAAGTGAAGGCCGAACACAAACTTGTTGACCTTTAACTTCTCTGTGTTCAGATGTGGAGCATACCTAAGTAGCTCCATGAATCTGGCCTCCTACTCTCGTACCATACGACAACCTTGTTGTAAGGCATTGAACTCATTGAGTTGTCGCTCAATGAACTCCTCGGACAAATATCTCTCCCAGAACCGTTCCTCAAATATCTCCCATGACACGTCTTTGACGACCGTGTTTGGTTGAGGTAGGATCATCTTCTACAATAGAAGAGCACTCCACTTGAACTTAAATACTTCCATGCGGACTTTCATGTTGGAGGTGTAATCACGAAGTGCAAAGTACATCTCCATGTTCTCCAACCATACCTTAGTGACTAAGTCATTCGGGGCACCCAAGAACTTGGGAAACTTCACCTTCTCGAGTACTCTGTGTATACTACTACTACCAACCAAAACGTGTTGTAAACCCTCATTGAGCATAAACACTCTACCCTCATCTCGATATAAGAGGTTGATCAACGCCTTTGACATCCTCTGGAAGGATCTCATCATACATAACACATCTCTCACAACAACCTTCTCCTACTTAGTGGTTTGTTCTTCTCCTTAGGGGTTAGACCCCTCTAGCATGGATACTATTGGAGGCGTCACACATCTTCCTCCAACACCATGTCGTCTACTTCCCTGACGTCGTCTAACCATGATTACCTACATGGAAATTTTTCAAAATTTAATTGGTGATATATTTTGATCATTCAATTAACACAGTGGAAGGCATAATGGTCCAATGTCGCAGGGTTGAACATGCTCTGATAATATATGTATCATCCCCTCCGTTACAATATCAAAATAAGTGAATACAATAGAGGGTAATTTTTTTTTTTTTAAACATCTGTTAGGACAAATGATATGTGACAATGACATACATTAATAATTACACATTCAAATCTCATCTCATCACTACACAACAAAAATCCAAATACAACATAACTATTTTTCGAGATCAACCATATACAATAAATATAACAAAGGATATCTACCCACCCAACCTATTTTGTGAGGTTAGTACCTCAAAGACACATAATCAACACTCGCGTCCAAAATTCATCCGATTGATTTTGACCATTTAAAGTCTCAGGAATGACGATTGTTCTAAGGAACATGGAGGTGTCTAATTCCCTTAACCACAATGTTATTCTGAATTTCGTGACAACATATCCATTTTAAATTCTTTAAGCATGGAGTATAGTTCACCTACATTTAAATAATCATTTAAGAAAAAATCATGTGTACTTAGCAAGAAAATTTTATAACACTTATCATGAAACATAACAATAAATTTCACTTAACACACATGTATTATATCCACGCATAAGTTCTCTAGACATAAGGTACTAAACTTTTCATACAATACACATAAAACTCCTATAAATAATAGTCAATTTTGATTCAGGTTAGACTCACAAATTGCATTTAATTCATAACTCTAAAACTAAGGTCAACAACAATTCTTAGCTAGTAAAAGTTGAGATGTGATTATGAAACTATAAAAACAACTTTACATGCATACCTAACATGAATACTTAAATGAATACTTAATATTTTAAAGTCTCACTCTATAATGTATCTAAAATATTATCTCTTTTACGATAATAAAAAAATATCCTAAGTTAAAATGATATTTAACATGAACAAAGTTCCTAAAAGACTATCACTCTATTTATTATTAGTTATATAATAAGATTCAATATTTCCTTAAAAAGACCATATCTCCTTACACCAAGAATTTTAATATATCCATAATCCAATTGGATAGGCTCTACGTATTATTTTTTTATATAGAGAGAAAACTATAATACAAATATGGTTGTCATTTTTTTTTTATATCATGACTGCAAAATCCTAAATCGATTTCCAAGTTGGCATAACTAAATTTGCAACCATGCAAGTCTCTGGGGACCAGGGTTGCAAGGTTAATTGGCAGTGACCCTAAAATTTAATTACTAGAGTTACCAAATGATTTGGCAGCACCCAAATCGATTTTCAATTCATGACCCGACATTAAATTTGGTAAGTACATTTAAGTCTTGGTTTCAATATCTCAACCATTCAACAATGATTATAATTACTAAAAATTGAAATCTAAAATTTCTTTTATAATGATCGTATAATGAACTAAATCCAAATTTCCATTTACTTGACAGAGACCCAAGAAGTTCAAACTCAAGAAACAATTCAATTTTTTAAACTACAACAACTCTATCAAATAAAAATTTAGAAATTAAAATCCAATGCAGAGATTACACAGCTCTTATTTCTATGTAAATACAACATATTGTATATCATTCCAATGAAACTCAAACTCAGACCTATAACAAAAGACAACTATCCTACATACTCTAATTCACTGAATTGCACATAACATAAACTTCCATATAGTTCCTAAATTCTGGCATTAGAATTTTATTTGGAAGCGATTAGGTCACATTCACCAATCAGTTAAGTATTAATCGATGATATTCAATAATTTATGAAATCAAGGAATTTGATTTTAAAAGGACAAGAACAACAATCCGAAAATATGGGTTGGTTACGAGTTTAGCAGCGATCTCGGTGTTTGAAATTTGGGTTAAATTTTTATTTGAGAAAAATAATAGAAACAAAGATACCGCACCACCTGAACGTACACTCAATAATTTAAGGCTTAAATTCTATGAAAAGGGATAACTACGAATGCGTTTTTACTCAAAGGAAAACTCGTTGTGAAAGGTTACAATGATCATACACAAACCCTTGACATCAGATTGTAGGATGATTAGTAGCGACTCTTAAATTCAGAAAAAGAACTGCAAGTGACTTGACAGAGTCCAACAAATGTAGTTTGGGGTTAAAGAGTTCTCTTACAATGACTTCATAAAAGTAGTTTCCTGCTACAAACTAAAACACAACGATTTGGAAAAATGTAACATCCTTGACTTGCCTAAATTTTTGTAAACACCCACACACATTTTGAATTCGGAAAAAATGAATAAATTGACATAGAGCAACACATTCTCTCTAAAATTAGGGTCTGGAAATTGATACGACAACGATCACAATAGAGTAAAGTAATTTGGACATGTAAAAATCAAGTGCAACATTCAATTAATTTATGAGCACACAGTATGAAACTAGTTCGCGATGACCAAACAAATTCCAAGATTTCACTTTGACTGTAATTTACAATGATCAATATCATACATGAGGGTCTGTAAACTAATTGATAAATAAAAATGGATTCGAAAATTATGGGTTGTATTTTAAATTGGCAGCATTCAAAAGAGACTCTAAATTCTGATTCTTCCATTTAGTTTGGCAGCGAACAACAAATTTTAATTTCATAATGCATCTAAATATGCGGTGATTAAAAAATAAATTCATACTCAGAAATTGCAATAAAATGAAATTATTTTTCTCAAAAATGTAAATGTCTTCAAGGAATCCAAATGAATTTCTAATTTAAGGAGCTGTATTTTAATTTGGCAATGATCCGATGAACATATGCATTCTGATTTTGTAATTTAAATTGGCAACGGCAATTTAAATTCTGAATTTATGTTTGTAAAATAAAATGACAGCGAACTATTAATTTCTAAAAATTTTGGGTTGTATATAAAAATGTCAGCGAACATCTAATTTCATAAATTCTAATTCTAAAATAAAATGACAGCGAATAATCGAAGTTCTGAAATTTTTTATTGTAAAAAAAATGGCAGCGAACCATCAAATTCTAATTACAATTTACTATCATTACAATTTCAATTTTCATAAATAAAAATACCAGAACCATTGAAGATGGAGAATTGAGGATATTTGTCAGGCATTGTGCTCCTTCTTTGTTCTCAGACTTTGCTGGTACCTCCCAATCAATGCTAGGGTACTCTTCTTCCCCCATAGCCCTTCGAGCCACAAAAGGGCCACATACAAGAAACATACAAACAATAGCAGGCTTGCCTCGCAAGGTAGAGCTTTCACTCTTTCTACAAGATTGCTATCCCAACTCTCACAAGTAAAACACAATCAAAACCATTTTGGCAGCATAACCTTACTAAGAATAAGTGAGTACATTTTCCTTCTTCACCATTTGTTTTATATAAATTTTATCACTAACACATGTCCTCATGCACAAGTAATTAACATTTTAGATTAAATTACTTATGATTATTCATCTACACACTTGTCACACTCTCCCCAAGTTGCATAAGTAATTACCATTTTTATTTTATTAAAAAAAAAAAAATCTCTCACATTCCCCAATATGTTTTTATTTTCTCTCTTAGTTGTTCATTTGTTCCCCAAATTCTCATTTAATGAGTGTCTCATAACTAGATCTTAATTAGAGTTGGATTATGAGTCTTCTTCTAGTTAGACTAGTGGTAGTTTGACTCTAGATGCTATTCTATGTGTACACCTATTCTCTCATATTTTATTTATTTTCTATTTTAAAATCCAGTTTAATATTTTCATCCATACATGTTCATTTTATCCAATCTTTAGATTTTTTTCATTTTTTTCTAAAATTTGGTTTATCTCAATTCTTTTAATTTTAATTTTTTTTTATTTAGTGCCCTAATTAAACTTTTAGACTTAGGCTTAGTCTTATAATTAGGCTTAGACTTTTATTGGATTTATAATTAATAAATTCATTGTTTGATTAATTATTTTAATTCAACAAGTCTAATCATTTCAATGTTTTCTAGACCACCTAGATTTATTGATTCAAGTTTTTAATTACGCGACGTTCCCTTCAAGACGCACCTCTGTGGTCCAACGGTGCCACTCGTCTTTGACTAGTTTTGGAAGTTTGTCTGACCCTTGGATTCAACACTCCACTTGGTTGACCTTGTGAGAGACTAAGGTCTTCTAAGGAATAAGGACTTCACCTTATTGTGTGCCCCTTAGAATCTTCGTGAGCAACTGTCTCAGTCTTCCCTCACAACAGCATGGACCTCTCGAACTAGGTAATCATTAACCTACCATTTGGCCACGACGAGAGTGCTAGTAGGATGTGACAGGGATGCTGCCAAACCTCTCCCTAAATTTATGGTTTTTTTCCATGGCTCGTCTACTCCTTATGTGAGTCGGATTAGCAAGCATCGTCAAGCCTACATCCACTGACAAAATAGTGTCAATAATCTATGTACATAATCATATTGAAATCAATCATCTGTCATATGTGCGTAAAATAAAATACTCAAACAAATACAATCCACTTCCTGACTCGATCCAGATTCCAAAGAAGTTCATCGATGCCATCAACATCCATAACCTGTCATGTTCCCGACACACTCACGAAAACTCGTCAATAATGTCTGCAAATATATATACAACAATATAACAATAATTCACAACACAACATCATCATCATATATAACCCATATTCGTAACGAAATCATAATATATCATAATCGGATCACTTGCACACAAGTGTCCTCAAAGAATATGTCAATAAAGGTGTGCTCAGTAGAGTGGGGTGTTACATCATCAATAAATGTAAGAAAATATGTATTTCCTCCTATGGATAGTGTTTTCATTGGTCCACGGATATTTGAATGCACAATTTCTAGTGGATATTTTTTTCTATATGACTTTCCAATTGGAAATGATTCTCTATGCTTCTTTCCAAATATGCAAACTTCACATATTTTTTCTATTTTTTCAATCAATAGAAATCTTTTTACCATGTCCTTTGTGTGTATCAAATTTATACCTCCAAATTTTAAATGACCAAATTTGGAATTCCATAACCAAGAATCATCCTGTACTTCATATTGAAATGTTCCCTACATTTTTGCATCACTTTTTATCTTTCTTTCTTGGTACTACGTGTACAATTTCCTTCGTTAGAATTGTGCGTGGTAACTTTTTAAATTTATTCTTTAAATGTAGTGTGAGAGTGCCTTGTCTTTTTCTTTATGGATGGATTTAATGTTAATGGAAACATAATGTTGCTAGTCATCTTAATTCTTATAATAAGTTGGTTGCTTGGATATTTGTCCATGATCACACAGTGATTATTTTCCATATAGATTATGTATCATTTTCGTAACACTTGTCATGTGCTCATCAAATTATGTTTTAGGACAAAAACATAATATACGCCAGAGATTAAAAAAATTCTCCCCATGTTTAGTTAGAATGTTGACACTGCCTATACCTAAAACAATGACTTGGATATCTATTCCAAGTGTAACTTTGGTTTGGACGGACTCATCCAAACTAGAAAATAATTCTAAGTTTCTTGTCATGTGATTACTGCAGCCTGAATCTAAGTACCAAATGTCACATGGACTTTCTTGAGAAACTTTGCATTAAACTGAGGATATTATAGGTATTAATTCAACATGTTCCATAAACATAAGGTGGTTTTGAGTATCTGCATTGTTTGATTGATCTTGTCCTTTCCTTTTATGATTATATTGTCTTTTTCTCCACTCATATGCATAGTGTCCATACTTTTTACATTAATGACATTAAATCATTGATTATCAAATCTCTGACCACTTGGCTGACTAGTACTTTGGTTTTGACCTCTACCACTAATATTTGTAGGACTCCTACTACCTACACCTCTAGAAGAACTCCTTCCTCTTCCTAAAGGATTAGATCTCCTTGCACAAACAATGAATTTTCTAATGACATACTTGAGCTATTTAATTTGTTTTCATGATTTATGAGGGAGGATTGCAGCCCATCTAAACTAAAATGACTCAGATCATTGTTTTCTTCTAGAGTGACAACTAGAGGACCAAACTTAGGAGGAAGACTCCTAAGTACCTTTTCAAAAAAAAAATTATCCTCTATATTTTCTCCATGAGACGTGTAAAATGATTCTACTGAATCTGTATCTTTCATTGACAAATTTTCAAAATATGTTCTAAGAATTTTTAATCATGAGGTCTTGAATTTTTCCATACCTTGATAAGAGGTTTGTAAAATTCCCCATGATTCCTTGTATTTTTTTGCTAATGATACTCTTGGAAGTATGCTCTCATGCATGGATTAATGTGTGTGAAACATAGCCTTTCCGTCATTTTTCTTTTGATCTTTCAAGACATCCTTCTCATCTTGTGTGAGTGCATTATATGATACATGATCTGTTGGTTCCACATAACCATTTTCAATTATGTCCCATACATCTTGACCTCTCAAAAGTTCTTTCATGGTCAAGGACCATAACTTATAAATTTTTCCTGTAAAAGTGGAAGGTCGAAGATTTGAGGTAGAATCCATGATTAAAACTTCAACAATCACTTTTTGAAATTCAGTTTTCAAAAGAGATATTTCTCTGAGAAATTACTCTGATAAATCTATTCTCGTAAACCTACTTTGATACTAGATCTCAGATCTGCAATGCGCATTATAAATTTTCACAGTACAATGCTACATTGTGAGCTTTCAAAAATTTCTGCGCAGTGACAAACTTCACTATAATCTGCGCGTTGTGCTAAAACAATTTGTCGCGGGATTTCTTTGCGCGGTGTAACAACACAACTTGGTAACACTAAACTTTATATTTTCTAAACATATGATAGTATTCAAGTCTAGAAATCATTCATATACATAAAACTCATCAACACACAAAATAATTGATGTATTACTGATTTAAGTGTTGCGCGTTGTATCAAAGACTTGGGTGTTGCACGTAGTTACAGAATACTCTACTGTGCAAAGATTCATCTCAAACAACTTATTCTATCTCACAGAAAAAGATCTTGTGCTCTCAGACTTCTCTTACAACCTTCACATTTTTGTTGTTTCTTTTCTACTCTTCTCCTTCTACATACATTCTACATTCTACATACTACTTACAAACTCGAAAATATATAATACTAAGACTGAAACTTCTTGCAAAAGGTAATTGACTTAACATTTAATACAAAAATAAATTTCGACTGACTCTATCTACTTAACAGAGCTCAAGAAAGATTAAAAGATCGACTTCGTAAATAACTCTCCTTCTTCTAGATTAACAAGACCGAGTTTTCGTAAACGTAGATCGCACGAACTAGGAACTTGTAGACAGACAAACAAACTAACCGACTGAATGATTGACTAATTCAGCGGATATGTAAAGATCACTGACTTGTAGTTACTATTTCCAATAAAAACAAGTTTCCAATATCTATGAATCGACAGGGAGATACTCTGAATTACCCCTTGTAAATAATGGGGATAAAATGGAGTTTCCGTTACACCCATAATTAATATATCTAGGCGTATGATCGTTTCCAACATATACCATAAATAAATAAGGTGCCACTTTTGTTTTGCAGGAACTTGCGGTTCCTTTATTCCCTTATAAGTTAAGGTGGAGCTCTTGAGAAGTTTTGTATTTGATGGCACCACTTTACTTCAAGTATTCGAGGATCTATAACACAATCGAGATAGATTCTATTAAAAAAATAACATTTTGGAGATTGCACAAGGTAGTTATATACAAATAATATTTGTATTATCCCCCTATATAATTAAAACACAATTATATAGTTGGACTCATATCCAACTTATTCTAAACATGGAGAGAGGGGTAGAGGGAATCTCTCAACAACCTCCAAGGGATTCAAACCAAACCGAAACCAATTCTATTTTAAGAATTATTCGAACGCCCTTCCTAAATGATTACATTACAAATATTACATCATAATTACAATACTAAAATTTCAACATAAATATCTGTCTTGATATGGTATTCATCAGTGCTCCTATCCACTTTGAAACCTTTCGGTATACGTTGTTTCTTCTCCACAACTTTGAGCTTCCCTTTCAACTCATTTATGATAACAATGCTTCTGACCATCATTGAAGAATTTGTATAATTGAATATTTTCGACCTCCTGAAGGACAATCTCGATAATGAATTATCATATGGATGCAATACCATCTATGGAATTCCCCCGAAGAGAAAATTTTGAAAGTTATATAGGATAGTGATCTAATTACTGGATATTTTCAGGAGTTAATCATACAACTGACCTTCTTTAAACACATATACAAAAATATACACATGCATAAACTATAACTAACGATCTTGAAGGACCGAAGTAAAACAAGAATCTTCATCTTTTAATAGACTTCTAAACATACTTCAAACTAGTGAACATGTTTTTACATGGCACCAGAATACGTCAAGAACTACTCGCTTAAGATATGTTAAGATGTTAAGATATGGTTATTAAATTTAATAACCATA
Source organism: Picea glauca (assembly GCA_000966675.3). Lineage (NCBI taxonomy): Eukaryota > Viridiplantae > Streptophyta > Pinopsida > Pinales > Pinaceae > Picea > Picea glauca. Next base: position 406,437 of record JZKD02S1678440.1, on the reverse strand, counting down.
TCCATACATTCATTGAAATTCCTTTGTTGTTCCATAAGCAACGAATTTCACTCCTTCTACTAAGTCTGTATCCACGATCTAGGTGTTTTGCAGTCGACTTATCTTCCAGTAGACAATTGGATTTTATCTCTACGTAGGGACTAACTCCCTCTCGACGACAACTTGTATCAGGTAGAAATCTCATTACCATCGACGACTCCATCATTTTTTTCCCTTCTCTCACATAAACTGCAATGGATCTACAAACAAGAAATGGATCTCGTGATCTTCTGACAGACCTCAAACCAATGGCAATAGCTGCACCATATACATCAACATACTCCAATTCTTTCTTTCACCCATGAGATGACTTCAACAATCAGGGTCACTAATCTCATTAGGTTCTGATATGGAACACAGACACACTCCTCACAAATAGAAATGGTCTCTGCAAATAAAAACTAAATGGAAGCACAACAATTTTCTTGCACATGATCTCCTCCAAGTAGTCTCCTAAGGTGACAACTCTACTAGAAAACATACAAAAAATAAAAATAGCACTCATAGTTGCACTCGCTCAAAACAAACTCCCACACATATGTACGGAGAATCAGCTCCAATGGCTATCAGATCTTCCTCGATACTCCCCTAAGGGATTAATCCCAATCCCAACGAGGCTCTGATTCCATATTAAAAAATTAACATTGCAGAGATTGCACAAGATAGTTACACACAAATATTAATTTTATTATCCTCTTGCACAATTACAACACAATTATATAGTTGGATTCAGATCCAACTTATTCTAAACATAGAGAGAGGAGTTGAAGGAATCTATCAACAACCTCCAAGGGATTCTAACCAAACCTAAACCAATTCTATTGTAAGAATTATTCCACTTGAATATATATATGCTTATATATATGCTTATTGAAAGAGAATTCAGTTTCATTCTATCACACTACATTTTACCTTATCCAATAGTAGCGCTTAATCTCAAATACATTACCCTAGTTGTTAGATTCACGTGGTTTTATGTTAGTTGCGTAAACTTAGTTTTGATGTAATCACCTCTGCTACGTGTTATTTTACCTCTTCATATACAACTATGATTACATCTTTCATTTACCTCTTACGCATCCATTTTACATGGCCTGACTTTGCTTTACCTATTCATTTCCACCACCTTTTTCCATCTCTCACATACAACGAAGGATCACATGTGTCATTTTGATGGGATTTTCATATTTTCCTACATAACGTACGCTGGTAATGGAGAATCACAGGTGTAATTTTTTATGGGCTTTTCATATTTTCCTACATAGCCTACGTTGGCAATGAAGCATCATAGGTGTCACATTTGACGAGATTTTCATATTTTCGCACAACCTATGTTTATAATGGAGGAACAGGTGTCCTAAAATGCAATAGATGGTGGAATACATTAATACTAACATATATCTTCGTATCACAATGCCCATGAAACCCCTAATATGCTCCAGTCGAGGGAGTATCAGTTGGATTTAGGTATGATATTGTACATACTTGTAGGAAGAATATGTTCATAGCCATTTTCTTATTTGCATAAACTAGGGCATCCATTCTCAGAGTTGATAATATTTGCAGAAGTTTAAGAGCATGAATAGAGATTCCTTGATGCGGTGAGACACACAGAAAATAGTTAGCTTTCCCTCAATATGAGAACATTGTTGGTGCTGCAACAACAGGAGAACTATTGTGGTCTAACAGTTTTTCGAAGGCTACAAAATGACAATGGCATTCCCGGTGAGTTTTGAGAGAGGCTGCCACGAGGTCTGGGTAGCGGAGAAGAAAACACCAGAATCAGGTTTATAGGTTTATTTGCTAGGAGGTCTAGGTAGCTGAGAAGAAAACACCAGAATCAAGTTTATAGCTTTATTTGTTAGAAGCATGGATAAGGAACTATACGTGTAACATCTCTTTTGTTTGTTTAGGGTAGGGTTTCTATGTTATCGTTTGTCATTATTTGGCTTTACAGTGTTACATGGAGTTTGTTAAAGCCAACGTTCTTAGAGAGGAGGAATTATAATCTTTTCTTAAAAATTATTAGAAAGGAAAAATTTACTCTTTTCTTTAAAAAAAATTTACCCTTGCTACTTGTTATTAGGTTAACAACAAGATAAAAGATACATTGCAATATAATGCCACACACTTGAAACGCACTAACCATCATATGATATGACTCATCCATTTATTCATTACCACTCACACATTAGCATAAACAAGAGAGAGTTAACCAACGGTAACATTTTTGTGAAACGAGATATCAAGCAAAGAACTAGAACCAATGTTGACCTATCCACCAATTTTACTATAAATTTTAACCTTTTTTTAACAGAGGATACGAAGCAAATAGTTAAAACCTATCTCATGCAAAAGAAGAAATGAGGGGGTTGGATATATATAATATGGTGAACAATTTTTATTTTAGGTCGATCACACATAAGAGTTAGAGCCCATGGTTGTGTGAAGGTTTTAAAAATCGCAGGCTAACACATTCCAAAGGCGTGAATAACTTATGTGAAAATAAACAAGACATAATTTGGTTGATTTTTTATTTTGTTTACATTGTGCATTTTATTAAAAGAGCCAAATAGTTTTGGTGAATAATCCTTTTGTGTCATTATATGAATTTTTAATTTATGTTTTCTTGTTGTGCATTATGATTTGCAGGTTCACTTATTGCATCGAGCTCTTATCAGCTTTTTTTGAATTTTTACATGGTATGAAAGTAGCTAGAGTTCTAGAGTTTTGGGTATTTTTTAGACTTTGTTATTTCCATTGTAACATATGAAAATAGTTCATAAAAACAAATTCATATGACTTACATAATTGAAAACAATATTCTTCATTAAAAATAACTTTGAAAATGCAGCTTTTTTAAGTTTACAAATAATTATAAATATTTTAAGTATCTCAGAATGTAAAAACATATTTTTTAAGTTTACAAATAATTATAAATATTTTAAGTAGCTCATAATGTAAAAACATAAGGGGAGTGAAAAAATATACTTGGATTAATAGATAACATAAATACATATAAACACATTTATCGAGATGAATGACTTTAAAATAAGTATTTTTTTTATTTTTTTATCTAATATTTTATAATATTTTTTATTTTTTTATCTAATATAAAATATTAAATAAAATATATGATATTGAAACTAATTCTCTAGTGTCTAATTAATCATTGTACTTTGTTTATGCAAATGACAACGGTAATTAATCATTGTATTTTGTTTATGCAAATAACAATGAAGGACATGTTTTATTGAGTTTCTACAATAATTTTAATTTTAGGGTGTACATAAGCATTTATTTTAGATTCACTCATAACATATATTAAGTTATAATATAGTTTGGAACTTAATATAGTTAAGTCACTTTACAACTTTTAAGATTAGGGCATAAGAGATATTAAATTATAATATATAATATTTAGTTTGGAGATTATATTTTTAATATATTTCAAAATTTATTTTAAATTATTTAAATTATTATAAAATAATTATTAAATGAATTTAACGAGTTGTATATTAACACAAAAGATATATTAATTCATAATATATAATATTTAGTTATGTAATATTTAGTTTGGAGTTTATATTTTTTTGGTTTGTTAATTACCTAAAACATTTAAATTATTATAAAATAATTAAATCATTAAAATAATATTACATTAAACTATTTATATTAAATTTGTAAGTCATTTAATTATTTAATATTAAGTTATTCATATTAAATTTAAAATTTATTTAATTAATTGTATATTAAATCATTTAAGTCTTTAATAATAGATCGTTGTAATTTAGTTAATTGTAATTCATTTAATTGATTGTATATTAAGTCATTTATATTAAATGGTTTAAGTCACCGAATTATATTAAGTCATTTAAGTTGTTTCGAAAGTTTTTTATATAATATGATTTTTTTTGTCATATAATATTTAGTTTGGAGCTTATATTATTAATATAATTAAAATATTACTTTAAAATTTAAGTCATTATAAAATAATTAAGTCATTAAATTCATATTATATTACAATTCATTTAATTTAAATCATTTAAGTCAATTATATTAAATTTGTCAAAAGATTATTAAGTAATTTAACTCATTTATTTACATTAACTCATTTAACTCATTTAATTATATTATTTGTTTTTTTTAAAGAAAAAAAAATGTTTAAAGTAAATATAATTGACTTAAATGACTTAAACAATATCACAAAGTCAATTACAATTAGTGACTTAAATGACTTAAACAATGCCACAAAATCAATTACAATTAGTGACTTAAATGACTTAAACAATATCACAAAATCAATTACAATTAGTGACTTAAATGACTTAAACAATGCCACAAAATGGATTATAATTAGTGACTTGTTTTTAGTGACTATCCCAATTTGTAACATCAGAAAAAGGGGAATGCATAAATGCATACTCTAATTATATATATATTTATTTGGATGTGATATATTTTATAGTTCAATATCATATGCTATCAATGTCTTTAGAACAAGTATGATTTTAAGTTTTCTTCTATGTAATATATCGCATGAGTTCAAAGTTTCTATCTTTTTCACAAAGGAAACACTTAGATTTTTTTTTAAATCTTCAACAAAACTTTCTTTTCATAATGTCTCGAACAAAAACAAGCCTCGTCATGCGACGAACATGCACCGATGTTGCAATCTGATAAACAAAACCAGACATTACATTGTGACAAACATAGTAATGTAATGTATTAGTCAAACATAGTAACGTTGCATAGTGACAAACATAGGAACGTTGAAATTTGACGAACATAGTAATGTTGCAATCTGTTGAACATAGTATGGTCACAATGTGATGAACAATGTGATAAATATAAATTGACGGCACAATGTGATGAACATAGCCACGTCATTGCAATCTAGATAGTAACTTCTCATTTTGATGAACATAAAAAGACATGGAAATATGTCGTTTAAGTCATTTAATTAATTGTATACTAGAAAAAACCACTTTATAAAAGTGGTTGATATACTCTGATCCACGTCATTAATTTGAAAATGTAAAAAATATCGTCTATGGACGTATATCAACCACTTTTATAAAGTGTTTGTTGCTAATTATCCATCACAGGTGGAAGTTGTGCCGGAATGTCCGAGCCACAGATCGACATCCTTGGGCAGACATCCTCTGGAAGATTCTCGATTGATAGGAGAAATTGTGAAAAACGAAGCCCAGAACACGGTTCTAGTTCTGGCTCACGCAATCACTCGACGCAAACCAAAAAAATAAACTCCGCGCAGTAAATAAACTTCGCGCACACTCCACGTAGTAAATAAAATCCATGCACTAAATAAACTCTATGCATTAAGTAAACTACACACAATAAATGAAATCCGTGCACTAAATAAACTCCACGTAAATATGGGAATGAGTAAAATCAAATAATTATTGTATTTAATCAAATTAAAAACAATATGGCGAATGCGATCAAGGAACCAAATGAGTTTACAAACTCAAATAAAAAACAAAGTATTAACGGAGAGAACACCTCTGAATACACAATGGCAACTTCGATTCAAAAATATTTTCATAATTGATTCATTGATTACAATCTGTTTCAAGTATATATATACAAACAAAAATGCCTCTTCAATCTTATAAAAAGATTAATCAAGGCAGTGATGGTGTCTCGTGGCCTACAAAGGTTAAGGCGACCACCACTAGCAAATCCATCGATGGTGTCTCGAGTCTTGAAAGGTCAAGCCACCAATTTACCGTTTACACAGAGGTAGTGAAATGATTACATCCTTACATACTCCCTCTTAATCATTTCAGAGAAAAAAGAACTGAAAATATGTAAAAAAAAATTGTTGTAAACAATGTATTACAGCCTGCAGACCCCAATATTTCCTCTATGGATTTTAAATAATTCATTTTCCAAAGGCTTCGTAAATATGTCTTCAAATTGTTCTTCAGATCTACCTTGTATCAATGTGCTTACTCTATTTGTGAAAGACATGATTCTTTGAAAATGCAATGGCAGACTTATTGTCACAGACAATTTGGTTTACATCATTCTAGTCATGCAACAATTCATTCAAGACCCTTCTCATCCATACAACTTGACATGCAACTATAGTTGTTGCAACATACTCTGCCTCAATAGAGGATACAGTCACAATGGATTGTTTCTTTGATGCCCATGCCACTGCTCCAGATCCAAGACTGAACACATGCCCAGATGTGTTTTTCCTGTCATCAATGGAACCTGCAAAATCACCATGAGTATATCCAATCAGCTCAAAGTTTAAACTTGACGTGTATTGGATACCAAAGTCAATTATTCCAACAACATGTCTTAGGATCATCTTTCCTTCTTTCCAATGAGTACTCTTCGGAGTTTCCATGAATCTCGAAATCAAACTTACAACAAATATGATATCAGGTCTTGTTGTTGTTAAGTACATAAGGATTCCAACCAACCTTTTATACAGAGTTGGATCACCATATGATCCCTCATCATACTTGCTAATTTTAATACTAGTTGTCATAGGTGTTGCAGCTAGTTTACAATTCAGCATTCTAAACCTTTTCAACAAATCATTTGCATAGTTAGTTTGACAAATGAAAATTCCATCATCAGATTGATCAACTTCAATTCCAAGAAAATATTTCATCAATCCTAAATCAGTAATCTCAAACTCTGTTTTCATGGCATTTTTAAAATCATCTACAGACAGATCTCCAGTAAAAATCAGGTCATCAACATACAAACAAACAATCAAAATTTTACCTTTTTGGTTTACTTTTGTATACATAGTTGGTTCACTTGGACTTCTGTTGAATACATCATTGATTAGGTATTCATCAATCCTCGTATACCAAACTCCGGATGACTGATTCAATCCATATAAATCTTTTCTTAACTTGTAAACTTTATCTCTGTGTTTATCAATATCATAACCCAAAGTTTGTCTTACATAAACCTCTTGTTCCAAACATCCATTCAAAAATGCATAATTAACGTCCATATGATGCATGATCTATTTATTCTGAGCTATAATAGCTAAGACCATCCTCACTGTGTCAATTCTTGCTACAGGAGAAAATGTTTCTTTGTAATCAATATTAGGTTGCTGACTAAACCCCTGGGCTACAAGTCTTGCCTTGTACTTTTCAACTTCACCTTCTGCAGTCAGCTTAGTCTTATAAACCCACTTAACACCAATAATGTTCTTACCTTCAGGTAAATCTACAAGATCCCAAGTTTTATTTATTTTAATGGAATAAATCTCCTCATCCATTGCTTTTATCTAGAGATCCTCTTTAACAACGTCATCAAAAATTACAGGATCACATCCCATTAATGCAAAATTTGAAATATGATCTACTTCTTCATTTTGATCATACAATTATCTTAATATTGTAGTCTTGTGGCCTTTAAATTTGTTTTTCAATGAAGATAAAGTGGGATTTGATTCACTACTTACCTGTGAATCTGATTGATGTCCACCATGTCTAGATGGCTCACCACGCTCATGAGTTCTGGGCGTTATAAATTGATATGGGTTGAAATCAGGTGCTTCCCTTGTAGGACTTCTTGCTGCAGGCATATGTGCATGTGGAACCATCTGTCCACCTCCTTCAGCCTTCTTAGCTCCACCATCATCTTCATGGGGTAACACAACTCCCTCTAAAATTGATTTGTCAATACTTCCATCCTAGGCTTGATCTTCTTTAAATTGAACATCTCTATTGATTAAATATTTCTAGGTGATGGGATTATATAGTTTATATGCCCTAGACTCTTGAATGTATCGAACAAAGATACATCTCTCGCTTTTGTCATCCAACTTCCTCCTCATTTCTGTAGGTACATGCGCAAATGCAACACATCCAAAAATTTTGAAATCAAAAACATTGCAAGCCTTACCATCCCAAGCTTCTTAAGGTACATGATCCTTCACGGTATTGGTCAGACTTCTATTTAAGATAAAAACAGAGCAAAAAATTGCATCTCCCCAATATTCATATGAAATATGTTTTTCTTTCAACATGCTTCGAGCCATGTCCATGATGGTCTTATTCTTCCTTTTAGTCAATCCATTCTATTGTGGAGTATATTGAGCAGTAAACTGCCTTTTAATTCCATGATGATCACAAAATTCAATGAATTCACTCATCTTATACTCACCTCCTCTATCAGACCTTAGGATCTTAATGGTTCAACCACTCTCATTTTCAACCATAGACTTAAACCTCTTAAAAACTTCAAAAGAATCAGATTTCTGTTTCAACAAATACAACCAAGTCTTCCTACTGAAATCATCAATGAAAGTCTAAACACAACCTCTTAGAGAAGGTGTTTGCATAGGTCCACATAAATCCGTGTGGACAAATTCCAATGGAGTTTTTTCTCTGTAGGAAACACATGAAACAAATTTCTCTTTGTGATGCTTCCCAAGTATACAAATCTCACAAGAGCTTGCAGGTTGCTGGATACAGGGAAACCCCTTTACCATCTTCTTCTTCTGTAACAGATCTAAGCCACCAAAATGTAAATGACCATATCTCAAATGCCATAGCCAAGATTCATTTAAACTTCCATCTTTATAAGCATTCAAAGAAGCACTTAAGTCATTTCTCATAACAAGTGGAAACATTCTATTCTTGGTCATCTCAACTCTTGCAATCAACTGTTTGCTGGGTAATTTATTATAAATTGTACATACCTTGTTCTTGAAGAATACTCTATACTTTTTATCCATCAGTTGTCTAATAATAATAAGATTGCATTTTAAACCAGACACGAAACAAACATCGTCAATATTTATTCTTTGATTATTCTTAGTGTAGACTGGAACTGCACCTTTACCATTAACTGTAACCTTACAGTCATTTCCCAGTTTTACTTCAGACTGAAAACTAGTATCAATAGAAGAAAATAAATCCTTATTACCAGTCATGTGGTTACTGCAACCACTATCCAAAAACCAAATATCATTTGCACTTTCCTGAGTGACATTACAGGTCAAAAACATGGGATTTTGATGATCCTCAGACTCATTTGTAATATGTGCAGAATGCTTTCCAGCATCTGCCTGTTTCTTCCAACATTTGTTAGCAAAATGGCCAAACTTCTTACAATAATAACATTGTACTTTAGTTTTATCATACCTCTTATTTTCTTGTTGCCAAGGTTTGTTGTTGCTCCCTCTTAAATTAGGAGGATTGTGTTGGGACTTCTCCTCAGACTCTAATTCAGTTATGTTGTCCCTTCAACCAAAAAACCGAACTCCTCTTCCAAGACTATAAAACCTTCCTCTGCCTCTAGTAACATGCAGTTGGGATTTGAAAGCATGCTCCATTGATTCTTCTTCATATCTAGATATGATAGATTTATGAGTAACAAGAGAACTAGTTAATTCATCAATTTGCATTAGACTTAAATTTTTAAATTTCTCTATGGGTACAACAAGAGGTTCAAACTTCTTGGGCAAACTTCTCAGCACTTTCTCAATAAATATTTTATTCTCAACATCATATCCATACTACCTGAGCCCGTTCACAGCACTCATTACTTGAGTCATGAAAGTATCAACACTTTCATTATCCTTCATCTTTAGATTTTCGAAGTCCCTTCTTAAGTTCTGCAACTTCATTGTCTTCACCTTGGACACGCCTTGATAATAGGTTTCAAGAATGTCCCAAGCCATATTAGAATATGCAGCGCTAGCAATATTCATAAAAATGGATTCATTTAACACTTGCTGGATTAATCCAAGAGCTTTGTTATCCATCTTCCTCTTTTCCTTCAACAAAACATGGTTAGCATTAGACAGAGCCAATTCTGCTGCAGCATGAGATGGCTCGACATAACCATCAATAACATAAGACCACAAATCCTGAGAATGAAAAATCATCCTCATCTGAATATACCAGGAATCATATGAATTCTCGTTCAGGACAGGAACCTGAATCTGAGAAGAACTGCTACCAAACACAACCATTAATAAAAGTTTCAAAGAAATCAAATAAACCTTCACGCAGGAAAATAGGAAAGTGAAATTGGGTATCAACAAAAATTATCTGCTCTAAAATGAGCAACTAACAGGATGCTCTACAGGAAAGACTGGAAACTCTGATACCAAATGTGAAAAACAAAGAGCAAAACAGAGTAAATAAACTCTGCACAACAAATAAACTTTGCGCACACTCCACGCAGTAAATAAAATCTGTGCATTAAATAAACTCTGCCCAATAAATCAAATCCATGCACTAAATAAACTAAATAAAATCAAATAATTTCTATGTTTAATCAAATTAAAAGAAATATAACAAATGCGATAAGGAACCAAATGAGTTTACAAACTCAAATAAAAAACAAAATATTAACTGAGAGAACACCTCCGAATACACAATGTCAACTTTTATTCAAAAATATTTTCAGAATTGATTCATCGATTACGATAAGGAACCAAATGAGTTTACAAACTCAAATAAAAAACAAAGTATTAAGGGAGAAAAGAGCTCCGAATACGCAATGGCAACTTCAATTCGTGAAATAATTACATCCTGACAGAAATTACCAGTATTTCCATAGAACATGTATTTGGAGGAGGAGATGGAAAAATGTTCGATTCTAGGTTTAGTTACTATGAAGGCAGCATAAGAAATGCCTAAAGACGATGCCAACAAGTCCAAACAAATGAATAGAAACAAATGAAATTAGGGAAACCATTTCTAGCACTGAGCTTACCTTTAATAGAAAGGCAAATGGAAATTTGGAGAAGCAATTCCAAGAAGAGTGGGATGGTGAGCACTGGCTGAAAATGGAATGGTGCTATCCTTCATCCCACGTCTGTTGCCCTTGTGCTATCCTCTTCAATAACTGAGTATGGCTTGAATGACAATGGTAGAACAAAGAAACTGGAGTAGGATAAAGACCTGGTGTTATTCTTCATCCCACCTCTGTGTCCCCACTATCCTCTTCAATCACCACTTACGGTTTCAATAACAGTTTCAAAATAAGGGATCTAAGAGCCACGTTCGAGAGAAATCAGACAAGCATGCAGACCAAATTTCAAAGGGGTTCTGGGAGGCCGTTGCATGTACGCGTACGTAAGTGGTTTCAATAACAGTTGCAAAATAGGGGATCTACGAGCAATGTTCGGGAGCAATCAGACGAGTATATTGTTAGAGATAATGCTTACAACTATTGTAACTATGAGTTAGTTGTTGTAACCGTGAGTTTCTAGGTTAACTATTATTGTTGTAATAGTTAGTTTCAACTATGACTGTTGTAACTGTGAGTTTCTAAGTTTACTATTTTTAGCTAATCAGATCCACTTTCTTAGGATCTAGATTGCTAGGAGTCAGTGATCTGTATGCTATATATGTAACCTCCATTTGTCTATTAAGGAATATACATTCTATTATTGTGTGTTAATCTTGTGCAATGGTTGCTCTCTCGATTTATATTTTGGTATCAGAGCAAGGTTAGAATATTGTTGGCATTGCTGGGTGGAGGAGTTCTGGCTGCTGCTGCGTGGAGGAGGTCCGGCTACGTTGTTGTGCGAATAGAAGAAGGAGCTACTCTCTATCTGTTTGTTGAAACCATTGTGAAATTTCTATCGCTGAAATCGCCTTTGGAATTGTTGTCTATTATTCAGATCAGTACGATTACCTCACTAAGGAGCTGCCACATTCAAAGAAAATGGCCATCGAAAATATTTCAGCGTTTGGTATCTCGGTGTGGATAGATATGAAGGAAAAACCACCATAAACAGTCACTGCCCTGCATTTCTACTTATATATGTATGTGTGGTGTGTTTAAATTTTGTTTATGTATGTTAGATATATTATATGTGTGTGAGAGAGAGTGATTTTATTTGTAATCAAATGATGAAGAACCAATCATTGAACAGAGTAGCATATGTTAAATCTAGTGGTTCTCGACGTTCTTCGGTGTCAAGAGAACACATCACTCGTTTGAGTATGTGTAGAAGTCTGTTATACACTAGTGGATCTTGTTGTTCTTCAGTGCTCCAAAATCAACAGTTACAGGTTATGTTTTGTGTATGTGTGGTGAGTTTAAAGTTTTTATATAAGTGTTTATGTAAAAATAAGTACTTGTGTCTTGATGCAAGATGGTAGCCCCAGTTTCAAGTAGAATGTTTTTATTGGAAGTCACCTTGTGTAAAGGAATGTTGAAGACATTCAGTATCCAAATTTTTCTTCTATATACTGAAGGATAGCCGAAAGAAAAAATCCGACAAATGAAGGCAAGTTCATAGAATGCATCAATAATTGGCACCTTTTATCACAGAAGCCCTGATGAGTCGAGTTGTCAAATTGTCCAGTATACAAGTGCTACAATGATGGTCAGAAGCGTTTTGACTTTAAATGTGTCGATGGAAAGCTCGAATAAGAGGGAGAAGAAAGAGCAGAAGCCGTGTGATTGCAGAGTGAGTTTCAACGCTGAGGAAGACCAGATCAGACAGACAGATGAAAGTTCTAGTGTTGTAACCTTTTGTTATGTTTTGTGATTTGCGATTGTGATTGCTTACAACTGTTGTAACTATGAGTTAGTTGTTGTAACCGTGAGTTTCTAGGTTAACTATTACTGTTGTAATAGTTAGTTTCAACTATGACTGTTGTAACTGTGAGTTTCTAAGTTTACTATTTTTAGCTAATCAAATCCACTTTCTTAGGATCTAGATTGCTAGGAGTCAGTGATCTGTATGCTATATATGTAACCTCCATTTGTCTATTAAGGAATATACATTCTATTATTGTGTGTTAATCTTGTGCAATGGTTGCTCTCTCGATTTCTATTTTATACAGACCAAATTTCAAAGGAGTTATGGGAGGCCGTTGCATGTATGCGTACGTCAATCCACCAGAGTGAAATTAATTTATGTATCCATGTAAGTGGGGCCTATTTGAACCATGGGGAGCGGTGGCAGGCTAGTTAAGATCAGTGTTTGGAGGAGTGAGTCGCTGGAAAAGTCACGACAATGACCGGAATACGGAAAAAGGCCAAAATGTTCCTCCTATGTCTATTTTTCAAAATGCTTATATAATCATCTAGTCATGAGCGGCATATGTACATGCTGAGGCATCTGATTATGAACCCCATCATTCTTGGAGCTTCATTAGGGGTAAACCGCTCCAATTTTTTCTTACCTATGTTTAAATTTGGATAAATATCATAAGAAGTTTCAGTAAATTTAAATTTATTTGTATGTTTTTTAAATTTGGATAAATATCATAAGAAGTTTCACTAAATTTAAATTTATTTGTATTTTTTTTTTTTAAGGTTATGATTAATTTTAAAAGAATTAAATTAGAATTTATACTAATAAAACTATATTTTTCAAAAGATCGAAATGAATCGACTATTACTTATTACGCCGATAGGCATACACCTATTGGCAATGGGCATAATTAATGATATTTTAATATTATTTAACTTTAAACCCTAATTTGATGGATAAGCATTCAAGATGCAAACATATTCTTAGTCGTCCTCCAAAATCAATGAACCAGATTTATTGGTCATAACTTGCATTTATAAAGACATCAGTTAACGTGTTTACCTTTTTACATTTACCTAAGCATACTTAAAAAATTACTGTGCGCATATATAAATGACACATTCAATAATTAATATGTATGAATTCCACGACCTCCACGCATTACACAGAGCGGCATGCATCCACGCACGAGGAAAGGAGTTTAATAGACAACCGCATGCACACGCGACTTGAACCGCCACACATTCTCTGAGTGACCCATACGCATTCTCTGACCGAAGTTTTTTATTTAGACTCAGTAGCATGCAGCGAAAAGAAAGATTACAGTAAGCGAATTACACTCTGTTGCATGCAGCGAAAAGAAGGAATACAGTAAAGAATTACAGTGCAATCTGTGCTCAAACTTTTTGGCCAAAGCAGTCGGTATTACAGTGCGGGTCATCGGTATGTAAGAATTACAGTGTTTAAAATTTATTGACAGCCGCATGCATGTTACACAGAACCACTTGCACGCTAATGTTTTTCTAATGTATATGTGAAGGTCTCTTCAGTATCTCCGCCCTCATCTCAAAGGAGGAACTACAATGAACTTACTGTCTGGACTGTAGAGAAAGGAATAGTCATACAAGTTCGAGATTATTTCAATACAACAATCACTGTTACGGACTTCAAGGTTTGCAAGAAAAAATCCCCTTCCACTGTCTGGGAGAGCAGTGTTGTGAAATTTAACGGGAAATCCATGTTGGGCGTCCTACTTTCCATTTGATTATCTGCGATTGGGTTTTGTGCTCCTGACAAAATGTTGTGTTTTGATGTTTAAGCTGGGTTTCATAGAAAGTTTTGTGCTGGTGTTTAGATTTGGTTCTACATAAAGTTTTGTACGCGTCTATTGGTTTTAGGGTATTTTCGTTAGTTTTAATCATGGATTTATGTTGACAGGTTTGTAAGGCTGTTCTGGGATAAAATTGATATGACCGATGCTTTGTACCTGAACTGTGACACCGGTTCTATAATAATACCATGTATCTTACTGTTTATCTCTCTTAACATGGAATAACTTGGTCTATAAAATGGTGTGTCGCTTCCTCTACCCACGACAGCCAAGGCTCAACAGCCAAGGCAATCGATTCCTCGCACCTGTCAAAGGCTCCTCCAAGAAGACGAATCATAAAAATATCTCTATATATGTGACAAGACCATGTACAAATACAAAATTTCAGTCATTTTTCAGTTTATTATCATATAGATGGAAGAACTTGGTCTATAAAATCTATTTCGATAAACTTAATGAAAAACTAAGTGGCTTTTTACGTCATTTACTTCAATGCGATCACAGAATTCATACCATACATTTTAACAGTTGCACATGCATGCATTGATTGACTAAAGGATGGATGATAGCTGGACCCAATCTCAACCAATGGAACGCTATTCTTTCCTATTCTCCTCACAGGCATTTTGGGTTGGACAACACTCACATTTTTCCAGATATACTTAATCAGGAGAATCTTCGTAACATTAATTTAAAAGCGTCCAAAATCTTTCGATCTTCATGGATGAATAAATTTTATTTTGGATTTACATACATTAATAGAATCCAGTTTGAAGCTGCACAAACAACTTGGAACTAGGGTTTGGATTTGCATGTTTCAATAAATTATGTTTTGAAGGAGGGCGAACAACTTGGAACTACTGTCTCGAAGTGTTATGAATAATTAACAACCACTTTTTACAATCGAATCAATATTTCAATATACGGTGAGAAAACTTCACCCTGAGTTGGAAGGATTGAATATAATAAGATGGGGATTAAGAATGAGGACTAAGACGCTAGGATTTAGAGGGAAGAAAATGAAAT
>JZKD02S1678440.1:363726-380934 GCA_000966675.3 Picea glauca | reverse complement strand
CTAAAAGGTACACTTGATTATGGTATTAAGTATACTGATGCATCTAATGTTGAGTTAGCAGGTTATTCAGATTCTGATTGGGATGGAAATATAGATGATCGAAGATCAACCACTGAATATGCATTTAACATTGGATCTGGGGTTGTTTCATGGAGCAGTAAGAAGCATCCTACTGTATCTTTGTCCTGTACCGAAGCAGAATATAAAGCCTTGTGTGCAGCAACTTGTGAAGTTGTTTGGTTAAGAAGACTTCTTCAAGATGTTGGAGAAGAACGAAACGAACCTACGATGATCAAATGTGACAATCAAAGATCGATCAATATTGCGAAGAATCCGATTTTTCATGCAAGGACAAAGCATGTTGAAGCTCAGTATCATTTTGTTCGAGAAAAGTTGCAGTCAAATGAAATAAATCTTGTGTATTGTAATACCAGTGAAAATACTGCTGATATTTTCACTAAGCCTCTTGGAAAGATTAAGTTTGAACCGTTTAGGGAGATGTTAGGTGTAGAAGTCAATCCATTCTCCATTAAGGGGGAGACTTGGAAATAATGGAGATGTTAGCTAGTTGTTATCTCCAGTAATAAGCGCGGGTTGCAAGCGCAAGCTAGAAGAGTCAGTTCATAGTAAGTTGTCTAGTTGTCTTATGGTTTGCATGTAGCCGACTCGAGAGTGTCTTTTCCTATATAAGGATGTATCAGATTTTTTTTAATGAGATTTCATGTTTCTATGCACTGTAAATTAAACAATAGAATTAGTTCATGCAATCTCAATTACCTTTTACTCCAGAGGAGGTTACATACAGCTGGTAAAAAAAAAAAGAGGAGTATCTTTGAAGTACTTAGGATTAAGCTCACGTCTTTTTCCAAAACAAAAAATAAAGATTTTTATGTATCTTGTCAGCCGCGCCCAATCTTCTCAGACGATAAATGCAGGAAAGCTACATGTAGCGAAATACTGAATACGAAGCTAATTTAGTTACAAATTGAAAAATTGAGTTATGTTTGCAATGGGTGTTTGCAGCGGCTTTTCCCATCAGTCGAAGTTTTCCAGTTGTTTTTAGAGTAAAGCAATGACAGGCTCTACTGAAGAGCACCTTACGCTCCTCTTCGATGATTGTATTGGGTTATCCCTATGATATTATTTTAAGAATTTAAGGGATTTTTGTACATTTTTGTACCGAATCTTCCTAATTTTGTCAACATAATTCAGGAATTTCAGTAGATAACTCAACATTGTAATTCAGGAATTCCAGTAGAAAACTCAATATTGTAATTCTGGAATTCCAGTAGAAAACTCAATATTGAATAAAATAAGTTAATTTAACCTCTTTGAACGGCCGGACACAAATATCTCTACACATTAATAGATTTTCGAAAATGTGAATCAGTTATATTATATTCGCAAGTAGAACTCCCAAAAGTTTTTAGTGTATGATGGCTTTCAAGATTCGGTGAAAAAGGTTTGTCTGATTAAAAAAAATGTTTTGGTTTTTTAATATTTGTTCGTGCAATGAGATCTGAGTGGGTGTCTCATTTTTTTAAATCCCTTTTAGAGAAAGGAAGTCAAGTCTTCCCAGTTCATAGTCAGGAGGAGATTTTCGCGTCAGTTTCCCTGAATATAAAAAAAATCAACAACTTATTTTTATCAATCGCCATATTATGTATCTTAACATCATCAAAGAACTGCTATAAATTGAGTACATGTGCTTCATAAACATGCTTATTAATTACCATATTATGTTTCTTAATATCATCCATATTTAAATTAAACAACGCATAAAAATTGAGCAAATGAGCGTCATCAGACATGCTTACTAACCGGCATATTATGTATCTTAATATAATAGATACATTAATTAAACAGTTATAAATTGAGGAAATTTATAAATTGAGGAAATGAGCTTCATCAGAATTTTTTTTCATTCTGGCTGACAATATCATTGCTACAAGGAGGTGATGGAATGAACAAATTAGCTTCATCAGACCTTTTTATAAACATTATAAATTAAGGAAATGAGATTCATCAAACTTTACTTTTTTTCATTTTGATTGACAATATCATTGCTACAAGGAGGTGATGAGGTGATGGAATGAGCTTCATCAAACTTTTTCTTCATTCTAATTGACAATATAATTGTTGCAATGAGATCAATTATTTCATATTTTTCATTCTTACCAACCCTAAGCCTTTAGGCGTTCACCAGCAACTATTTAGCGGCTGTGCTATTAACCGTAAACCTTTCTAATTAACAATATAATTGTTTCAATGAGATCAATTATTTCATATTCTTCATTCTTACCAACAGTAAACCTTTACCAGCAACGATTTAACGGCTGTGCTATTAACCTAAACCTTTAGACATTCACCAGCAACAATTTAGTTGTGCTAGTAGTATAGTATATGAGACAGTTGAGTTTATAGTTCAAACATATGGACAGAAACGACAACCCATTGGAATTGGCAGTCTATGTATTCTACGTTTTTAACTTTCGAATGATTGGAGCCGTCCCATCTCAGTCGACGTCCGCC
Source organism: Picea glauca (assembly GCA_000966675.3). NCBI lineage: Eukaryota > Viridiplantae > Streptophyta > Pinopsida > Pinales > Pinaceae > Picea > Picea glauca. The sequence goes on along the minus strand of JZKD02S1678440.1, from coordinate 378,402 downwards.
GCCCATAATACATCCTGCCACACAGTCCTGCATATGCCCCATCCCGCCGCCAAAATCTACGATGCTTTCAAGTAAATGACCGTCCGAAACGCCATTGGAATTTTCTACTTCTATTTCCAAAACGCTACGACTTTGGGAGTTTATATTACAGCTCTTCCGTCGTCTAAAATGTTAAGATCACACAAATAATAGCCTTAACCTACTCGCACTCTGGATGCGCATCGCTTTCACTCTATGCAGGGTAAGAGTCAAGACTATTCCACCTACTTTAATGTACAATCGCTGAAATATCTTAACATATGGACAGAAAGAGCACCCCATTGGAATTTTTAACTTTTAATTCCAAAAAGCTGCGACTTGGCAACTTATATTACAACTCGTCCGTCGTTTGTAAACAGACCGTCTAATTATGTAGGTCCAGAGTTTGTCACCCGTGATTCGAGGACTAAAGGAATAACGTAGGTGATAAAAACTTAATCTCGTTTTCCTAATAAAATTGATCCAAAATCCGGCAGGAATTATGCCAAAAAAGTTTTGTGAATTTACTGTTTCATGATGAAGTTGGTGGTAAATTCTTTCATTTTATTTACTTGAGGTTGACTTTGTTTGATTAAAAAAAATTAGACTAATTTATATTTTTTTTTTAGGTTAGAATATTGTATTACCTTTTAAGAGTAAAAAGATAAAGTAGACCAATAGCAATCAAAATGCAAAGTTGCCCTTAATGGAACAAAAATTGATAAAGTTCTACCATTTTTCCGTTTTTCTGGATTCGAACATATGCAACCAAACAAATTATGAACCCGTAACTAAGAAAAAATACTAGTATTAAGCAAAAGGTGGTATCTTTTTCTGGATTCGAACCTATGCAGCCAAACAAGTTATGAACCCGTAACTAAGAAAAAATACTAGTATTAAGCAAAGGGTGGTCACCTAGCAGAGTGATAAACCTAATCTTCTGACCCATTGTCCATTTGGCATAGTTGAAGTAGAATTGGCCATTTCGGAATGGTGACAAGTCGACTTGGCACGTCCTAAGCATGTTGGCGCTGCTGAGGGATGCAGCAGATTATGTTGGCGCTACTGAGGGATGGAGAAGATGTCTAGTAGCAAATCTACCCTTTTATCGAGTATCTCTGTTATAAGATTTTCGTTCTCCGACAGAGGTATTAGAACCATTCCGACACCTTCATCCATTGTCTCGTCACCGACTTCATACCACTCCACCATGCAACCCTAAATCATAGCATTGTGAGGATTCTTCTTTGAATCTTGCTTGCCCACAAATGGAGCCAAATGGCTATGTTTCTCATCAGCCTGGGTCACCATATTGCTAAGTTCGTTGTTCGTGTCACTGGACGAGGACACAGGACTCCCTCTCCGGACCTCAAAAGTTCTGAAAGACCCAGTACCTCCGAGTGCTATGCCCGCTATGCCCTATTCTCGGATGCAAGGCATGATGTAGAATAGAGTTCCCTCAATTCGGGAAAGGTGATATGAAAATATCGTTTTTGGATGGAAGAGATTTGCGATGGGCGAACAAACCACACTCTAACAAGCATAAAGTGTCACCCTCCCACCTGGATTGTTGGAAATAGTAATTACAAGTCGGTGAACTTTATGTCTCAGTCGATTTGTCCGGTCATTTTGTTAGTAGATTTTTCAATCAGCCGAATAATCATTCAGTGAAAGTGTCATTCAGTCTCCAAATACAAAGTCACATGTTTACGCAACATCAGTTTTATCAGTCATGAAGCCAATCTTATCTTCTCGATCTCTGTTATGTAGTTGAGAGTCAGTCCTATTAATTGTTGTTTTTAATATTGAGTCAATCCTACTTCTGAAGGAAGTCTCAATCGTAGCTCATATAAGTTTGAGTTTTTAGTCAGTCAAATAGCAAATGCAAAGAGGTAGAAAGAACATAGTTGTGAAGAAGAAACAACAACAACACAGGAGTACACGAAGCACAAGTTGTATGTCTCTGAAGTAAATAGAAGAAGGCTCATCTCAGTATTGTAATCTATAACCGTGCACATGCACAACACTTAGAGATTTAATATATATCAAGTAGTTTGTGTGTTGACAATTCATGTGTAATTTTGAGCTTTTGTTGTGTCTATGAATTTATATGTTATAGATTAGCACATAGTGAAAAATTGTTACTTCAAATATTTTATCACAATGCGCAAAAATTTGAGTAGGTTGCCCATTGAGTGGTACTTCCTGAGTGTTCAACAACAAAGTTGTGGCGCACAAAAAAATTTGAGTAGGTTGCCCATTGAGTGGTACTTCCTGAGTGTTCAACAACAAAGTTGTGGCGCACAATATTTGAAATTGCATTGTGTACAGTTTCCTTGCACGATGTAGATTCGAAATCTAGTATCAAAGCTGGTTGATCAAAAGCAAGTTGATCAGAGAAGGTTCTATCAGAACAAGTTCAAGAGAAGAAACTTTATTGTAAGTTGAAATATGGATTCTACCTCAAAGTTGCAACCTCCCACTTTTAAAGGCAATAATGATGAGTTATGGTCCTTGACCATGAAGATGTTGTTCCTCGGTCAACATGTATGGGAGATAGTCAAGAATGGCTACATGGAAAAAGTAGACCACACAACATACAATGCCCTCACACAAGCTAAGAATGATGTCTTGAAAGATCAAAGAAAGAAGGATGGAAAGGAGATGTTTTACATACATCAAGCCATGCATGAGAGCATACTCCCAAGAGTTGCATCAACAAAGCAAGCCAAGGAAGCATGAGACATATTACAAACATTTTATCAAGGTATGGACAAAGTTAAGACTTCAAAACTGCAAATTCTTAGAACAGATTTTGAAACTCTGTCAATGAAAGACTCCAGATTCATTTTATACCCATCTCATTAGCCTTAAAAATCAGATTAAGTCTCATGGTGAAACCATAGAAGAAATAAAATTTGTTGTGAAGGTACTTAGGAGTCTTCCTCGTAAATTTGATACCCTAGTTGTGACTCTAGAAGAGAGCAAAGGCTTGAGTCAATTTAGTCTAGATGAACCACAAATGTCCCGCATTAATCGTGAACACAAATCGAATAGGTCAAGTATGTCATTACAGAATGCATTTTCTGCACAGTCATCTACAAGTCATGGAAGAGGAAGGGGGAGAGGTAACTTTAGAGGCATAGGAAGAATTTTTGAAAACAATTTTATGTTGGTTACTGTAACCCGAATCTAAATACCATATGGCACAGGAACTTGTTTGAGAAACATTACATTCAAATGGAGATACTATAGGCATGTCCTCGGCGTGTGCCATAAACATAGGATTGGTTTGGTTATTTTCTCTGTATGACTAATATTGACCTTTCTTGTTCTGATTATACTATCTCTCCCTGCACTCATATGCATAATGTCCATACTTTTTACAGTAATGGCATTGAATCTTTGACTTGTCAGTTCTTTGACCACTTGGATGACTGGTATTTGGGCTTTGACCTCTTCCACCAGTGTTTCGAGGACTTCTACTATGTCCACCTACCACAAATGTCCCTCGTTAATCATGAACACAAATTGAATAGGTCAAGTATGTCATTAGAGAATGCATTTTTTGCAGAGACATCTACAAGTTGTGGAAGAGGAAGGGGGAGAGGTAACTTTAGAGGCATAGGAAGAATTTTTGTCCAAGGTGGACGTAGTAGCAGTCCTCGAAACACTGGTGGAAGAGGTCAAAACCCAAATACCAATCAACCAAGTGGTCAAAGAACTGACAAGTCAAAGATTCAATGCCATTACTGTAAAAAGTATGGACATTATGCATATGAGTGCAGGGAGAGATAGTATAATCAGAACAAGAAAGGTCAAGATTAGTCATAGAGAGAAAATAACCAAACCAATCCTATGTTTATGGCACACGCTGAGGACATGCCTATCGTATCTCCAGTTGAATGTAATGTTTCTCAAACAAGTTCCTGTGCCATATGGTATTTAGATTCGGGTTACAGTAACCAACATAAAATTGTTTTCTAGTTTGGATGAGTCAATCCAAACCAAGGTTACACTTGGAACATATATCCAAGTCATTATCTTAGGCAAAGGCAGTATAAACATATTAACTAAGCAAGGAGAATAAAAATTTATGCATGATGTTTATTATGTTTATGGTCTGAAGCATAATCTAATGAGCACAGGACAATTGTTACAGAAAGGATACATAATCTACATGGAAGATAATCATTTTGTGATTATGAATAGATTCCCAAGAAATCAACTTATTGCAAGAATTCAGATGACAAGCAACATAATGCTCACATTGACATTGAAGCCTTCCAAGAAGAGGAATACAACGCTAGTTGTTGGCAAAGAAAAAGATGTGTTGTTAGACACTGCATTTACAACATAAAGTGTATGTAGTTCCAATGGAGAGAACAATGCGCGCAGTATCAAGAAAGGATCAAGTGGCGGAGAGATGAAGACAACATTCCAATCTGAAGTATAGGATTATTCTTGCTTATGGAATTTTAGATTTGGACATTTGAACTTTGGACGTCTAAAGCCACTACACACAAAGTATATGGCAAAAGGTTTTCCATTGATTGAAAAAACAGAAAGGATATGTGAAGGATGTATTTTGGAAAACAACATAGAGAATCATTTCTAGTTGACAAGTCTTACAGAGAAAAACCTGCACTGGAAAGAGTACATTCAGACATTTGTGGACCAATGCAAACTCCATCTATAGGATTCAATACTTATTTTCTAACATTCATTGATGATGTTTCAAGAAAGACATGGATTTATTTCCTAAGGCATAAATTTGACGCATTAGGTTGTTTTCGGCAATTTAAATCACTTGTGGAGAAACGAAGTGGTTGCTAAATCAAGTTTATAAGAATTAACAGAGGAGGAGAATACATTTCAAAAGAATTTCAAAACTTTTGTAAAGATCATGGCATCTATAGACAATTCACCATGTGATATACACCATAATGGAATGGTGTTGTAGAAAGAAAGAACATAACGGTCATGGAAATGGCACACAATATGTTGGCATCCAAGCATTTTTCAAATGAGTATTGCATTGAGGCAATCGTAACTGCAGTATACATCTTGAACAAATGTCTGATAAAGAGTGTGAAAAACATAGTTCCTCAAGAAGCCTGGACAAGTATGAAGCATAATGTGGCACACTTAAAAGTTTTTGGTTGTGTCACATACACACATTTTCCAGATGAGATGAGAAAGAAGTTGGACAAGAAAGGATAGAAATGTATATTTTTTGGGCATTCTGAAGAAACAAAAGGATACAAGCTATATGACCCTGTCACAAGAAAATTCATAATCAGTCGCATTGTTTAGTTTGTGGAGAATGAAGCATGGGATTGAAACATAACAAATATAGTCAAAATTATTGATGCAATGGAGCATAATGAAACAGAAGAAGAGGTGGTTCAAACTCCATGTACAATTCAATGCATAGTCCCTTTTACATCTGGCACTGCGACACAAATCACAATGCAGAATACTCCAGTAAGAACAACAGGTCTACATTCTACACCTAGAGTGCAACAAACATCAACAAGCAGTCTGAGTATTTCTACATCTCCATATCCAACTTTAGGAAGTTTATTAGCAAGGAAGACAATAAGTCTATGCAACATCTATAACAAAAACACATCAAATTATTTTTCATTTTTTTCTCTATTTTCACAAATAGACAATCCTTTAACTTTTGAAAAAATGGTCAAAGATGATGTATGGGAACAAGCCATGGATGAAGAAATCAGACGCATAGAGAACAATCAGACATGGAATTTAGTAGATGTACCTGAAGACAAGGATGTGATAAGTGTCAAATGGATTTATAAAACCAAGCAAGATGCAAAAGGAAATGTGCAGAAGAACAAGGAAAGATTAGTTGCAATAGGTTTTACACATCAACATGGAATTGATTTCAATGAAACTTTTTCACTAGTTGTGCGCATGAACATAGTCAAAATTGTGTTAGCCATTGTCGTGCAGAACATATGGACGGTTTTCTAAATGGATGTAAAGTCAACATTTTTGAATGCACACTTAGAAAAATAAGTGTATGTGGAATAACCACAAGGCTACGAGGTTCCAGGACAAGAAGATAAAGTGTACAGATTGAAGAAAGCACTGCATGGTTTTAAACAAGCTCCCAGAGCTTGGTACGGTCGAATAGATTCTTATCTTGTATATAATGGATTTCAGAGAAGTGAAAGTGAGCCAACAATGTACATCAAAGAAAATCAGAAAGGTAATATGTTAATTGTTTTCTTATATGTGGATGATTTGATATTTACAGATAAATTTGGCATCAAAGAATTTAAGTTAGTCATGAAGGATGAATTTGAAATGACTAATTTGGGGCTCATGAGATATTTTTTGGGAATAGAAGTTCACCAGTCCAAAATTGGTATATTTATTTCACAGTCTAAGTATGTGTATGAAATATTTAAAAGATTCAATATGATAAATTAAAATTCAGCCCCAACACCTGTCATAACATGACTGAAGTTAAGCAAGGAATAGAAAGGATCAAAGGTTGATCCCACATTGTTTAAAATACTAGTAGTAAGTCTTATGTATTTCACAATGACAAGACCTGATATTATGTATGGAGTGAGCCCGATTTCAAAGTACATGGAAAATCCAAAAGAATCACATTGAAAGGAAGGAAAGAGAATTGTGAGATATGTGAATGGAACAAAATATTTTGGCATTAAGTAATCCACTTCAAAAGATATTAGACTCATTGGATACACTGACAGTATTTGTGGAGGCAACATAGATGACAGGAAAAGTACCTCTCGGTACACATTTCATTTTGGAACATGTATGGTATCACAAGCATCAAGGAAGTATCACGTAATGACTCTTTCTTCAACATAAGCATAGTATGTTGTAGGTACAAGCATAGCTTGTCAAGCATTTTGGATGAGAAGAATGTTAAAATATTTGTTGCAGGAACAATAGGAACCAATTATACTATTTTGTGAGAACAATTCCACCATCAAGTTGTCAAAGAATCATGTGTTTCACAAGAAAACTAAGAACTTTGATACAATGTATCATTTTATCACAGTATTGGTGAATAACAATGTGGTCTGTTTAGAGTTTCATAGATCAAAATAACAAGTCACATATATTTTTGCAAAGGCTTTAGAAAGAGATCCATTTCAACATCTGCACAGTAGTCTAGGAGTCCGTGTAGTAACATATAAGTGACAATAAAATGTAAACTCAAATTTTTGATGTACATTTTTTGTAATCCCGCCTACTTATAATTAAGGGGGAGTGTTGGAAATAATAATTACAAGGAAGTGAGCTTTACGTCTCAGTTGATTTATATACAAACTCGGACATTTACTCAAGATAAGTTTGATCAATCGACAAGGAGGGGAGTTAAATTAATGAAGCCGATCTTATCTTCTCGACTTATGTTAATTAGTCGAGAGTTGGTCATATTAATGGTCAACTTTAATATTGAGTCAAGATTACTTCTGAAGGAAGTCTCAGTCATAGCTCATATAAGTCTAAGTCCTTAGTGGGAGTTAAATTAATGAAGCCGATCTTATCTTCTCGACTTATGTTAATTAGTCGAGACTCGGTCATATTAATGGTCAACTTTAATATTGAGTCAAGATTACTTCTGAAGGAAGTCTCAGTCATAGCTCATATAAGTCTAAGTCCTTAGTTAATCAAATAGTAGATGAAGAGAGGTAGAAAGAACATAGTTGTGAAGAAGAAACAACATCAAGTCATAGCTCATATAAGTCTAAGTCCTTAGTTAATCAAATAGTAGATGAAGAGAGGTAGAAAGAACATAGTTGTGAAGAAGAAACAACATCAGTTGAGGAGTAGAAAAATTTTGAGCACAATCTCTATGTCCAACAAAAGAAGTTGTTTGAACCAAGGCTCATCTCAATAGTGTACTTTGTAACCTCTTGCAATGCATCAAAATTTAATATATATCAAATAGTTTGTGTGTTGACAATTCATGTGTAATTTTGAGCTTATGTTGTCTCCCTGAATTTATGTGTTATAGATTAGCACATAGTGAAAAATTGCCAACTAGATCACCATCAATTGAATCCCGAATTTAACAAACTCCATCCACCTGCGTGGCCACCAAGTGTCGAAAATGTACTCGAGGTTGATCTTCATGTGGATCGCCATATCACCCCATCCGGGGAGATGAAAACCAAATTTAAAGTAACATTAACCTTTGTAATATATTTGCAAACATCGTTTTTTAGATACTTTTGGATAATATTTTAACCTTGTAACCAGGGTGGAAGGAAAGAAACGAATAAGGTCATTTACAAATAAGGTGAAAAGAGTAATGATAAAGATAATTAAGAGGTAAATAAATGAAACGAATTTTATGTTAACACTGAATCTGTACAGTAACCCAGACCATAAGACCATCGAATATTAACTGTTAAGGATGCTACTGAAAATTCCATGAAAACCATCGAAAATCTTAGAGACATTAATATCGAATTCGCTTTTCTAAACATATCAATCATATGACACTGCAAGTTAGTGACATCAACTATTTCACTTCTTCGTAAGCCATTGTATTAAAATGGTTAAAAAATAACTGTCAATTATAAAATGTTTTGGCTAAACGTTTTATATTTTGAGTTTTTTTTTTTGGAATTCTGCAATATAAATTTGAACAAAATTACTAATTTTTATTATTTAAATTGCATTTTTAATGTATAAATGGATTCAATATGATGAAAAAACAGTACGGCACTCGGATTATACAAATTTAGCAATTCAAATATGCAGATCCAACCATTCATCACCTTATTTTGGACAAAATCTAACGGAAAAAGTTGTCGAAAAACCTCCAAAAAAATAAAACTTTTATACAACTGCATTATAAAAAGATAATTCTATTCTTAATAAAATTATTTAAAATAGGAAAAAATTTCAACATAGAAATTTATATTAATTTGGAAATTTATATTGTGTATAAATCTTGATTAATCTTACTAATTTTTAATATGCAATCTGTAAAATGTTTAGTGATTTTTTTTTAAATATTTAAGTTGCTAAAAGTTTTATATAAATTCTATAAAATTTGGGGTATTTTTAAGTAAAATGATTTTATTTTCTAAAATTTAGTTCAATCAATTTTAAAAAATGGAAATTGATCAATTTTTGAAATAAATTAGCTCATAACCAAATTTAACCTCTAAATTTTTTATTGTTAATCTCATTGTTAATGTTAATTATCATAGTTAAAATGAATTTATAATAATTTATGTTTTGTTTAGTTGATTATTAAATTTACGCAGGAGGGACGGTGTGTTTTATATTTCGTAATTTATGGATAAAGCTCTAACATCGTTTTAACATCAATTTTTTGGATTCTTAGGGAACGGAGGCCTTCAAATTTGAAATATATCTATGGGAGAATTGGAAATCTGAAATTTTAAATGCGAATTAATATTCGCTCAAGGGATTGAGCTTAGAATATAAGAAATATGAACGTCAACAACAGAAATGCTGCATAATCTCAAGGGCCGGGGAGATGTCATCCTAACCAGTGATTTAATGGCCTCTCATCCCGGCGACATCTCATGCTGATCGCGATATTTCTTGCGAATGTCTCGCCGGTGAAATTGTATTATTCAAGAGCATGTAGTGTATGTAATATTGAATGAATGAGGTCAAGTTATTTACAGCAAAGTGGATAACAACCACCCATTTCAAATCGCGTTGCTCCTAAAACAGGACTTCTTTGTATCTTTCTTGTGAAAAGATGTATATAAATAAATGTCTAGTCAGTGCCAATAGACCAGGTTCCCTTGTCCTTACAAACTCATCAAGCCATGATATAGTTCATTCCAATTAGGCACCCATCTCCTGCTAAACATACACAGCTAGCAGGCTAGAATGGAGGATCACTTCTGTAAATTAATTAGGTTATCAGTGCTTTTACAAATATTTAGGACCCTTTTTGTTTGCTTTTTATTTTGGTTGCATCAGTGTCTTCGTAGAAGTTACGATCCTCATAAACATAAGATGGCTGAGGAATCTAAGCTGTTGGGCGTCTTGAATGTGAAAGTAATAGGATCTGGCAAGCCTACTCTAGTGCTAGCGCATGGATTTCGAGCAGACCAATCGGTATGGCAATATATTCTGCCATACGTAGTGGCTCATTATAAGGTCATAGTATTCGATATGGTATCCTCTGGCAAAGTTGATCCAAAGAATTTCGATTTCGATCGATATACTTCGCTCTCTGTTTGGCCGATCTTCTCTCCATTTTGGATGAGCTGAAGGTTGACAAGTGCTTGTATGTTGGTCATTCTGTCTCTGGAATGGTTAGCTGTCTTGCATCCATCGAAAGACCAGAATTGTTTGAAAGATTAATCTTACTCTGCGCTTCGCCAAGGAGTAAAGTCCTCTGTACTGGCTTGAACATGTGGCTTACCTAATCACTGCTTCGTCTGATATGTTGTCTGTTATTTCTGCAGGTACCTGAATGACGATTCATACCATGGAGGATTTCAACGTGGGGAAGTTGATAGTATTTCATGCCTTGAAATCTGACTACGCAGCATGGGCTTCTGGTTTTACTTCTCTAGCGGTTGGTATCGACGAGCCCTTTGTAGTGGAGGAGTTCAGGAGAACAATGATGGATATGAAGCCTGAAATTGCACTTGCAGTGGCCAAGACCATCTTTGAAAGTGATATGAGAAGCATATTATGGGATATGAAGACCCCATATAGCATTATCCAGACTGCTAAGGACATAGTCGTTCCCATGGCCGTCCCGTACCACATGCAGGGAAGCCTTGGAGGGAAGACGAATTCAGTTATCGTACTTGATGCGGAAGGCCATTTACCCCAGCTCACTGCGCAGGGTTTGCTTCTGCAGGCACTCAAACTGATCCTTGAAGGCTCTAAAATGGTACTGGAACCTACAGTACAAAATGCTAATATATGATGTTTTCATTACAGTCTAATCTGAAGGGGAGATGGAACCTACGTTCAATCTTAATATATGATGTTTGCATTAGTTTAGCAAGACAATTTGCTTATTTTTAATTACAAGAGAAAATGCGCTGCAATCTAGGGAGAATGCATGCATAGTATCTCCAGTAGAAATGGATTATTATTTAATGTTGTAAAGTATGCTATTTATGAATGGTAATTAGAAGGTTACAATCTTCTTTGACCTTAATGTTTACTCCAACATAAATTAATTTATCCAGGGTTATCCATGAAGGAACCAGATAGCGTGTACTCGTTAATGATGTTTAAAATATCTAAAGAATGATGGAAGAGTATACTGAGCTTTTTAAAAGGTTTTATAAAATGTTTAGTTCGTTCAATTATCAATATATAAAGCACAGTTTCGTTTTCTCATGATAAATTGTCCAGGGCCTTTTGGTAAAAAAATGGGTGTTTCTAGACAGTTCGCGGACGCCTCATCTTTCATAGCATAATGCGAGATACAAAATTATTGTTACCAGATACCAAATTCTTGTTACCAGAATCAGTGCTTCGAAGATAATGTAAAGGAGGAAAATGAGGGTCTACATACGGAATATCTGGTTGCACCATATTTATTTGTCATAGCGAGAAACGAACGTGACATTGAACCTCGGGCCTATTCAGTTATTGGATACTACAAAAGACTAAAGCATTTTTTAATTTTGATACTACAAAAACTCAAGCATTTTTTAATTTTGATACTACAAAAGACTAAAGCATTTTTTAATGAAAATAAAAAGATTAAAACATGGTATCAAAGCCTTGGATGGCTCTCAAGAAGCTGTTATTTTGTATCTAACGAGCTTTTGCAGAATTCCTACATTTTGATAGATAAGGATACCATGAATTCTCATTAATTTTTAGACATTTTAATTTATTTATTACTGTTAGCTAAGCTTTTGGAATAATATTGTATGTGGAGTTTTTGAAGAATTCCTACATTTTCATAGATAAGGATACCATGAATTCTCATTAATTTTTAAACATTTTAATTTATTTATTACTGTTAGCTAAATTTTTGGAATAATATTGTATGTGGAGTTTTGAAACATTTTAATTTATTTATTACTGTTAGCTAAATTTTTGGAATAATATTGTATGTGGAGTTTTGAAACGTTTACAGTAGACATTTTATTAATCATCAATTTCTCATTAATTTTTAGACATTTTAATTTATTTGTATGTGGAGTTTTGAAACATTTTTAAACATTTTAATTTATTTATTACTGTTAGCTAAATTTTTGGAATAATATTGTATGTGGAGTTTTGAAACGTTTACAGTAGACATTTTATTAATCATCAATTTCTCATTAATTTTTAGACATTTTAATTTATTTATTATTGTTAACTAACTTTTGGAATAATACTGTATATGGAGTTTTGAAAAAGTTCACAGTGCACATTTTACTCATCATCAAATTCTCATGTCAAAGTATTTACTGAAAAACGTTTTAAAACTCCACATAATCTTATTGTAAAAAATTCACTAACATTATGGCGAACTATGAAAGTCTGTTAGAAAAAAAAAATGAAAATTACAAAAAAAACATTAGTTATATAAATTTAATTTTACCTTCATTAAAGGCCTGAACCTACATGAGGGAGTCAACAGGGGAAGGTCGACCCTACCTGTGCTGTTGGCTCTGCTCCTTTGAATACGTGGTAAACTCCACCAATACGTGGTAAACTCCTTGGCTGTTACTTCTTTGACACAATTATCGAGTGGCTCTGTTTCAATCCAATTGGTCAATTACTCGTACTCGACCGAAGAAGATTACCGCTCCTACTCGCAAAAGTGGCCTACTCCTTTCTTGAACAGTATGACAGGGCAGTACCCGCTCTCAAAGAGAGTGCAACTTACAAAATGATGATGTAATAACTATATCCAATGGCTTTAAAATATTTGGGAGCATTTTAAAAAATTAATTTTTTTTTAAGACTATCTGGATGTGTTTAAAGTTAAGTAAAGACTTACTCTAAAAGTTTTAAGTTCTTAATTTTTTGAGCTCATTTTTTTCAAATAGTTTTGTTGGTTTAAAATTAGGTTAAAATGTAAAATGATGGATCAAATAGATAAAATATGAGAAACAAACAACACGGTGAGGCTACGCTCACTTCTCTATGATTCAATGAAGACGGATTACATCCTTATATAGGAAAAGACACGACTGAGTCGGTTACATGCAAACCAAAGATAACTAGACTCTTAACTAAGAACTGACTCTTAACACCCCTACAACTGACTCTCACAACTGAAGCTTATAACTAGTGCTTACAACTGGCGCTTACTCCATTATTTACAGGTCTCTCTCTTAATGGAGAATGGATTGACTTCTACACCTAACATCTCCCTAAAGAGTTCAAACATAATCTTTCCAAGAGGCTTAGTGAAAATATCAGCAGCATTTTCACTAGTATTACAATACATAAGAACTATTTCATTTGACTGCAACTTTTCTTGAACAAAATGAAACTGAGCTTCAACATGTTTTGTCCTTGCATGAAAAATCAGATTCTTTGCAATATTGATTGAACTTTGATTATCACATCTGATCATCATAGGTTCCTTTCATTTTTCTCCAACATCTTGAAGAAGTCTTCTTAACCAAACAACTTCACAAGTTGTTGCACACAAGGCTTTATATTCTGCTTCAGTAGAAGACAAAGATACAGTAGGTTGTTTTTTACTGCTCCATGAAACAACTTGGGATCCAATGCTGGACGCATATCCAGTGGTTGATCTTCGATCATCCAGATTGCCAGCCCAATCAGAATCTGAATAACCTATCAACTCAACATCAGATGCATCAGTACATTTAATACCATAATCAAGTATACCTTTTAGATACCTGAGTACTGCCTTTGCTACATTCCATTGGCTTTCATGAGGTTTCACCATGAACTGACTTAACACACTCACAGAATATGAAATATCAGGTCTGGTTGTGGTAAGATAATTCAGACTACCCACCATCTGTCTATACACAATGCCATTCACCTCCTTCTAACCATCATCACAAGAAAGTTTCACATTCTGTTGCATGGGAACAATAGAATATTTACACCGATCCATTTTAAATATCTTAAGTATTTCTCTCATATACTTACTCTGACAAACAAAAGTTTGGTTTGCATTTCTCCAAATTTCAAGACCTAGGCAGTGATGTAACTCACCAAGATCTTTCATTTCAAATACCTTTGATAACTGCTCCTTGATTTCATCAATTAACTTCTCTGCATTTCCTATAATTATTAAATCATCAACATATAATGAAATGAATACTATATACACCTGTTCATCAAATTTGGTATATAGATTTGGATCACTTTTGCTCCTCATAAAACCCTGTTGAAGAAAGAAAGAGCCTATCTTTTCATACTATGACCTAGGTGCCTGTTTTAGTCCATACAATGCTTTCTTTAACTTACACACTAAGTGTTCTTGCCCCTTTTCAACAAACCCTTCAAGTTGAGTAAGGTAAACCTCTTCCTTTAACTCACCATTCAAAAATGCAGATTTAACATCTAACTGATGCAGCTTGCAATGGTACTTTGTAGCTAAAGCAATTAACATTCTGATAGTATTCAATTTAGCTATTGGTACACATGTTTCAGCATAATAAATACCTTTTGTTTGTGAATACCCCTTTGCCACCA
>JZKD02S1678440.1:352760-363716 GCA_000966675.3 Picea glauca | reverse complement strand
CAGATAAAGCAGCGTTAGACACAAACAGCCTAAGATCCCGTGAGTCAAAATTTGGGGGTTCATTAATAACAACACTAGCAATAAATAATCTAAGATCTTGATTTGAATATTTTTCTGCATAATGACCTGAATGTGTTCTAGGTTTATTCCTAGCCTCATCACTTTTCTTATTATGACAATATTTAACCATATGTCCAGGTCGAGCACAATAAAAACAACCCTTTGACTCATTCCTATCAGATTGCATACCTTGATTTGGATATTGTCTTCTCTGCGATGAACTGCCTCTCTTCCATGAACCACCTCTCTGCCATGAATTGCCTCCTCTGCCTCTTACTGTTGATCTCCCTCTCACAGATCTATTATTTGACCATAGTGCCAAATCGTTACTCTGAGGCTTCAGATTCCTGTGCCTCTCTTCCTCTTGCAGCAAAATACCTGTCAGTTCTTAAAACATAGGAGGCTTCTCCCTTGCTGCAAGACCTGTTATGAACATATGATAATCTTCTAGCATACCATTCAAGGTAATAGTCACTACATTAATGTTGGAAACAGTTTCCCCTATATTTACTAGCTTGTCTTTCACCTCTTTAATGTGACCCAAAAATGAACTAACAGATTCATTTCCATCCATCTTAATTCCTAGCAATTTAGTTTTCAGGAACAAAATGCAATTTGTGTTGCTAGTTTCATAAAATTCTTTAAGTGATGTTCATGTTGCAGCAGAAGTTGTAGCTTCTCTAATATGTGGAATTATGTTATCTTTAACAGACATGCACAACAATACCTTTGCCTTGTTTTCGCTCTTCTCCCAATCTTGGATCTGTGTTGCTGTCGCACCTGTAGACACATTAGGTTTCAGATCAGTTCCCTTCTCAATGTTCCAGACACCATAGCCCTCCATGAGCGTCTGCATCTTGAATTTCCAGTTAATTAAATTCGAGCCATCTAACTTGTTGGCTTCGTTGAGGTAGGTCTCTACCAGTGGATTCGCCATCCCTGCAAGATATTCTCTGCAAGTGAAACACCAAGGATATGCAACTTTTTGTTGCTCTGCCTTCGGATACCACTGATCCGTCTCAACCTCAGTTCTGAACTTTCACACACAAAATCTCACAAATAATATGCTCTTGAATAAACTTTAATATCCACTTATACTTCAAAATTATCCACTGTGAATAAAAGTTCACTTTTAATAAACTTGAAAATAAAATCCACTTTACTAAAGGATTTATAACTTCACACATCCATCTTTAATAATAATAATAAATGAATAACTCCCTTTTCACCTCACGCTTCACTTAATAAAACATATCCACTTTTTAACAAGAAACTCAGTAAGACATGAACCTTCACGATATGAAAACGTGGCATGCACTAATCCTAGCTCTCATGGATTCATCCCAAATGGGTAACCCACAATAATTAGAAAAAAAAAAATCGTGTCTATCAAAGATGGCGAGCGACTATCTCATTGTCGGGACAGATTTCCCTCGATTTCCCTCACAAGTGTGCTACCCATGCACGCTGGAATATTGATTCTTTTAAGCCCACAACAACAACAAATCTTCACTAAAATAAAGCACAGAGGGTAAGGGGAAATGCCGAACACTTAATCATAACCACGAAGTGAAAATTGATTTCATCGCAAAACACCCTTCACCATTTCACATGCGGATTTGAACGCGATCAATATCTAACCGATATTCCTCAAGCTTCCCAATTTGCTCACGATTTTCTTTACTACACGACCGCTCTGGAGTCCATACCTCTCGAGCACTTCGGCTACAGGAATATTTCCGCATTGTAGCTTCAGCATGACTGCATAAATTTCAGTATTTGAGACGGGGGCGAGTACTATGCCACCGTACTCTATCAGAGGAGGGACGAGCTTAGCATGCAAACTACCTCCACACAAAGAAGATCTTCTCTTCAAAAACTCATGCAACAGTCTTGACGTTGACCATAACTTCCTCTTCCATACAATTCCACACGGCTCTTCTTATCCAGCCTGCGGATCAACAAATATTTCCACACCTCACTCTCGTGGCTCTGATACCAAGATAAAATATGTGAAACAAACAACACGGTGAGGCTACACTCACTTCTCTATTATTCAACGAAGACGGATTACATCCTTATATAGGAAAAGACTCGATCGAGTCGGTTACATGCAAACCAAACACAAGTAGACTCTTAACACGCCTACAACTCACTCTCACAACTGAAGCTTATAATTGGTGCTTACAACTCGCGCTTACTCCATTATTTCCAAGTCAAATTGCAAACTTTAGTGGTTTAGATTACACATGGGGTTTCTAACAGTGTTGAATTTTTCCTTGCATTCAAAAATGAGATTTAAACAAAATAAATTTGGATTTCACCAATAATTGATTTGTAGTGACCTGAAAAAGTAAAAAAACATATAAAGTTTAGACTACAAGTAAAATATATAATTTAATCAAATTTCTTAAGTGTAAATTATTTTATTATATAATCAGATGTCATGTATTAATTCTTTCATGTTAAATGCTAAAAAAAATTCACCTTAAGGAATTTGATCTATTTTTAGTGCTTGATAGTTAATAACTCGGAGTTTAAGACGGATCTACCCTAGCTTAGTGTTTTAGATATTATCAGGTAAATATGTATATATGTAGAGAATGGCTACTCTCTATTATTAATTTTTATTTCTTATTATTTTTCTTATGGTTAGTGACATCAAGTCTCCCATGTAATAAAACTTTCCATTATTTTTTAAATAATTATGATTTATTATTTTTTAATTTTATTTTTAGAGTTTTTTAATCTTTTTAAAAAGATACATCTATTTATATTGTAGATAGAATTAATTAAACTACTCGGTCAAGTGCTAGTGCCATCAAATCTCAATTGTAAATACATTTAATTAAGCTACTGGCTCAACTGCTAGTGCCATCAAATCTCCCATCACTTATGTAATAAAACCTTCTCTTACTTTTTAAATAATTATATTTCACTATTTTTTAATTTTATTTTTAAGTTTTTTTTTTTTTTTGGGGGATACATGGATATAGATTGTACATGCATTTAATTATTGTGTATCTAATATATGCATTTAATTATTGTGTATGTAATATAAATGTAAAGTATTTATTTTTTAAGATAAAAATGAAGTATTAAATTGAAAATTGCAATTGAATAAGTCAAGTTTGTTTAGCTCAATTGATATAAAAAAAGCTGCTATCTTTCTTATTCAGCTTCAAATCTTAAAATTCAAAATTTTCTAATTTAATAAATTTAAATTTAAATCTTCCACTCAGCTTCAAATATTAAAACTCAAAATTTTATAATTTAATATATAAAAATTTGATTTGATGTGCAAGAATTTGATCATTTTTTTTGATGGAAGGTGGAATGCTACGCTCAATCTTTTGAGATCAAGCCACCTTCCACAAAAAACTAATGTCCGAAATTAATGCATGAAATCCGTAAAATTAATTCACAAAACTAACAATTTTTGTGGCTGGCAATCAAAAATTTTTTATAGTTTTTTTCTAAATTCTCGAATTATGTGATCTAGTTTGCGAGTCAAATAAAAAATTTTGCATTCAATCATAATTTTGATTTTATAACAAGAGCATATATTATTTTTAGTTTGGCACTTATTTTATATTTAATTTTCAATTTTCTTTTATAGTAGTTAAAGTAATATAGAACATGAATAATTTGTCACTAGTGTATAAAATTAGTAACAATTAGTTGATCTAACTTTTTGGACTAAACATGTCCATGTATATGATGATAATGATAACCATTTATTGAGACCAAATTTAGTTTATGAGATCGAAATAAATTTGATTAACTAATTGGTTTGTTTTAACATTTTGTTTTTATGATTGGGAAGCATGGGTGCACTTTCTTATTGTGGCAGCACTAACGTGCTTTGTTATTATGGAACACCGCGATGCATTTCAATTCTTATTAATTAAAAAACAATGAGCACCGGTGCGCATGGTTGAAACATGTGCATTATTCATATACAATGTGAACCATGATCGCAGAATTGTTTTTCTAAAAGAAAACTTACATCGACATGATTTCAGATCCAATGCAATAAGTGATCTCATTGCAATAGATACCAAATGTCCCATATACAAGTAAAGAAATCCTACAAAAATATGTTTCTTAAAAAATGTATTTGTGAAATATAGAAAATAAATCTAAGAGAAACAACGAGGAAGCTAAGGATTCCAATATTGCATGTAACTATGAAACACTTTTATTTTATTTTTTATAATACATTGGAATATGTTTGAATAAAAAAGAGGAAATATTGAGACAATGAATAGAATAAAATAGCCTACTCGAAATTTATCCTCTGCAAATTTGTATGTAAAATTGGCTCTTCAAAAAGATTTGCTCGCTTCAAAAGACTTTTCTTGTAAATCTCTCTGGCATGAGTCTCCCCTCTAAATTTTGGAAAAATAATGAAATAATGATTAGGGATTTTTTTTATAAACACACATTTTGAAAACATAAAATTCCCTCTTTTTTCCACTATATGTTTTAGCACATTGATTGGATCTGTTATTTTTTTTAAATTTACTTTTTAACAGGGCGCCCAACAATGATATGTGTCGATGCATGTTTTACTGGACTGCACCTAGGCTATATTGGTTTCTAATTGCACTTTGGAAGTTTTATGGTTTTAAAATTAATTTATGTTGTTTAAAAATCCATTTTCTAGTGTATTTGTTATATGAGCACCGATGTGCTTTGTTATTGGGGATGCACTGATGTGATATATTATTCGGGATGCACTAGTTTGTCGTGTTATTGGGGGAGCGTCAATGCTCTTTGTTATTGGGGAAGCACCAATGCACTTTGTTATTGGGGGAGCACCAATGCACTTTGTTATTGGGGGAGCACCAATGCACTTTTTTATTGGGGGAGCACCAAGGCGCTTTATTATTTGGGAGCACAGTGATAGATTTGATTTGTTATAAAATAAAAATTAACATTTTAGTATTTTATATTAATAGTGGTTATTGCAACCATCGGGGTGTTATTTTTTGGTGCATTGGTGAACTTTTTATTGCACTTGTACTCTTTTTTATTAGGGGAGAATGGTGTGCTTTGTTATTGGGGAAGCACCAACAATATTTTAGTATTATATAGTAATAGTGGTTATTGGTGTCATTTATTTGTTAAGCACCTAGGTGTTATGGTTTGGAGGAGCACTAGTGTGCATAATCAACTTAGGAGTGTCGATGCTCATTGTCAACTTAGTTGCATTGATGTGCATGATTGATTTAGGTGCACCAATACAATATTTTTACATATGCATTGGTGCATATACTCTTGAAAAGAACACCAGAAAAATCCTCCACAAAATCCTACCTCCGCTAACAACCTCTGCTATAAACAACTAAAAGATACATTTTTTCTAAAAAGTTCCATAAAAACATTGGCAAGAAGTTTTTATCCCTGCATTGTGTCTTAATCGAGACAAGAGGAAAACCAAAAAATAATCTAGATATATGCATCGTGAAATTAAAATGTTAAACTCAAATACCCCTCTAGCCATAAGGATATCTTCGTTGTCAAATTATTAATATAAAGGTTTCATCTTTATCTAAAACTAGTAAAGTTTACTATCTACACAAATCTAAAGTGTATTCCAAATACGTTAAGGCATGAAAAGTAGTTGGTAAAAGTTAATAATAGAATCATGAGATGGATATAATGATATAATGGTTAGATAATTTTGTTTTTGATTTCCAAATATGCTAAAGCATGAAAAGTAGTTGGTAAAAAGGTAATAATAGAATCATGAGATGGATATAATGATTAGATAATTTTGTTTTTGATTTTCTTTCATTCCAGGAAAGGAAAACCACTTAGTAGATATGTTAACACTAGAAGGTAAGCCATGTTTCAAAGACGAATCTTGCAAGTTTCTTAGAGATCCTATTAGAAATCAAAGCATAATCAAAGCATATATTAGAATAATCCTCCATACCTTTAAGAAATTATTGTGGTCGTTGTTTTATAAATATGATTAAAGAGATCCCTACAAAAATGGGTTAATGCCTACAATGTTGTAAATAATTATGTGTATTTTTGTTAGAGTTCTTTGTATGAGTCCGTCTATCTTGGAGTTTGATACTGAAAGAGGTCAAAGCATATTAGAGTTTTATTATATTGATACATATTTTAAATATTAGATATTTTTATGAAGTGAGTTTAGTTAAGTGCATGAAAAACATTTGAATAGTTTTGCTAATTGTATTCCTTGGTTTTTTTTAATTTCTATAATTATATTGTCCAAGAGTTCGATCTAAATAAATCAATCAATATCTTTCCTTTTTACATTTTACCATGGATGTTGCAGTAGAAGCACAACAAAACGTTTAGCTCAAACTCCAATTAAAGTTTGTAAAAACCAAGGTAGAAGCATTATCCAAAACTAAAAACTATGAAAATGCACCAAGATATTTCTTATAGACACACTTCATCATGTATTTCCCAAAATCAATAGGACCTCTATCCTTCAAGATTCTCCATTATAACGAGGATTTGTTGTTAATAATCTATATGTGGCACCAACTATCATTGAAGAAACCAAGATATATGAATTTGATAATCTTGAAAAAATTTATATTGACAAAAATTCAAACCAAGATATATGAATTTGATAATCTTGAAAACAATTATATTGACAAAACTTCAAGATATATGAATTTGATAATCTTGAAAATTTTTATATTAACAAAGAATTCCAATATGCTTATGGATAACAATATCTTATCAATGATTTGAAAGAAAAAAAGATTTATAATCTTGAGAATTGCATGAAGCCTTAGTAATCGAAGCATGGTGGGCCCATTTCTCACCATCATTTGAAAAAAGGTTCATCATTTGAAAAAAGGTTCTCCACTATGTAAATATTTATTTTTAGTTGTTTGAGTGGTTCCCTTATATCATATATGTATAGAACATTTAAGTTTTAGATGTCTAGTGTTCATAATGTTTTCATTTTCTCCTTAGATTTGAGTTTTCTTTGTTATTGGGGAAGCATTGATGCACTTGGTTATTAGGGGAGCACCAATGCGATTTGTTATTGGGGAGCTTTGGGGTGCTTTATTATTTCAGAGCACCATGATGCATTTGATTTCTTATAAAATAAAAGTTAATGTTTTAGTATTTTATATTAATAGTGGTTATTGGAACCATTGGGGTGTTATTTTTTGGTGCATTGGTGCACTTTTTATTGGGGAGAGCATTGGTGTGTTTTTTTATTAGGGGAGTATGATATGATTTGTTATTGGGGGAGAAACGACAATATTTTAGTATTATATAGTAATAGTGGTTATTGGTGTGGTTTATTTGTTAAGCATCCAGGTGTTATGGTTTGCAAGAGCACTAGTGTGCACAATCAACTCAAGAATGTAGATACTCATTGTTGACTTACTTGCATCAATGCAGATGGTTGATTTAAGTGCACTGATGCGATATTTGTATATGCGCATTAGTGCATATAGTCTTGGAAAGAACAACGGAAAAAGCCTCTACAAAATCCTATGGTCACCTACCTTCACTAACAACATGTTGACGGGTGAAATTGACCATCCGTAAACTGAGAGAGTGGAACCGGTCCGGGGTAGTCTAATAACCCAAGTCGTTTNAAAAAATGGACAAGTTAGAAGGATCCTTTATTAATAAAATGATAAAAATCTAATTCTATAGACTAGCTACAGAATCTTGCGATTTTGTAGCTGGTCTAAATAAGACACAGAATCAACATTAAAATCGAATAAAAATCTTTAAAAAAAAAATAAATTCAATTAACATCCAATAGCTATTTGAAAACGAATCATTGAAGTTGAAATTGTTATACCATTCGAAATCAAATAGGATTAAGCTCAATCAAATGTCTACAGAGATACGTGTACTCTGTTTTGTTTGTTACCACAAAGTCTGGTTAACATAATCATAATCAAACAGTTATGAAATCATTTGATATCCAATTGAAACCAATATAATCAAAACAAATCGCAAGCAATTGTTATGCTTCCTTATCAACAAGAGATATGATCGAATCCAAACAAGATCATTTTCGAATCGTTATAACTATATTGACATAGAAAATGATTCATGCCACAAGTGGATCAACTCAAACTGGCGCGAAAATCAATTTAAATAAAATCATAACAGAATCAATTAATTGGTAACAGAATTCGTAAGACTTATCCGATTGTTTGTTATTGCAAATTTGGGCAAACAAGATCGATTGACCATGATCAAAATCGTTCTCTTCAAACAAATTATAACCGGATTTGATGGAGATAACATAGGTTGACCAATTCATTTTGCAAATTAAAATCAAACAGAGTAGCAATTTATGATACGAATCCAACTCATGAAAATGATCAGACTAATTGAAGATACACAACAATCTAATGAAGCGAATCGAACGACTGGAGTTTAACAAAGTCATTGCAAATCAAAATCGTCCAATGATTCGGGCGTGAATATTATTTGCACAGGCTTAAATGAGAGTATTGTTTCCGTAAAAATAGAGTCGTTCTTCCCAAATTGAAAACGATCAGAGTTGTATTCCAGCTTTTAAAATCATATGACACAGCACATTAAAAGATCGTAACAACCAAACTCACGAAATCATTCGAGAATCACAGCATACAAACTGAATCAAATCAAAACATGACCGTATTCTAAATCTAGCATGAAAACTTCTTGTTCAGAGTAGATACGAAACAAATCCAATTGAAAGCAAACCATCAATTTCGTTAACTCGAACAAATCAAATCCAATCGAAAACCAATCAAATTCGATAAAAATCTATCGGTGACTAAACTAGGAATGATCAAATCATGTATCAGAATGAAATCCCATTTATTTTTAGCAAAGCGAAAAATATACAGGATGAACACATTATGACAGAGCCATTTCGAAATATAAACAGAGCTATTCAAAGACCAAACTCCAATCACTATATTAATCCTGGTCATTCACAAAACTAAAACGATATCAAAATTCATACTTGTATGGCATGATTATGATATTTTGGAGTTGACCACAGCTATAGCCGATTCAACATTCTTGAAAACGATGGAGCCAGTTGTCCTCTGCTTCCTATCAGTTGCTTTGAGTTTGTCTCTTTGGTTGGTCAACACTGCAACTTGACTTTCCAGAGATTGGATTTTTTATTGAAGCACAGGAACGTCTATATAGTATCGTTCCAACCATAAATCACACTGGTCACAGGACGACTGTCCGGGTTTCGAAAGAGCAGGCGAGGATTTGGTTACATTGTTGAGGGTTTCGTTAGGCATTTTAATCCCTGGGTAACTGGGATTGTTTCTTAGGCACAGGGGAAGGTTTGAAACAAAATCATAAGGTGGCTCGGAGGACAGACCCTGTGAGTAAGGGTACTCACTGGCTAGGAAACGTTCTGTGTCAGAGTCTGAATCCTCACTAAGGACAATGGGCTTCTGCTCAACACTAGGTTTAGGCTTATTCCTAGCCATTCTTGAAATAAGTCAAGCGTTCTTTTTACCCTTGGCATTAGCAGTAGGGTTTGCCTTGGCCTTTTTGCTTACATGCTTTTTAATAGCCTCGGCCTTCTCAATTATAACATCTGGTAAGTTAATATCAGGGTCAACCGAAGGCTTAGGAGAGGGAAGTAGCATATGGAAGGGCACGGGTGGCTCGGCCTTGGTTTCATTCACCACAGGCTTGTCAACCTGGATAGGGTCTGTGTCATCAAAACCATTTCGAGCGATAAAAGCTCGCCAGCTATAACCATGGAAACTTAAGTAATGAACAATGATAAGCCTTATTAATCCATGGTGGAACAGGCTACTGTCAGCCTTCTCCTTTTTAAACCTTTTTGACATTTTATATAGGCTACGCTGGAAGTAGAAGGGCATATTCAACGAGTATCCCATAAAATTCATTAACAAACAGAGGTGGTAGAGAAAAACAAGTCCATATCGACCTTCACAGGTCACGAATTGCTTGACTATTATCAAAAGGTCATGCCATCGTGGTTTGAGAGTGGATATGGGCATACCTTTGTCACAAGATGTGACTTTCCGCGAGAGGAACAGAAGTGGCCAAGGAACCTCCTCGACCTTATAATTTTTGAGCCAACGTTGTCCCGAGGATGGTAACCCTGTAGAAGAACTAATAAATTCCTCATTGATTTCCAATTGAATGTCACCCACCTTGGCTCTATAGCCATCAAAAGTCAGGGCGAACTGTTGTGCCACAACTAGATTAAAACCCTCAAATCGTTGTACAAAGGTGAGCCATCCATTATCCTCCAAGTCTTTTGGGGCATTGTCAAATAGTAGCAAGGCTTGGCTGTCGTTTGGCTCGATTCACATGACTGGTGCCATGGAGCCGAGCACATGGTAAGTCCAGGGTTTGGATCATAACACACACAGGAGCAGAGTGCACCAAGGGTTACCCGAACTAACAGAGGTGAACGGGGATAAGGGATAGGCATTAATGGCAGCATGCGAAGGTGGTGGAGTTATTCACTGGCCATGCATAATAGTCATTGCTAATGTACAACCGCCGATGCTTGTAGCTCTTTAACCCACTATAGTATAGTTCAATAATCATGTCATTTTCCCAACCAATGAAATCAATAGTAATTGTATAAACCAACGCGTGCGATCAATGTTATACCACAGTTTTAATCAACAAATTGAAACCAATACCAAAATGTTTAACCATGCGCCAATGTATTGTAATAGCTCATGTCAAGAGCTTAACCAATGTGCGTATGGGTCTCCATATAATAAACATGCCAATAATTTTGAAAACACGAACATAGGTATCATATCAAATGAAATATATCAAGGGTTTAATCATGACACCTATATATCTTCATGAAACCAATGCTTAAGTAGATCTAATCAAAGAACATATAAATACAATTGC
>JZKD02S1678440.1:326547-341358 GCA_000966675.3 Picea glauca | reverse complement strand
CATAAACACTTGAACAATAGCACATTACAAAACAACAAGGTAACCTGTAACTTTTGACTTTGAAGCACCGAAGTACAACAATAATCTTCAGTTTTTAATAGACTTCAACCAGTCAAGTGTTTCTTATAGCTCCAAAGAACATGAAGAACAACAAGCCTGAATTATGTCACTCTGTTACATATTTGGTTCTTCATCATTTGATTACAAATAAAAATCACACTCTCTCACACACATAATATATCTAACCTACATAAACAAAATTTAAACACACCACACATACATATATAAGTAGAAATGCAGGGCAGTGACTGTTTATGGTGGCTCTTCCTTCATATCTATCCAAACCGAGATACCAAACGTTGAAATATTTTTGATGGCCATTTGCTTTGAATGCGGCAGCTCCTTAGTCAGATAATCGTAATTCATGGAGAGATCTATTGCATGCTTGATGCATTGTCCTTTGGAGTATCGTGTAACTGCAGAATGTGAACTAACTTCCACTTCACCTTCCTTCATCCTTAAATATTTTACCACACTTTACCACTTAAACTCATTACCTCATTTATGCAATTCTGATTTGCCTTCACTCCACGCATGTGAATTTTAATCACACTTCAAAACTCCACTCATGCATGCAAACTACCTCCACGCAGGTCCACTCAAAGGAAAATATGCAGCAGAGAGACAACACTTAGGCACCCTCAACAACAAACGCCACTCAGTAAATCGGTCATCGCAACAAACTCTCCATGCATATGCTGGAAGCGAGCAACAATCTCTTCAGCAAATCACGCAAGAACATTCTGGACAACTGAACAGGGATGCTCCACACAAAGCTCAGCAGTTGGGTCCTCCTCAAAACGATCTCCGATCCATCTCTTTTCTTCTCTCTCTGATACCAAGATAAAATTGGAAGAATTAATTCACACAACACAAAACATTTTCATTGCTTAACAAACAAATGGAGGTTACATATATAGCATGTAGATCACTGACTTAAGTGGATCTGATTAGCTAATAATAGTAAACCTAGAAACTCACAGTTACAACAACAATGGTTGAAACTCACAGTTACAACAGTTATCTCTTACTAAAGTAAGCTTTATTCTAACACAGACTCCCGTTCGATTGCGGAAATTATCAATGAATTGTTATGGCTATTATAACAAACAAACTTGAATCTCATTTTGATTATGATCAGTGACCCACTCTCGTATGTAAGGGGTGGAATGGAAGAAGATAGAATGAATTATAACTAACAAATATTATGTCACCGGCTATGACGAAGACAGGGCAATAGTAGTACGCGTGTAAATCGTAATCTCGAAAAATATTAGGGAGCTTCCGGCTACTAACCCTGTTGCATACTTCTAGCAAGCTTAGGCTATGGAAGTAATTAATAGAAGAAATGAGGAGCATTCATTGCACAGTCTTAAAAGAAATAATAAATTGTATTATTCACCATTACACAGATACATAGGCATACATGTATATATATAGTTGGATTGAGATCCAACTAACTCTAAATGTAGATTGAGAGGTTGAGAGAATATCTCAATAATTTCCTACAAAACCTTAAACCAATTCCAAACTTGGTACATAGCACTAATGTGAGCATTATCTCTAACACCCCTTTTAATGCTTACATTCAAAAATCTTACAACACTGAAATCGTGATTACAAAATTTTTCATATGTTTACAACCATCTCTCAACTTAATAGACATGCTCTTTCTCTCCCATCATCTTCGAGCTACCACTTGATACATCATAGAAAAATCTGCTTCTGACCATCTTTGATGTTCTTTGTACAACCGACGCTTCTCGACTTCCTGAAGGAAAATCTTGATACTGAATAATCCTATGGATACACTACCATTTGTTGAATTTCCCCGAAGAACAAATTTCAATAGTTATGTAGGACAATTATTTGATTATTGGATATTTTCAGCAGTCAATCATACAATTGACCTTCTTAAACACATATACAATAGTATATACATGGATAACATGTAACTGACGATCTTGAGGCACCGAAGTACAACAAGAATATCTAGCTTTTAATAGACTTGTAAACATACTCAAACTAGTGATGTGTTCTCATATAACACTGAAGTACATTAAGAACCACCAATTTGAATTACACTACTCTGCTCTATAATTGGTTCTTCAACATATAATTTTACAAACATAATACATTCACAATAATTAATATAAATATTACTATAGATGTCCCTTGACTTCTACAGCAAGAAAACAAAACATCCAACAAACAGTCCTTTACAACATGCACTCCCTTTCTCAACTGGTCGATTTTCTCCACAGCAACACACTCTTTGCTCCATCTGTTTGCGTTGATTTCTTGTGCAGAGGTTCCCATATCCAACCAATTGTGTGATATTGGGAGTGTATAAAACTGGACATATCCCGACCTTTGATTGTAGCGATTTCATTTATGCGCCCTCAATAGGAACCGGCTCCACGATTTACCTTGTGTTACAGCGTGGTTCATTTGTTATTTATGGGTGGCGGCTAAATCTCTTGTTACCAGTGATTTCCTTTCACGTTAAGGCATCAATCAATGTCAATACAAAAATTAAACTCATAAAATTAACTCGCACACAAGACAAATACACAGGAAAAAAACTCACACCAAACTACTCCTACAGTTAGGGAATACTACCTCTCATTCTCTCATATTCCTGGGCACTTCCGTGAGGATTCTAGGCCCAATCCCCCTCTGATACCAAAATAGAAAAATGAGGAGCAATCATTGCAAAGTCTTAAAAGAAATAATAAATTGCATTATTGACCATTACACACAGATACATACGTATATATAGTTGGAGTGAGATCTAACTAACTCCAAACATATATGGAGAGGTTGAGAGAATATCTCAACAATCTCCTACAAAACCTCAAATCAATCCCAAACTTAGTACATAGCACTAATGTGGGCATTATCCCTAATAGTGTCATCGTGGTCCTATCTTCCTCTTCTTGGGAATGATCGTGTAGAGACTTCATGGTCACCTCTGATGGGAGGTCTTCATGGGAGGCTATCTCTGGTTGCATCGATGACATTTCATACCTTGCCTTCATTTGTATGTGCTCTGCCATGGTAATCTTCCATGGAAATTACGAGCTATCTTGTGGGTGGTAAATATCTTTTAATGACCATCAACTTGAAAATCAGAACAGTTGAATACTTCACTTCCTTCAAGTTCTAATCTCTTTCAAGTTCTAATCTATTTTTGTAGTTAATATTTTATACTAAACAAAGTATAGGATTTGGAAACTTAATTCCATATCGATCAAAATGGGAAATGGGCTGACGCCTTTTTCCTATTGGTAGGTTTTACGTCCTTTAAACACGGGATAATAAGGTAGTGGATTTATAAGCCTATAAACAACTTTGAGATGTTATCCATGGAAGACAATTTTTAATATGTTTTATTCTTTGTGAATATTGAAGAGGACGGTCTTTGTGAAATATTTTAGGGGTTTCATTAGTGAAAGATAATTGTTAAGATGTTATTTGTAGAAGATAGAATGTGCACACAAGAAAACAAAAACTTGTGCCTTATGCTTGTTGCTCATGGGTATGGTTTTATGGGAATAGGAAATCAGGTGGGCTTATGTTTATTCCATATGGGTATGGTTTTTTGTGAAGTATATAGATCATTAGAATGGATGTGAGATTTTATAGTCTTAAAAAAGAATTGCAATGTCATTTATGATAGACAATGTACAAAGGAGGAGAGGAAAACTAGTGGGCTTTTACTATGAAGCCACATTGAGTAAGTCTTCGTCAATGTATTACTCAATGATTCTTTATCAAATGTGGAATTTGATGATGAAATGTTATGTTGGTCTATGAAATCAAGGACAAAAAAACTAGGTGTGATGATCATGAAATGCTACGTTGGTCTATGAAATAAAGAACAAACAAACTAGTGCTACCGGAAAGTTTGTGTTGCTATGAAAGTGTCAAACATTTCTAAGAGGTATACCAGTGGGTGTAAGCTAATGATGGTTTTTCATGATGCGATAGTGACAATGCAAACATGGAAAAACAACAATCTATTAACTTGGAAGGAAGATTCAAGGTACTTTCACAATGAATTTGAATATGGTGTAAAAAGATGAAATGTGAGAAATTGAATTAAATTTTTAAATATACAATTTTTATTTATAAATTTTATGTCTCACTTTGTGAAATTTGAGTTTTTATGAAAATGGTATGTTATTTTTTATGAAAAATATAATACATGTTTTATTGAGATTGCTCGAAAAATCCACATTGTTCATTTTTTACTACTAAAAATGAATAGTGTGGATTTTACAAACAATTTCAATAACAACTCCCACAAGAAAAATCTCAAAATCTTCATACATATGTTTCCATTAGTAGAGGTGTTGTGTACCTAAACAACATAATTTCCTTAAAAAAATTGTAGAATTGTAGAGAACACATTCTTCTTGTGCACAACCATTTTTTCAAAATTTATAATGTTCATTTGTATTTTTTTGAAATTATGAAATTCATTATATACTTGAAATCACAAGGCCTTACATCAATGCAAGGTAAAAGAATCTTAACATTATCAAACAATTTTTTTTATTTATAGATTGTAGATCTTGGTCTATACTACTATGGTGTATACCTTATTTCAAAAAAGGCTAAGGTAATAACAAAATTGCAGTAGGAATAAAATAGGTCTGTATTTTAATATTTTGATATAGAGAAAAATATATTAAAAATACTGAACATTTTTTTTAATTGTACATTTGGAATCTGGATAATCAACTCTATATGTGTCTATGGTTTCATCGATGAAGGATTTGTGTAGCCTATACATAAAACATAAAAAGTAAATTGATTGAGAGGTATTTAGGAAAATGGAGGTTTTAATATGTTTGCAACCCAAACTGCTAGGTTTTCCACTTTGAACCTAAAATTGAGGCAACTAAATTAGCAAACACATATGGTAGAGTTGTCACTTTTGCCCCAAAAAATATTGAAATGAGAAGAACATGCAAGTGTTTTATTGTGTGTGCGCATTCTAGAGAACATGCACATTCTAGGAATATGCTCACACTTTTTTGACCAAGTATTCATGAGGTCAAATAAATCTTCTATCCATCTAGGGACAGGGGTAAAAACCCAAGAGTTAGGCCCTAAAGGAATATTGCAGGCATATGGAGCGAAGAACGACACTTTGAATGACCACAAATGACTAGTCGATGGCATCCTTTTTCTCTAACTAGGTATATAGGTACCACTAGATTTTTTGAGCATTGGTATGGGTCTCAGAGCCTTGGACATGGATAGGGGAGGAAACATGAATTTTTTTCCTTAAAATAAGATTCTATCCATCTAGGGCCAAGAATTATTCCTCAAACAACCACACATGGCCTCTTGAGAGTATCGTTGGGTTATTATTATGGATGTTGGTTTCACTAGGTGGTTTTTAGTAGAAGGTATGTGTTCTAAGACCCTAGAAATGATCTACCACTTCTCACATCCTCCCCATTCACCCCTCTCACCCCACCCCCTCATGTCTATCTCTCTCAATCTAACCTATATCCCATTGTTCTCTCACCTATCTCTTGGTTTCCCCTATCTCCCTCCCTTACTCATCAACAATTTTCCGCTTCTCACCTCCTCCCCCTTTGCTTCCCTTGCACCACCCCCTCATTCCCACCTCTCCTTGTCTTTCATATCTCCCCCTCTTCTCACCCCTCCCCCTTTTCATTTAGAAGGTAGGTTTAACAAGAATGTGCCAAAGAAATATTGTATAAATCTATGGAAATTAAGTACATGTTGACCCACCACAAAGGACCTTTCAAGGGTATCTATGGTCTCATGATGGGGATAGTCATCATTATGATTTTCGAAAATTAAGTATGAGTCTCTAGAACTTGTATATAGTTAAGGGAACAAACCCAAGAATTAGGCCCTAAAGGAATATTATAGAATTATGGGGCCAAGAATGACACTTTGAATGACCACAAATGACCTATAATGGGAATCCTTTGCCTCTAAGTAGATATATAGGGACCACTATAATTTTTTATCACTAGTTATGGGTCATAGGGCCTTGGACATGGATTGGAGAGGAAACATAAATGTTAGTCCCTAAAGGAAGATTTTATTCATCTAGGGCCAAGAAGTATTCCTCATACAACCACACATGGCCTCTTGAGAGTATCATTGGTCTATTATTGTGGATTTTAGTGCCAGTAGGTGGTTTTGAGAAAAATGTGTGTCTATAACATCTTGTTCTACTGATCACACTTTTTTACTTATTCTTTGAGGACACTTGAGTTCAAGTGATCCAACTATAGTATTTTGATTTCATTCAATTATAGGTTATATATGATGATGATGATGTGTTGTTACTTTCTGTTATTTTGATGTATATGTATTGGCAGATGCTATTGACAAGTTTTCCTGAGTGTGTAGGACACACGACATGATATGCATGTTGATGGCATCAATGAACTTCCTTGGAATATGGATTGAGTTGGGGAGTGGATTGTATTTGTTTGAGTATTTCATTTTATGCACATGTGACATATGATTGATTACAGTATGATTTATGTATATGGATTATTGACACTACTTTTTTCAGTGGATGCAGGCTTGACGATGCTTTCTAATCCAACTCACATAAGGAGTAAAGGGTCCATGCACATAAACCAAATATTGAGGGAGAGTTTTGGTAGTGTCCCTGTCACATCTTACTAGCAATCCCATCGTGGTATGAACTATAGGTTAACAATTACCTAGTTTGATATGTCCATGATGTAATGAGGGTAGACTGAGACATTCGCTAATGAATATTTCTAAGGAGCGTGCAATAAGGATGAGTCCTTATTATTTAGAAGCCCTTAGTCTCTCACAAGGTTGACCGAGTGTATTGTTGACTCCAATGGTCAAAAAAACTTCCAAAACAAATCAATGACGAGTAACATTCTTGGAGAACAAAGGTGTGCCTTGAAGTGCACATCACACAATTAAAGTGAGTCAATAAATTAGGTGGCTTAGAGAAATTAATGAAATAATTAGACCTCGTTAGAACTTGGAATTAATTAATCAGTAAATTATAAACCAAAATCTTGACAAGAGTCTAAGCCTGCGTTTAAGACTAAATCTAAGTCTTAGTGTAAATGAGAAACTAAATAGAAAAAAATATAGGACACAAGATAAAAGATTTGAGAATATAATGAAACTCTAAGAAAAAGGGGAATACAATTTAAATGCTGCATGAAATCCACATGTGTGCATGAAATTAATAAAAGAGATTTTTAAAATAGAAATAAATAATAACTTGAGAGAATAGGTGTAAACATAGAATAGTATATTAATTCAAGCTACCACTAGTCTAACTAGAAGAAGACTCATAATCCAACTCTAACTAAGATCTGGTTAGGAGACACTCATTAAATGAGAATTTGGGGAATAAAGGGACAACTAAGAGAGAAAATTGGAACACATTGGGGAATGTGAGGGAAATTGGATTCTTAAATAAAATAAAAATGGTAATTACTTGTGCAACTTGGAGAGAGTGTGAAAAATGTGTGGGTGAATAATCAAAAATAAATTAATTAAAAATATAATTAATTGTCCATGAGGACATGTGTCATCGAAGATTTTTCTATAAAACAAATGTGGTAGAATGGAAAAGGTGATCACTTATTCTTGGTACTATTATGCTGCAAAATTTTTGGTTGACTGTGTTTTACTTGTGAGAGTTGGTATTTCAAGATTGAGAAAGAGTGGAATTTCTTCCTTGTGAGGCAATCTTGGAGCTACTATTTTTTTGCTTTCTTGAGTGTGGACGCTTTGTAACTCGGGGGGATAAAGGGGAAGAAGCGTACCTCTAGCATTGACTTGGATGTATCAGTGAAGTCTTAGGATTGGAAAGTGGGAACATAAAGGATTGGAGCAATACTACGTTGAAGACAATCATCAGATTTCAATATCTCTTGGTTACAATATTGTGAATATCAATTCCAGTATCTCTTGGTTAAGATTTCCATATTATTTTTTAAATTAGATAATCAATTCACAAGGGTATGAATGATGGTCAAATTCACCAATGAAATGATGTAAATTGAATGTATATGATTTCATAATGAGAATTAGATGGAGATTATGCGTAGTTACCATTACACGTTTTAATTCTTGTCTATTGTCATTTTGTGACTTAATACATCAACTTGATGATATTTATTGATGGATATTTACTTATATATATATATATATATATATATATATATATATATATATATATATATTTTGCATGGAGTTAATGGAATACACAGTGTTTTACCTCTTTTTATAACTTCTTTCCAGATTAGCAAATCGAAGATTGTTTAAAAAAGAGTAAAATTATGATATTCTTTTGTTGTGTAATGATCTTAATATTTAGTAAATCCATCTCTAATTTGCAATGATAATGTTTGTGTACATTTGAAACGTTTCCAGTTTTAATGTTAGTGGGAAGTTAATAATTCTGGGTAAATTGTTAGCTATCATTACCATAGGAACCGTTGCACTGATCACAATTGTCCTGACCAATTTCGTTTAGATTGGGCTCAGTTGGCATCGGAGTGAAGCCAAAACCTTCCTCTGATAGAACTAATCTACCTCTCTATAGTGTTAGTTTATAATTGAAGCCAACAGAGCTTAACGTGGTAATAGTTCACCGAGTTGGAACTGCATTATGAGCATTTATTAGTCGATTTTACTGGA
The DNA here is from genome assembly GCA_000966675.3 of Picea glauca. Classification (NCBI taxonomy): domain Eukaryota; kingdom Viridiplantae; phylum Streptophyta; class Pinopsida; order Pinales; family Pinaceae; genus Picea; species Picea glauca. The sequence continues at coordinate 332,595 of JZKD02S1678440.1, read as the reverse complement.
CTTAGTATAGGAGTTCCACGATTCCTTAATTCATGACCTAAATTCTAAGTAGGGAACTTAAACGTAGACTCTATGTTAAGTGTTTGGAAGTATCATTGAGCGATGAATTCATGGATTCTGAACCATGTGTTCCACCTTTCTGGTACTTCATTATTTAAAGCATACGGTCATATTAAGTCCCGATTGAATTAATAAAATTGTTTTGGTTTAATTGATCGATTTATTTCAAGAGACAAGAATATTGTATGATAATTGTCTCTGACTTAAATTCAACGAAATCCTTAGATTTCACGTCTATCCAATCTTCGTCCTTAATATTGTAACAATAAATTTTATCTTCCATATAAAATTTGGTCAGCATCTTCAGAGTGTCATTAATAAAGAATCTGATAAAACAATGATCCTAATCTATGACCACGACGACCTATATCGTGAGGTTGGACGTGTCGTTGGGAGATGATACCCTTTAGACAACTTTGAATTTTGATATATTGTGCTAGTGAGATGAGAGAGTAGATCTGTATCTCCCTTGTAGTAACAAACTAATCGAGACTTTTCCTTCTCGGGAATTTGACAACCTTGTTCTAAGTCATCGAAACCTTTTCTCTCCATCTGGGTTGTTAATAATCCTTGTATACCTATCACTATTAAATATTGTTATTATTTACAGAAACAAAATTCCTTAATTATCTCTTAAGGAGATATAAAATAATTGTGCCTTCCTTACAACGATGTTTTAATGGTCTATTTTAAATAGTCATGGAAACATGGTGAAGCCTAACCTCTACACATATTCTATTCTTGGTTTTAATCTCAATTTATAATTGGTGAATTATATATAAGACGGGTCGTATTCATATTTTTTCGCATAGTATTTAGTTAATTACCAACATAATTAACATAAATTACCTCATAACTCAACAACGTTGGAGTGTAGTATATCAATAAATTAAGGGGGTAATCGGTAATGATTATACCACTTTCATTTCTTTGTCGTAGTTCATAAGTGTTGAACTTTGATCTAATTTATTCCAATCTCCCTTGTAATAAAAACAACGATCAACAAATCCTTGTATCGAAATCCTAATCCATTATATCGTATTCAATTAATAACAAATATTTTGAGATAAGGTTGATTGTTAAAATTTTATTTAATGATTCAACTCTTAAAACATCCTCTAATGATTTTAAATGGGTATAGGAAAGAATATAGAACCTCTCGCTAAATTGCAGTATGCGCAAGTTGGAAATTTGTCCTAGTCGCTCATATTCATATTGAAACCTTGCTAAATTATTGGTATTGTTTTCTTAGAATAATATGTTCCTTATTGTTGAATATTTTAATCGATGACATTATGTATTGATAGAATTAATGTTAATTATTATTGTACTTATATATGGAGAGAAATTATACAGTAAGGTTGAACTATAATAGTTATTGTTTGGTTGTGTGAATTTAATATTAGATCACATGTTGAATTATTCCCAATGATAGAGCAAATATTGTTAAATGTTTAGTTGATTGATTGTATAATGATCAATTTGTGCATTGGTATGATCTTTGAATTATTTTCTTACATCATTGTTCCATTATTAATTGCTTGATGTGTTTTTGGAATGGAATTGGGGTTATGAGAATTAGATACCTTCATGTTCCTCAGAACAATCACTAGTCTTGAGACCTTAAATGGTAAAAAAAATTCGGATGAATCGTGGAGTTGAGCGTTGATTATGTGTCTTGGAGGTTCTAACCTTGCATGATAGGTTGGGTGGGTAGGCACCTTTTTTTATTGTAATGTGATATAATTTATATTTTATTATCATAACATTTTAGTTGATTCTTGTAGTAAAATGATGTAGATGAGAATAGATGTGTAAATGTTGATGCATGGTTGCCGCGTGTTACTTGTTCAAACCCTTTATGTTAGAAAAAAAATTTACCACTACTGTTCTCAACTACATATATGTTGTAACGGAGGGGATATTATAGTGTCCTAGGGCCCTAGATACGATCTGCCTCTTATCATTTCCTCCCCCTTTGGCTCTCTTATTCCACCCCCTCATTCCCACCTCCCTTTGTCTCACCTATCTCCCCCTCTTATCACCCCTTCCTATTTACCACTCATCCCCATCCACCTTCCCTCTTCACTCACCTCCTATTGCAACCTCTTTTGACCCTGCACCCGCTCTACCCCTCATCTCCATCCTCCCCTAGCACACCACATACCCCTTCCCCTTTTCCCCACCCTCATCTTCTCTCCAATAATCCCTTTGTTCTATCTCAACCTCCCCTATGTCTCTTTCTTCCTATCCTTCATGCTCACAACAACTCCTCTCCTACCCGTCTTCCCTCCACATTTTCTCACATCCTCACCCTTTTCTCCTTTCACCCACCTCCTCTTTCCCAACTCTTCTGATATCACCTATTGAAAACATTAAATTACTAAGTTGCATCTCAATCTCTATCAAATGTGTAATTTTATGATGACATGATATGTTGGTATATCAAATCAAGGACATGCAAACTAGTTTTTCTAACAAAAAAAATTTGTTTGTGTTTCTATGAAAGTTTCAAACTTTTACTAATAGGCATAGGGGTGGGTACAAAGTAATTATGGTCTCTCATGTCGTTTTAGTAGCAATACAAACATGGAAAACCAATAATATTTTAACTTGGGGGTATGATTTGAGGTACTTTCACAATGAATTTAAATATGGTGTAAAAAGATGAAATGGGGGAATTTAAATTAGCTTTTTGAATATATAATTCTTATTTATAGAATTTCTAAATGACTATGAAATTTTAACAGTGTCGTGTTATTTTCATGAAAAACACAATTCATATGTTTCCATTCGTACAGGTATTCAGTACTGAAAAGATGAAATTTCCTTAAAAACAAATGTAGAATTGTAGTGAACACATTGTTCTTGTGCATGATCATTTTTTCAAAATTTATAATGTTAATTTGTATTCTTTTTTAAATTAGGAAATCCAGTATATCCTTTAACCACAAGGTATGCATTACTATAAGGTACAAGGGCCTTAACATTATCAAACAATTTTTATTTAGTTTTAGATTGTAGATCTCAATTTGAACTAGTGTGGTGTGTAACTTATTTTAAAAAAGGATAAGGTAACTAAAACTTATAGTAGGAATACAAGACGTATATATTTTAGGATTTTGATATATGTCAAGACAAAAATATATTAAAAATAGTGAACAATATATTTTTTCTTTAAATTATGTATTTGGAATCTACATAGTCACGTTATATGTGTGTATAGTTTCATCGATGAAGAATTTGTGTAGGCTATACAAAAATAACATAAAATATAAATTTATTGAGTGGTATTTAGAAAAATGGATGTTTTAATGTAGTTGGAACCCAAACCACCAGGTTTTTCACTCTGAACCTAAACACGAGGAAACCAAATTAGCAAATACATTCTAGAGTTTTCACTCCCACCAAAAAACATTTGAAATGAAAAGATAATTGAAATATTATAGAGCATGTGCACATTCTAGATCACATACACATTCTAGGAATGCACACACACTTTTTTGAGTAAGTATTAACAAGGAAAAATACATCTTGTTAGAATCTATGGCTTGGGGGAAAAGCCCAAGATTTAGGACCTCAAGGAATATTGTAGGCTTATGGAGCCAATAACGACACCTTGAATGTTTCAAAATGACCTATTGAGGGTATATTTTTCCTATAACTAGGTATGTAGGTCTCGATAGGGGAGGAAACACAAACGTTAGGCCCTATGGAATATTCTAGTCATCTAAGGTCAATAAGGATGCCTCAAACAACCACACATGGGTTCTTGAGAGTATCATTAGTAAATTATTGTGGATGTCAATGCCCCTTTCTAGTTTTTAGCAGAAGGTATGTGTCCCAAGGCCTTGGAAATGATCTACCACTTCTCACCTCCTCCCCATTCACCCCTCTCACCCCACCCTCTCATGCTCATCTCTCCTAGTACCAACTATCTCCCACACTTTCTTGTCATATATCTTGGTGGCACTTATCTCCCTCCACTACCAATATACCCTTTTCCTCTTCTAACGTCATCCCCCTCTTACACCACACCCTCATTCCCACATCCCCTTGTTTTAGCTATCTCCCCTTATTCTCGCCCCTCTCCCTATGCATTCAAAATGTAAGTTTAACAATAATGTGTCAAGAAGATATTGTATGCATCTAGGGCCATAAAGTACATGATGACCCACCATAAAAACATTTCAAGGGTATCCTTGGTCTCTTTATGGTGATAGTTATCATTATAAATTTTTGAACATTCAGTATGATTATATAGAACTTGGATATGGTTAGGGGAACAAACCCAAGATTTAGGTCCTAAAGGAATATTATAGTCTTATGGGACTAATAAATACACTTGGAACAACCAAAAATGACCCATCAATGACATCCTTTTCCTATAACTAGGTATATAGGTACCACTATAATTTTTTATCACTAGGCATGGGTCTTAGGGCCTTGTACATGGGTTGGGGAGGAAACATGAATGTTAGTCCTTAAAGGAATATTATAGTCATCTAGGGCCCATAAGTATGGTCTTGAACAATAACATATGGCCTCTTGAGAGTATCATTGGTCTATTATTGTGGATTTCAGTGCCACTAGGTGGTTTTGAGGAGAAGGTATATGTCTTAGGGCCCTGTAAAAAATATAACTCTTATCACCTCCTCTCCTTTGCCCCCTCTCACTACACACCCTCATGCTCACCTATCCAGGTCTCACCTATATCCCACTCTTATCTCACCTATATCCTAGTGTCACCTATATCTTTCCCCTACCCATCCACCCTTTTCTTTTCTCACCTCCCCCACCTTGCCTCACATGCACCACACCCTCATACTCACCTACCCTTGTCTCACCTATATCCCCCTATTCTCTCTCCTTCCCCTTTTTCGCCCATAACCATCTACCTTACCTCTCTACTCACCTCCCATCCTAAATACACACCCTCCACCCCCTCTACCTCTCATATTGACCCTCCTTTATCCCAACACATCCTCTCTTCCCCTTTACCCCACCCTCACCTTGTATCCTCTTCTCCAACAGTCCCTTTGTCCTAGATCACCCTCCCTCTTTGTTCTTTCATCTCATCCTTAATTATCACAACTCCCCATCCCCTACCCATATACCCTCCAAATTTTCTCACCTCCTTCACCCTTTTCCCTCTCACCCAGCCCCTCATATCCACCCCTCCTAATCCAACCTATCCCCCTCTCTTCGACCCCATTACCCTCTACCTCTCATGCCCATCCACATTCCATCTGTTAAAGCCTCCTCTCCCAACCATCTAATTTATGTTCCCACCTTTCCTTCATTTCGACCACTCCCCCTCTGCTACCCATTGACCCTTTTCATCTTCTCACCACCCTAGACCCACTACCCCCTAGTTCATCCTTCACTACCTTTATCTATCATGTCTCCCTCTCCTTATTGGATCCTACATCATTTATTTCATGGCCACCATTTCATCTTCCCTAACCATCCACCCTTTACCTCTCTTTCCCCACCTCCTCATGCCCCACCACATCCCCCTTTTCTCACCATCCCATCAGACCCCTATCCCCTCTACCCCTTTATCCTTATTTCTACTCATACCTTATCCACATTTATGGTAAGGTCCCTTCCTCTTCTTGAATGATATTTCCCTCTATGCCAAGTCATTTAAAGAAATGAAAAATTCTTTGAAGTAATGAATGTTACCTCTAGAGCGTATCCTTTACCTCCAAGAAATATGTTATTTCTATTGGATTACTAAGAGGGGAGGGTAAATCAATAATGAGAAATTATACCAATTATTAATCCTTTAAGCCATAATGTATATTCTTTTACTTATTCAAACATGTTCCTTTGTCCATCATCAATATATTATTGTATCATAAGAATTAATATTCGGGTGAAATCATGAAGGTGGGTTACACTTTTGCTTGTTTTATGACAAAAAAAACTGTATTTTCACAAGTTATTCAACTTCCGACATATAAAAGTATTTTTTTTATTTAG
>JZKD02S1678440.1:308472-326537 GCA_000966675.3 Picea glauca | reverse complement strand
GCGATATGGCTATAGCTCTTACTCTGTCAGCACCTTCCTCGTGTGACCACCAGCTAGTCTTATCGTTGGCTCCTCTCGCCTCTCGCACCTTTGCGAGTTTCAACGTCGTGCCTTCAAGCTCTTACTTTACAAACTCCCAAGAAGCGAGAAGTCAACAAAGTGTTGACTCCCTTCCTCTTGGCAACACGTGTCCACCTGTATATTTTTCGGGCCCACCTTCATGGTTCTTCCACGCGTCCCTTGTTCCGGCTTCGACACTTCATGACTTCGCCTTTCGCAATTTTGGGACTTGAAGTACCCGACTCCTAGGCTCTCACCCTGCGAGCTTCTAAGTTCGCAAGATCCTCTAATCTCTGACACCTTTCCTCCTCCGATGGATGACTTACATTACTTCGCGACTTTGCTACTCGCCGCTTCATGACTTTCAGGACGAAAGTCTCGACCTCTTATCCTTCGATATGTCGAAATGAAAAATTTTGACACGTCGTCTATGCGGGTCCCACGATGGAAGTTCCTTCCTTTTTCAAAGTTTTGGACTTCGCGACTTCGCGATTCCTGATGTTGAACTTCCGACTCTCCAAATCGCAAAGCCCCGAAGTGGTCAACAAAGTCTAACTTCTGTGTTGGCAAGCACGCCACTTGTCCACTTGTAGATGGATGGTTGTGATTCACTTCGCAGCTTCGCCACTCGCGAAGTTGAATGACCTCACTTTCTGACCTTCGATGTCTGAGTCCCCGATACGGGTGATCTCCTGACACGTGTCCTTCTTTTTCGAATGGCTCAGATTCCTTCGCTATCTCTGGACTTCTCCTCTCACTATTTCGTGAGTCTCTCTACAAAGGTTTCGACCCTTCACCTCTCGAGACCCCGAGATGCGAAATATGTGGGTGATTTGACGGCCCCTAATTGGTTTGTATCCTACGGTCCGATTTTCCTGATCTTGCACTGGATGAATGCTGCCATAACTCCCCTACTCCTCTGCGAGATATGATGGTTTTCGAGACTTCACGAATCCTCCACGGAGGATTCTAACCATCAAATGCCTCCTGAATGTTTTCTATGAAATGGGCAAGTATGCCTTCATGACTTTAAGGCACAAATTGTTGCGCCTTCGCCCAACATTTTAAGGCACAAATTCCTTTGAGCTTCCTCCATGACTCGAGTCTTCAAGAAGACTCTTGCACGCACTCCTTGCAGCAATTCTTGAATATTTTCAAGTATTTGAAATTTTAGACTGTGCGCACTCACTTTGCAGCAGCAATCCTTCACTCCCTCCCTCGGGCTACAAACCTTGAGAATCAATTCGGCCTGTGCACACCCTGCACGACTCCTGTGCTTGACTTGCACTTCTATGAGAATGAGAACAATGTTATCTCTTCTAATCTTTCAGAGATGAAACTTTGGACTCTTATCAACACACACCTTGCGGACAACTTCACTGCACTCCTTGCAGGAAAACTCTTGCTCAGAGAGAGAAATAATTGAAACTCATTCGTCACTCTCCCTCTCTTAAGATTTCAGACATCAAATATGAAATCAACATTCGCGCATCAAAGAAAATGCAGAACAGAGAGTAAACAAACACGAGCATAACACTCAATCATGTATGCACAGAAAGTATTTGAACGCCATGATTCTGAATCAAATTTCATATATTAGCTTAGAACTTCTGTACATGGGTTCTTCTACACAGTTTTTCTTCTCTCCTATGCTCTCTTCTCTCTCATAATCATAATAATGTTGTTAATTGTTACAATAATACAAGGGAGGGTGTCTATATCCCGTTTCCCTCCTGCTCCTAAAACTGTCTAATCTAGGAATTCAAGTCCACCTACTTACATTTATTAACATAAATGCCTTCACCTAATACAGACGAGAGTGGGATGCTCCGGGTCTGTTTACAAATCAAGAAGTATGCCTCTCCTTAGCTATTACATTTAATTTTGTGCATCCAACTTCAAGAGATTTCAAACAATTTATCACATGCCAAAATGCATTGGTGTTTCTCCAAAATCGCTTGACGTTGGCGATGCTTCTACATCATACTCCCTCACTTGAAAATCTTCATGGGATCCTGTCCATGAGCTCTCGCACGTTCTGTCCATTCTTTTGAATCTGTGCTTCATTCTCCTATCTGGCATCTTCGACTGGATGTCCCTTCCACTTGACCAAGTATTCAAAGTATTATTTTCGCGTGGTCCTCTTGCTAACCCTTTTGTCTGGTATGCTTTCCATCTGTGGCTTCTCTATAAATGGCATCTGTTTAGGCCACTGAACCTCTGGTTGTTGATCACCTGTTCCTACTTCCTCAACTTTGTATGGGTACAAATCTGAGACATTGAATATCGAATAAATTCCGATCCCATTGGGTAATTCAATCTCATAAGTATTTGCCCCAAATTTTTTCAAGACCTTACATGGTCTGATTTTCTTCATCTTCAGTTTGTTATATGTCCCCTTCGGGAATAAATTCCTTTCTCATATGTGCCAAAATCAAATCACCAAACTCAAATTGAAGTTGTCTCCTGTGTTGATCTTCTCTGCGCTTATACTCTTGGCTCGAGTTTTTCAATCGCTCCTTCACCTGGCTGTGAATTTCCTTCATTTCCTCTGTGAAATCCTCTGCACTAGCACTCCTAGTTGCATTATGTTTTGAATCTCTCAATTCAGATACTCATCTTCGTTGCATCCCATAAACAATCTAGAATGGACTCTTCCCTGTTCTTCTATTGATTGAATCATTATAATAAAATTCTGCCTGTGGCAGAATATTATACCATTGACTGTGTTGTTCTGTCACCAAGCTCCTCAACAAGTCTCATAAACTTTTGTTTACAAATTCTTTCTATCCATCCGTTTGAGGATGATAAGCTGAACTGAATGACAAGTTTGTTCCCAGCTTTTTCCATAAGGTTCTCCAGAAGTGTCCCACGAACTTGGTGTCTCGATCCGATACCATGCTCCTTGGTAAGCCGTGAAGTCGAATTACTTCTTTGAAAAATAGATTCGCAATGTGAGTTGTGTCACTGGTTTTCTAACACGGTATGAAGTGTGCCATCTTAGAAAATCTATCCACCACCACAAATATCAATTCAAACCCTCTTTGTGTTCCTCGTAGCCCCAATATGAAGTCAATGCTGACTACATCCCATGGCCTATCAGGTATGGGTAACGGTTGATAAAAGCCTGCATTATGCCTCTTTCCTTTTGAATGCTGAAAAATTCTGCATCTTTCCATGAATCTTTCGACGTCTGCTCTCATTCTTGGCCAATAATATGACTCATTTAGCTTTCGTAACGTCTTTGCATGACCGAAATGGGTGGCCAATCCTCCACTATGTTTCTACTTGAACAAATTCTCCCTCATGGAGCATTTTGGAATGCAAAGTTGATTACCCTTAAACAGTAATCCTTCCTGGATCATGTATTCTATCCATTGACTCATGTCCCTGAGAATTGGATTCTCAACTGCTTCATACGCCTCTTTAAAATCTAGATCATGTCTATACATGTCCCTGAAATCATCAAAACCCAGTGTTTTGACTCTGAATTCCTGTAACAACAAACATTTCCTGCTCAAAGCATCAACAACTTTGTTAGCAGTTCTAGAAATATGCTTAGTTACAAAAGTTAAGTTCTGCATGTATTCAACCCATTTTATATGTCTTTGATTCAAATTCTCTTGTTGAGTCACAAATTTCAAATCATGATTGTCACTGTATAAGACAAACTCCTTAGGAATTAAGTAATGTCTCCACTTCTTCAATGCATGAATAATAGCATAGAACTCCTTGTCATATGTGGAGTATTTCACTTTTTCTTCATTCAGATTTTCGTTCAAGTATTCTATTGGCCTATCTTCTTGGCTCAAGACTTCCCCTATTGCAAATCCACTTGCATCACATTTTACCTAAAATGTCTTTTTGAAATCCGGCAACACCAAAATTGGTTTTCGTGATTTTCCTTTTCAACAAATGGAAGCTTTTCTCATCCTCTTCCATCTAGTGAAAATACTTGTGTCTCTTCTTCACTGTGTCCATCATCGGTGCACTAATTACACTTAAATTCCTGATGAACTTCTGGTAGAAACTAGCCAATCCATGAAAACTTCTCACCTCAAATATATTTTTCGGTGATGGCCAATTCTTAATTGCGTCCACCTTATCTGGATCCATCCTCAACTTGTCTGCAGAAATAACAAAACCCAAATAAATGAGCTCTATCTTCATGAATGAGGATTTCTTCACATTTATCAACAACTTCTCTTGATGTAGACTTTTCATCACTGTAGCCAAATGTTTCAGATGCTCTACCTCTGTTTTACTAAAAATCAGTATGTCATCAAGATACACAATGACAAAATTTCCGATGAAATCCTTCAGGACTTCGTTCATCAACCTCATCAAAGTAATCGACGCGTTTGTTAAGCCTAACGACATAACAATCCATTCATACAATCCTTCATTAGTCTTGAAGGATATCTTCCATTCATCACCTTCTCTCATATGAATTTGATGATATCCACTTTTCAAATCAATCTTTGAAAAAAATTTGGATCCACTTAAGCAATCCATCAAATCATCCATCCTTGGCAATGGAAATCTATACCTGATGGTTATTTTTTTTATTTCCCTCGAGTCAGTACACATCCTCCAGCCTCCATCTTTCTTTGGACTGAGTACTGTTGGAACAAAACATGGGATCAAGCTTTATCTCACCAACCCCTTGTCCATTAAATCTTGGACCTGTCTTTTGACTTCTTCATTCTCCTGTGGCATCAATCTGTACACTGCTTTGTTTGGTAAACTGGCTCCAGGTATGAGATCAATATGATGACTCAAACTTCTAATCGGTGGCAACGAACGAGGTAGTTCATCCTCTACTATGTCAGCAAACTCTTCCAACAGGTTTTGAACCTCTTCTGGTAAATCAGCTACCCTTGTGCTGGTTAAAACAATCTTTGGCTTCCTGACCACAATGAATTGTGGTTCCTCCTTCTTCTTAACCTCTGTAAGAATTTCCTTCCCACTCATGAGAAGTACATTGTTTCTTATTTTAGGTTTTACCTCCTTATCTTTAATCGGCAATGGCACGTGAGTTCTCCCATTTTTCTCTAGGGTGTATGTGTTCTTCCTCCCATCATGAATCAGATTCATGTCATATTGCCATGGTCTAGCTAGAAATAGATGACAAACATCCATGGGAATGACATCACAGAGTATCTCATCTTTATACCCTCCTATTTTAAATTCAACTAAACATTGTTTAGTGACATTTACATGATGTACTTTTTGTAGCCACGAAACTCCGTATGGGCTCGGATGTTCAATCATTTCCAGCTCCATCTTTTCTACCATCTCTGTAGAAACGAGATTATATGTGCTACCACTGTCCACGCTGACCTTGCATATCCCGTACTTGGTTTTACAAGTAGTCCGGAAAAGACTGTTTCTTTTCACTTGATTCTCCACTTCCTTCTCTGGCGTTAAGAGAACTTTTCACATCATCAACGATCTTCCACATTTAGCATCTTCTGCCTCAACATTTCACCTCTGTTCTTCGGTGATGTGAGTTTCACCACCTTATTTCTTTTTATCTGGACATTCATAAGATTTTTGTCCATTCATTCCACATGTGAAGCATTTCACCACTCCACCCCTTCCTCTTCCTCTACCTCTGGTACGAGGAAAAATGTTTACGTCAGCATACTGACCTTTCTACTCAGTATGCTTCCCTCTCTGTGAACTTCCACCTCTCTCATTTTGAGTCCGAGGTTTCTTCCAATCCTCCTTGGGTTTTTGATTTCTATCCTGGGCAACTGATTTGCCTTTGGACTGACTTCTGCCTCGGCCTCTTTGACCTTATTTTTGGCTTAGCTTCTCTTTAGCTTTTAGAGCCATCTGATAAGCATCTTTCACTGTTCATATGGTCATCATTCTCATCCCATCCTGAATGTCGTATCTCAGACCATTCATGTATCTAGCAACTTTTTCATCATCACTTTCGCGATGACCTTCCCTGATGTTCAGCCTGTAGAATTCTTTGGTATATTCCTTCACTGTCATCAGCTTCTGTCTCAAATTTTGCATTCTTCGAAATAGAGTAATCTGTTAATCTCTGGGAATGAATTTCGCCTTCATCTTCGCAATCATTCTATCCCAACTCTTGATTTTTTTCTTGCCTTTGCAGCGTCGGTCAGCTTGTAGCTCATCCCACCATAATGTTGCATGTCCTCTAAGTCTTTTGACAACATGTTTGACCTTTTTTTCTTCCTCGACATATTCATAGTCAAAATATGTGTCCAGAGCTCTAATCTAGTCTAGAAGCTCTTCGGCGTCCAGGTTTCCCTTGTATCCTGGAATATCCATTTTTGGCTTCGCACGTATGCTTGCAACAGCCCTAATCAGGCATTCATTTGTTGTAGCTTCTACTATGACTTCTTCTCCTTCATGTCCAGTTTCATTTTCACTTTCGAAATCACTAAGATCCCCTGCACCAGCTGTGCGCCTCTGTGTTGTGTCCATGTCCTCAAGTCTGGCGTGTAGTTCATGCATCTCTCTTTATATGGATGGATCAAGCATCTTCCTACCCCTTCTTCTCGGCATTTCCCTATCCTGTGGCAGATCAGGTGTTTGTCTATCTCTTCTTCTCAGCGGCATGGTGAATCCTCCTTTTCCCTACTATAGAAAGCAAAGAAATATTTCTGGTATCTCATACCACTTGGTGCAGACCTATCATCCCTTGGGTCTAATATCTGCTCACAGGATTGTTCTATATGCCCCTCGAGCCAGATCGGCTCCTTCAGATTCTCTGTTGGAACTCCCTTTTAAATCGATCCACAGGTTCTTTTTCACGATTCACGATTTCGCGAGTTCTCTAGTTGAAACTCCGACTCTTCCTCCTCCAATTATACGATATCCAAAATCATGATATGGCTATAACTCTTACTCTGTCAGCGCCTTCCTCGCGCAACCACCAGCTAGTCTTATCGTTGGCTCCTCTCACCTCTCGCGCCTTTGCGAGTTTCAACGTCGTGCCTTCGAGCTCTTACTTTATGAAATCCCGAGAAGTGAGAAGTCAACGAAGTGTTGACTCCCTTCCTCCTGGAAACACGTGTCCACCTATATGTTTTACAAGACCACCTTCGTGGTTCTGCAATGCGTCCCTCGTGCCGGCTTCGGTACTTCGCGACTTCGCCTTTCGCGATTTTGGGACTTGAAGTACCTGACTCCTGGGCTCTCACCCTGTGAATTTCCGAGCTCGCGAGATCCTCTGATCTCTGACAACTGTCCTCCTCGGATGGACGGCTTAGATTACTTCGCGACTTCACTACTCGCCGCTTCGAGACTTTCGGGATGAAAGTATCGACCTCTTATCCTTCGATATGCTGAAATGCGAAATTTCGACACATCATCTATGCGGGTCCCACGATAGAACTTCCCACCTTTTTCAGAGTTTCGGACCTCATGACTTCACAAGTCCTGATGTTGAACTTCCGACTCTCCAACTTGCGAAGCCCCAAAGTGGTCAACAAAGTCTCACTTCCATGTTGGCGAGCACACCACCTGTCCACTCCCAGATGGACAGTCCTGATTCACTTCGCAGCTTCGCCACTCGCGAAGTTGAATGACCTCCCTTTCTGACCTTCGATGTCTGAGTCCTCGATACGGGTGATCTCGTGACACCTGTCCTTCTTCCGTGAACGACTTAGATTCCTTTGCTATCTCAGGACTTTGCCTCTAGCGATTTCGTGAGTCTCTCTACAAAGGTTTCAACCCTTCACCACCCGAGACCCCGAGATGAGAAATATGTGGGTGATCTGATGACCCCTAATTGGTTCAGATCCTACAGTCCAATTTTCCCGATCTTGCACTGGACGAATGTTGTCATAACTCCCCTGCTCGTATGCGAGATCTGACAGTTTTCGAGACTTCGTGAATCCTCCACGGAGGATTATGACCGTCAAATTCCTTCTGAATGTTTTCTATGAAATGGGAAAGTATGCCTTCATGAAATCGGTCCACCAGCAAGCCAATGTTGTTGTGCCTTCTTCCAACATTTTAAGGCACAAATTCCTTTGAGATTCCTCCACGACTCGAGTCTTCAAGAAGACTCCTGCACGCACTCCTTGCGGCAATTCTTGAATATTTTCAAGTATTTGAAATTTTAGACTCTGCGCACTCACTTTGCAGCAACAGTCATTCACTCTTTCCCTCAGGTTGCAAACCCTGAGAATCAACTCAACCTGTGCACACCCTACATAGCTCCTGTGCTTGAATTACACTTCTATGAGAATGAGAACAACGTTATCTCTTCTAAGCTTTCATAGATGAAACTCTGGACTCTTGTCAACACACACCTTGCAGACAACTTCACTCCACTCCTTGCAGGAAAACTCTTTCTCAGACAGAGAAACAAGGGAAACTCATTCTTCACTCTCCCTCTCTTCAGAATTCAGACATCAAATACGAAATCAACATTTGCGCATCAAAGCAAATGCATAATAGATAGTAAACAAACACGAGCATAATAATCAATCATGTATGCACATAAAATATTTGAACACCATGATTCTGAATCAAATTTCATGTATTAGCTCAGAACTTATGTACATGGGTTCTTCTACACTGTTTTTCGTCTCTTCTATGCTCTCTGCTTTCTCATAATCATAATAATGCTGCTAATTGTTACAATAATACAAGCAAGGGTGTCTATATCCTATTTCCCCCCAGCTCCTAAAACTGTCTAATCTAGAAATCCAGGTCCACCTACTTACATTTATTAACATAAATGACTTCGCCTAATATATACGAGAGCAGGATGCTCCGGGTCTGTTTACAAATCAGGAAGTACGCCTCTCCTTAACTATTACATTTAAGTTCATGCATCCAACGTCAAAAGATTTCAAACAATTTATCACATGCCAAAATGGATTGGCATTGCCCCACGCTCGCTTGATGTC
Organism: Picea glauca; assembly: GCA_000966675.3. Classification (NCBI taxonomy): domain Eukaryota; kingdom Viridiplantae; phylum Streptophyta; class Pinopsida; order Pinales; family Pinaceae; genus Picea; species Picea glauca. The sequence goes on along the minus strand of JZKD02S1678440.1, from coordinate 317,574 downwards.
GGCGATGCTCTTGCATCACTTTCCAAAGATGCAAACAAACATAGTATCTTGTGATAGGGAGAGTTAAATCCACTTACTAAATTTTGTCCTGGGAAGCCCTTCTAACACAAGGGTCAATCATGAGGTCACATTGAGACTGACAGAGTTACTCACCCTTCTTTGTCGGTCTTGGTGTATATATTATGTCTATTATGGGGGTCGCTTGAGAGGTATACCCATAATGATGAGTGGAAGCCTTTCAAGTTGATTTCAGGCTAGATACCCTGCCCTTTCACATGGATCAGACTATCGATTGTTTCCCCAGGCATCGTTGTAGTGATTGGTAACCTTAGTGGCCTATATCTTTAGAGTATTTACACAAGGTGACTATGGAGGGGAAAGTCTTCATGGTACCTGGAATCAACGTTGGCTAAACTCACTCGGGATCCTTGGAGAATATACCCATGATTATGTGTGGGAGATTGAACCAGGGTGTAATTCCGTTAAGCAGGTCGTCAACGTAACTTTTCCACCCGCTCTATCTCATCCCCTTATTACATTGTTCTCGCGACATTGGATTTCATCACCAACTAGTGTGATCATTGTGAGAAGGTTTTGTTTGCTTGCTTTCTTACTAGATTTTTAGGGTGTACTATTTGTTCTCCCTAGTGGAATCTAGATTGGATTTTTGTTTTTAATGGCGTCAGTTCTCGAAATGACCAATGAAGGAACCTCTGCTCTAGGGGAACCTTTTGTTTTTCCTTCTTATGGAAACATTGGTCCTCCTCACATCACTACTTTGAGCCTTCCAGGTCTCACAAATGGATTATCGGTATGGTTGTTTTCCACTCAGGTAATCCCGAATGCAGTAAGTGCTTCGGTCGTAAGCACTTCCCCCCAAGAGAATCAACCTGATGTTGATCATTCACCTTCTTCACCAGTAAGGTCTTCTTCACCTTCTTCGCTTGCAAGGTCGTCTTCCATTTCATCTTCTTCGTCAGGTGAAAGTTCTAAAGCTAGTAACCCGATGAATAAGAAGAAGAAGAAAATAAATATTAAGAATAAGAAAGATAAATAAGGTTCAAAACCTCCAACCACTGTCAAACATGTTGGGAAAAAACCAGTTATTGTTAATCATGTTGGGAGTGTTTATGATGTCAAGATCACCCAAACAACTCGTAAGCCCAAGTACCCTTGCAAAATTTGTAAGGGTAGCCATATTCTTAAGGATTTCCCTGGTCTATCAAAGGTTATAGAAGCATGGTCTACACATCCTTGCCAACAACATGCTAATGAATTCTCGTCGACTAGTCAAGATATCGTTGGGAAGAAGAAAAGTAGACTCAAGTTCTTGTGCATGTTATGCAAAGGGAGTCATCTCACTCACCTTTTCCCTCGTATGGATGAAGCCTCGAAATTACTGGAAGACATGACTGTTTCACAGCCTCAACTTCCATATTCTTATCACAAGATTACTCTTGACCCCCCTATAGTTGATGGAATGATCACTTTGGTCCCTTCACCGCTCAATCCGATTGATCATGTCGTCAATCTGGTCATGTCCTTAGTTGAACCAGTTGACAAAGTGGTTGATCCGATACCATCCTCTGTCAATCTCGCTCTCCCCTCAGAGAGTGAAACTAAAGCAGTCGATCTGATCCCATCCTCAGTCGATCCCCCTCTCTCGTTAGAGAGTGTCACCCAAGTGGTCGATCTGTTTCCATATGTCGACCCCATTCTCCCCTTGGAGAATGCAACCCAAGTGGTTGATTTGATCTCGTCATCGGTCAATCCTACTCTCCCGCTAGAGAGTAAACCCGATACTGCCCATGTTTTTCTTGTTGATACAGAATCTACCATGCTGGGGGATATTCCTCCTTCTCCCATGGAACCCCCTCCAAGTTATGAGGCCATCCATTTTGATTGGGGTGTGCTAATTAGACCTCATCTTCCCTCTCATATTCCTTTCCATATTACAGTACAGGTCTTTGGTTGAGACGTTCCTCAGACACCGATAGATGAAGGTGCATCCGTTAGTATTTTGTTCTCTTTTGCTTGGAAAGCTTTGGGTTTTCCTCCGCTTGCACCGGTTACACAAAATCTATTATCTTTTAACAGAAGAACTAGTCAACCTTTAGGGACCCTTCCTCAGTTTCCTATAACTTTGGGGCGGAAAACTGTCTTCGTTGATGTCATGGTAGTCCAAGATCCCTTGAATTTCTCTTTACTTCTTGGGCGGGATTATGTCTATGCCATGAAAGCTATTATGTCCACTCTTTTTCGTGTGATATATTTCCCTCATGATGGAAGAATTGTGACTATTGATCAACTTTCATTCATTGACCCCAAATGGATTGCCTCCCTAAATGGTTATTATATGCAGACGGTATCACCCCCGCCACAGGTCAATTATGTGGTGTTGTCTCCCATGGTTTCAACTTCTGATGACTTAGATCTAGTAGTTGACACGGTGATCTCTTCGATAAGGTTGTTAAAGAATGATCTCTTTACTCCTATCATGACCCTAGACATGGTGTCCTTCCAGAGTGTGTTTCTTCCTTCCAGTGAAGACCTCTTGGAATCCATGACCGAGTTTTGTCCCTTTACATGGTGTCATTTCGGAGAATTGTCCTCCTGGAATCCATGATCAAGAAGAGAGACTCCAAGGATAGTTTTTGCGTCTCTGAGGCAACCTCGCTAAAAAAATGAAACAAAGGTATTTGAGCATGGTTTTTTTATTTCAATCTCGTTAAAAAATGAAACCACTTATGGGGATAGTTTTTTCATCTCTATGGCCACCTCGTTAAAAAATGAAACAGGTTACGAGCATAGTTCTTGTTTCTGTGCCAAGCTCGTTAAAAAATGAAATAGTTTTTCCCCCTCTCTATTTGAGTCAAGTCTTTCGCCTAGTATTTGATACTTCATTTCATTCTCCTTTGTAGTTGGATGAAATGAAGATTGGGGGCATTTGCCTCATCCTCTGGACTTCATGCTGAAGTTAAACTGTTAGCTTCTTAAGTTGGGGGCTAAGTACCAACCATCCCCGTGTTATGCGTTGGGAAGTCCAAACATAGTTTTCTATGGTTCAAGCTTGTGTAAAAATGAAACCACTTACCTTAAGCATAGTTTCCTCTGGTTCAAGCTTACGTAAAAATGAAACTAGGTCCAAGCATAGTTTTGTTTTGTTTTAAAGCTTGCGTAAAAATGAAACTAGGTCCAAGCATAGTTTTGTTTTGTTTTAAAGCTTGCGTAAAAATGAAAACAATCCAGAGCTTAGTCTTTGTTCATTCTCATTCTCATAAATACATGAGAATAAGTTATCGATCTTAGTCTTTTTTCTTACTCGTGCTCATAAATATGTGAGAATTCAACTTAGTATACTTTTATCACTTTTTCGGACTCATAAAGGTTATACGAAAAAGGAACTCACTGGAGTTCCCTTTAAGCTCTTTTCAGACTCTCTAAACATGAAAATATTTTCGAGGGACCTTGTTCTCTTCATGCTCGTTAAAGTATTTGAAGAAAACGTCTATTGAGCAATAGTTTATCTCTTTTTCGGTCTCATCAGACTATACGAAAAAGGAACTGAGAGAATTCTCTTTAAGTGTTTTTCAGACTCTCTAAACATGAAAAACCCCTGAGTTTTCTTTCTTTGGACTCGTTAAACAAACATCGAAAGACCCATATGGGACCAAACCACTCCTTCTTAGGGTTCGTTAAACATACTCTGAGGGACTTGTCCGAAGGATGAGCTTAAATTGACAAGCATATGTTATCCTCCTCAATCTTGAGTAAAAATAAAGAGGTACTCACCATAAATGGTGGGGGAAAAAAATTGGGAAAGAAATGTGTCTAAACCTATATTCCATGGAAGAGTCACTTTTGAACATGACACCCTTTCACTCGCCTTGCATATAGGTTGGAAAATTCGCTCGTCTCTTGATCATACTCCTTATAAGATTACAAATTGGTCTATGATCTCTGTTGTTGAGTCAGTGTTTCCAAGACAGTTGTTGTGTCATCAATATGTTCAAAAAATAAGTTCAACCCAGAAATCCTTCTATTGCATCGACCATTTCTATAGTCTTTAAGCCTTCTATTGCGTCGGTCATCCTTGAGTCAGTCCTGAATCACTTGGTACTCAGATCTACTTCAAATATTGTTACCTGTTTCGTGTCATTGATGTGGGATACATTAAGGCCCTCCTGTGACGAGTCTTTTCCTGTCAAATTCAACTCATTATCTAGGAATTAGACTTAGAAACTAATTGGTACCTTGGAACTTTCATGCCTCAATGGCAGGTTTCCTCGCTTTCGACAATGGGTTTTCATTATTGACCCCTGATCAGGAGATTCCATCGAGTGTTCAACTTCAGCTCATTTATTTACATTCATTGGATTGTACTAGTGTACCTTGGGATTCATTGACATTAATGGTGATTTCGTTCGCACTTGTTAGCGGTATACACTAATGACCGGTAATCAAGTGGTTTCTACCATGTTCGACTTCAACACATGTATTCACATGGTTAGATTCGTACTATAGAGTGGCGGAGATAAATACCTTGGATATTTTCTAAAAGATCCAGGTTGCATTGGAGTATATTCAGTGTACTGTTGCATAGATCCACATTGTATGTCTAGAGGCTATGTTCAAATTTGAAACTTTAACACGTAGATCCATAGTGTATTTTTGGTGGCTATGTTCAGATTTGATTCATAATGGCATGGATCCATGGTTTATGTTTGGTGGCCATGCCATTGTATTACTTGACATGGATGTTTACATGTCGGCATTTATGCTCTGAGTCATTTCTATTCTGAGTATGGGAATTCCTACCTCAATGATTATGTATAATTGTACTGTATTTCCTTGTTTGTTGGCAGGTTTTTGACCGACTGTTCCTTGTTCCCTACACACACTCGACAAAGTATTTAAGCTATCACTCTGTTCTAACTTCATACTTTGGGGGGATCTCTGTTACACATTATTTTCGTCATCCCTATGACTGTTAATGATGTAAACCTATATATATTCTTTAGAGGGGTTAGTGGCCCGAGTTCCTGAAGAAAGAAAGGAGAAGAATTTTTTTATGAGAAAATAAGTTGCATTTTCCTTTGTAAAAACCCTATAAAAAAGGAAGTTCATAGGTTGCATTATAGCTAGGGTGAGGGCATTCATGATTCTCATAGGCTGCATCATAGCTAGGTTGTGAGGAGTTTGTATTCTTCTTTATAGGCAGGGTGCGAGAATGCTTACATGTGGGAAAAATGAGTGTTTTCTCAAATCTTCTAGAAGGAGAAACTTCCATGGTGAGGTGGCATCCGAATGGTTTGGATCTTACTCTCTTTCATGATTTAGTGGGATCATCCTAACCTCCTCACCTTATCCTCTTTAGATTATAAAAGGAGACGAGCTCTCATGGAGAAGGGCTAAGTTGCATTTGGCTTGGAATTATTAGCTTGGTTGGAGTGTCTTTGAGTTTTTCCTTTGTGAAGATAGATTGTGAATATTATCAGATCTATGCTTTTAGAATTCTTGGAGTGGAAGTGTGTGGGGAATGAAGGACAGTTGGAAGGGACCTTACGACATCAAGGCTATGGTTGTAATCTCTCTTTCACATTTAATATGATACAGTAATATGATTCTTTCCTATAAAGCTTGTTGTGTTTTATTGTATGATTCCTTGATCACATACATAGGATTATATTGAGTTCATGCTATTAATATCACTTTGGTTGGTTGCATTCTTTTGCAAGTTCATCGTTGTATGAGCGTTGGAATGGAGCTCGGATGGCAATGGCTAGAGGAAGCGACATTTAAATGGTATGTCACCCATACCTCTTTAGTTAGTAAATTCAATATCTAAAACTTAAGTAAAGTTTCATGTTCTGGTGTGTTTTTTTCTAGATCTAGGTGGATCTAGGGAGATCAGTTAGTGTCCACACCTATTGATTTATCCTATAACAGTGGGAGTCATAATTTTTTTGATTTCCTTTGCGTTTCTGTTAGCATCTTCATTTTTGAGGTTGCATCCCATGAACGATAGAGCCCATGAATGATAGAGTTTATTTTCTGAAAGGGCATCTAAAGAGGTCAAGGAAAAACACCATGCACTCCTTAAGATCAGTTGTGGGCAGGTTCATAAATTTCAATTGCAAAACGTACATGTGATTCCTCAGTTGGATGTCGGAGGCCCTCAGGATGCCCAAGTCATAGCTCATTGATCATGCAGGATGCCTGAGTCAGATGTCATTGATCATGATGCCCAATTCATTTTGATGAAGATTCAATGTGGCAACCAATATGCACGACTGGGTTAACCGAAAGGAATGGTGGTTGCGTTAACTGAAAGGAATGCCAAAGGTGGCGAACCTTCACATTCATAAAATCTTGGTCACTCTATCGATAGAATTAATCTCGACTAATTACTAGAACGAGGAAATGAAATTTTGTATACATATTAATTATTAAATGTGGGAATCAATGGGTAGTGCAGTAAATTTTTAATCATATTAAGTAAATGTGAAAAAGTAAACAAGGAAACTGACACATTCATAAATGAAATGAAGTTAAGAACATTAAATCTCATACTTTGATTTAAGTGTAAGATGAAGAATATGCCAACATCTTTTTTTGTAGACCATAAGATTGGAATTTGTGATTAAAAGACTCATTAAACCATCAATTCCAATAGGGGGTACACCTATCGACGTAACTATGTACATGTAATGAATAAAGGTATGAAAATGATACAAAATGTTCTTAAATGTATTATCCATAATGATCTAAAAATGAAGAAGACTTGAAATACTTGAAATTATTGCAATGTAAATGTTATGTGTTTAAAGAAAATGGATTAGTTTGCAACACATAATTTAATGGATTACTTATGAAAAGTACATATAGACAACAGCATAATCAATGAACATAAGAACATAAACACAACAATTGATAAAGGAGTCCACCCCTCTCTTGGGCTACATCTCCTGGTCCAGCTTCCAATGGATCATTATTATTAATTTCTCAAAATTTCTCAAAAACATGCCTTACAATGCTCAAACTGAAAAACCGACTACTCCAATGGCTTCAGAGCATCGAAAAACCCCTGTCTAGGCTCTTTCGGCACCTCAATCGGTCGAAAAACGAAGAAGTTAGGCCTCCTGGAAGTCTCCCCCTTCAAGCTTGTTGTCTCTGCATCTACAAATTGCACCCTTGTCCCTTGAACCTGGCACACACGCAATAAATAGTGTGAAAACCCAACACCGGGTGAAACCACGCCAATGGTGCAAACCGTAGGATGGTTAAGGGCATGCCATCCCTTAACCGCCTGGCACCTGGGCACATAGGGGTTCATACGACCGCACGTATAGGAAAAAGGGGCGAAACAGTTACAACCGTGCCAACCACATTAACTCCCCACTCCGGTCCTGGGCATATGGCATGCAACATAGAACCATGGGATATGTAATATAAACTTTGTTCCAATCCAACTGCCGGGCTATACCATATATGGTATGGTCACATATGAAATCAAATGACCACGGGCCAGGGCTAAGCCCTGGCCCGACCCCCTGTCAACGGTTAGAATATTCAAATTGAAATATAATTAAAATCACATATATTACAATATTACAAGGAATAATACGTAACCCATCGTTCAGTTGGATTTTTTGAAAGCTATGCGGTGGGGGAGGTCTGGTGGTCGAACCCCATGGACTCCAATAATTTTACATAACGACCCATGAACCAATAAAGGGGTGCCACGTGGCAGCCCATGATTGGGCCACGTGGAACCTTACCACTAGCCAAAGAAATTCCACATGTCACCATCTAATTCGACAACTATCAACCAACAAATTTTGTCTACATCACTTCTGTACGGTCGTACGGTCCTGCTACGTCATCCTGTACGGACTGTATAGTCAACATCATTTTTTTGCCTATTTGACTTTATGAAGAGATTGAAATATCTCTCACTCCCGACGTCCAGTTGAGATGAAATGAGTTGCGTTGGGTTTGCAATGATGAGGCCTATGCTCTAGTCCAGTTTGAAGTGATTCTGAGCACTTTGAATTTTTGAGCAAAATTTGATCCCCTGATCACACCTCCCCATTGGGAAGCTTTTGGACCTCCAAAAGACTATTTTCAGTCTATGTGAAGATGAGGGTAAATTTCCTTCACCCTTCCAACCTCAATCCACTTGGCCTTGCTTGGATTCATCCCTTTAAGACCAACTCGAAGATACTCCACATTTCCTCGTTTTGAAGTTCACATCCTCCTGTCAAGGATGGTGTCTTCCTGCAATTCTGTTAGATACTCTGGAGAAAAATCATCTATGGAAGGAATCTGAAAATTCTCTCCTTGATCATCAATCAATGGAGTCTCATACAACTTCAAATTCTCAACATTAACAACTGCATACATCTGCATATAAGGAGGCAAATCTAAATGAAAAGCATTGTTACCAATTTTGTCGATAATCTTGAAAGGACCATATCGAATCGGTTTCAACTTTTTACCTTCTCCTTTAAGCCTCTCCTTGCTTATGTAAAGCCAAAATTCATCTCCAACTTGGAAACTCTGATCAATACGATGCTTGTCATGTCACGTCTTGTACTTGGCCTAACTCTTTTCCAACTGCTCTTGCACCACTTGATGTATCGACTGAATTTGTTCAATGAACTTCTCTGCCCTATCAATGTCATATTGACCATCGATAGCAATATCTTTCCCAAAGATAAAATCTAAAGGTGACTTGGGAAAATATCCAAAACATGCTTCAAATGGCGACGTTTGCATCAAAGAGTGCTTAGCTCGATTGTATGCAAGCTGAATGTAGTGTAAATGTTCATCCCAAAGTTTAGGATGCTTGCTGCAATAAGCACGAAGAAGATGCAGCATTGTATGATTTACCACCTCTGTCTGACCATCTGTTTCTGGATGAAAAGTTGTGCTCTTTTTAAGTTTAGTGTCCATGAGTGCCCATAAACTCGACCAAAAACTTACAACAAATCGAGAATCTCGATCAGAAATAATGGACTTAGGCAATCCAAAATGCACCCAAACATTTTGAAAGAACAACTGTGTCGTTTGTTCTGTTGTTACCTACTTAGTACAAGG
>JZKD02S1678440.1:284678-304939 GCA_000966675.3 Picea glauca | reverse complement strand
AACACAACAATTGATAAAGGAGTTCACCCCTCTCTTGGGCTACATCTCCTGGTCCAGCTTCCAATGGATCATTATTATTAATTGCTCAAAAGTGTTCAAAAACATGTCTTACAATTCTCACACTGACAAACCGACTGCTCCAATAGCTTCAGAGCATCCAAAAACCCCTGTCTGGGCTCTTTCGGCACCTCAATCGATCGAAAAATGAAGAAGTTAGGCCTCCTGGAAGTCTCCCCCTTCAAGCTTGTTGTCTCTGCATCTACAAATTGCACCCTTGCCCCTTGAACCTGGCACACACGCAATAAATGGCATGAAAACCCAACACCGGGCACAACTGCGCCAAAGATGCAAACTGTAGGACGATCAAGGGTGCGCCAACCCCTAACTGCCTAGCACCTGGGCACATAGGGGTTCATACGACCGCGCGTATAGGCAAAAGGGGCCAAACGGTTACAACCGTGCCAACCACATTAACTCCCCGCTCCGGTCGTGGGCATATGGCATGCAACATAGAACCACGCGCTATGTAATATAAACTTCGCACCAATCCAACTGTCAGGCTATACCATATATGGTATGGTCACATATGAAATCAAATGACAGCGGGTCGGGGCTAAGCCCCGGCCTGACCCCCTGCCAACGGTTACAATATTCAAATTGAAATATAATTAAACTCACATATATTACAAGGCACAATGTGTAACCCATCGGTCGCTCGGAGTTTGTGAAAGCTATGCAGTGGGGGAGGTCTGCGGGTCTAACCCCACAGACTCCAATAATTTTACATAACTACCCATGAACCAATAAAGGGGTGCCACGTGGCAGCTCATGATTGGGCCACGTGGCACCTTACCACTAGCAAACGAAATGCCACCTGTCACCATCTGATTCGACAACTATCAACCAACAAATGCTTTCCACGTCACTTCTGTACGGTCATACGGTCCTGCCACGTCATCCTGTATGGACTGTACGGACTGTACAATCAACATCATTTTTTTTCCTGTTTGACTTTATGAACAGATTGCAATATCTCTCACTCTCGACGTTCGTTTGAGACAAAACAAGTTGCATTGGGTTCGCAACGAAGATGCCTACGCTCTCGTCTGGTTTGAAGTGATTCTGAGCACTTTGAATTTTTGAGCAAAATTTGATCCCCTGATCACACAATTCCTTCAGGTTTCACTACTTGTAACCTCATAGAAAAGGAGTTATAGAAAAAATGGCATACCTTGCTGAATTTTGGCTTATTCTCAAGAGAGAACTTGTAGAGAATTCCCCACATGGAATATTTACTCTATAGATATTCAAATGGTAAAAAATATACTACAAACTATACTCTAACCAATACATTTGTTCTTATTGAATTTGGATATGTTATGAAGAAGTTATGGTTTTTTTACCCGAAACACCTGTTTTAGACTAGTTTTGGGACTCGCCACAAACCCTATTTTCCACAGAATATACCACCCAAAATAAAATGACCCATAAGATAAAATTTGTATCACAGTTACTTGTATATGTTTTCTCAACGACCTCCATATTTCTCTATTTGAATCATTCTAGAAAAAAAGTTATTGTGAAAATGGTGAGATAACTTGCAAATAGCATACCTTAGAAAGTATCATCAAAAGACTTTATCCTCCCTTGAATTTCGGCCTTCTTTACTTCACCTTCCCTGTGAAATTATCCTTATATCTCCCTTGGTTACCTCAATCACTTGTACATATTCAATATGCTTAATGGATAGTAATGGGACACCCTTGCTCTCTTATTTATACTCTCCAAGTAGCTTCTTCTAGAAGTATCCACTTAACCACTTTGTCCACTTAACCACTTTTTCCACTTAACCAAATTTTTCCACTTAACCACTTTGTCCTAGACACTTTGTCTACTTAACCACCATGTCCACTTAGCCACTTTGTACACTTAACCACTTTGTTCACAAATAGTAAAATCTCGAATTCTAGTTGCAACTAATTTATTTTTAATTGTTTTCTTGTTGAAACCACTTAACCCATGACTAAACAATTTTACTGGTCAACTTCTTCTAGGAGATTCTAGAATAATTTGACTTTTTTGACCTTCTAGGGTATTCTATATAAATCATGAGGGTTCTCCAACTTCACATGGTCATAACTCTCTAAACGTGAGGAGTTATGTGGCGTTCCACATATCACCATAAATGACATGACATGCACTATCCATCTAGAATAGTATTACCTATAAATTCACCGATATCCATGCCCTTATACCTGAAACAGACTCAGGTCCCTTACCCATGTCTTTGCGCTACCAAAATTCACTATCAGACTTCTTCCAAGGGTTGATATAAAGCTCTAAGGGTTGATATCAATCTACAATATCACTCTCCAAGGGTTGAAATCAATGAAAACCACCGATCATCACTTTCCAAGGGTTGACATCAATGAAAACCAACAATCCAAACCAACTTTCCATCAACCTAAGCCAATTTCCTAACAATATCCCCCTTTGGAATTGATGGAAACACTTAGTCATGATAACATTCAGGCTTATACTCCTTATAAATGTTTTTATCTCTCCCCCTTTGACATCAATGGAAAAGCGTATCTCCCTTTGGGGCTTCCTTCTACATACATTGTACATTCTACATACTACTTACAAACTTGGAAGTATATAAGACTAAGACTAAAACTTCTTGCAAAAGGTAACCGACTTAACATTTAAGGAAAGAATAAATTTCTACTAACTCTATCTACTTAACAGACCTCGAGAAAGTTTAAAAGCTCGACTTCGTAAATAAATCCCTTGCTTGCCGACTAACAAAACTGATTTTGCGTAAACATAGAGCTCATGAACTAGAAACTTTCAAACTGACAATCTGACTAACTGACTGATTGAGATGATGGAGACATAAAGCTCACTGACTTGTAATTACTATTTCCAACAAAAAAAACTTTCCAATATATATGAATCGATAGGTAGATATTGTGAATTTCCCCTTGTAAATAATGGGGCTAAGATCGAGTTTCTCTTACACTCGTACTTAATAGATCTAGGTGTATGATCATTTCCAACATATATCATAAATAAAGAAGGTGCTACTTATGTTTTGTAGGAACTTGGGGTTCCTATATTCCCTTAGAATTTAAGGTGGAGCTCTTGAGAAGTTTATATTCAATGGCGCCACTTTACTTCAAGTATTTGATGATCTAAAACACAATATATATATATATATATATATATATATATATATATATTCTTATTGAAAGAGACTTCAGTTTCATTCTATAAAATTACATTTTTCCTTATCTAATAGAAGGGCTTAATCTCCAATACATTACCTTGGTTGTTAGATTCACATGGGCTTATTTTGGCTACATATATTTAGTTTTGATCTCAAATACATAACCCTGGTTGTTAGATTCAAGTGGGCTTATGTTAGTTGTGTAAAATTAGTTTTAATGTAATTGTATCCAATGATCAATCACAGGTGGAAGCAGTGCCGAAATGTATGGGCCACAAGTCGATATCCTTTGGGAGATTACCGATTGATATAAAGATTTTTTCTTCCCAAATTTGTCAGTATCAACATTTTCTAATATTTCATCATCAATGTTGATAGATTCTCCTGCATATTTCAATTTAAATTTTATATTAAAAACCAAAACCCAAACATAAATTCACTAAACTATATATACAAGTGTTCACGTTGTATTATCTAAATTTATGTACATACCTATAGGTGATTCGTCTTCTGCTTCAATTTCGGTTTCAACATATTCTTCGACATTATGAGACAAATCTATTTATGTTTTTTGAAAAACATCAAATTGTAAAATAACAATCAATTATATCAAACAATATTTTAAATTTGAATTCTATACTTTTAATGTAGATGATATGCGCATGCATATCTGGTTGGACTTCTTCTTGTTGAAATTCTTTATTTACATTATCATTGTTTCTTTCTTCAATATTTCCACGCTTTCGTTTCTTTCTCCAATAATGCTCTTTCATTTGTTGTTATGGAGAGTATCATCTCGAGTGCGATCCAATTTTCTCTTATGCAAACTTTTGTTTCCCATGATTTTTATAGTTGTCTATAAAAGATATGTTCAACAAAGACTTCACCTTGAAAAAATGCTCAACATTTATCTTTCAAGATATAAATTGGTATTTCAATAAAGACATGTACAAACATCAATTACCTTATTCAACAAAAACCAAAAATATGATTCGAAACGTTGTTTAGGTGATCTATAACAAACAAGCAATGAATTGTATTAAATGTCTTCAGTCAAAAGCGTATTTATACGATTTGGTGCGAAATGAAACGATACGACACGTCTGTTCATTTTTTTCGACCGACGGAATTTGCTCAACCATCTTTCGGCCGAAACAAGATTTTTTCGGTTGAAAACCATGGAAACAATTTAGTTTTGATGGTTTCCATTAGAATTTAGTCTTTCGTCTGAAAGAATATTGTTTCGGCCAAAATATTCTTTCAGCCGAAAACTAGAAATTGGGACTGTCTACAGAAACCAGGGAACTGCCCCAAGCTTACCTGAACTTTGGAGGTTGCGGACTCCTGCATATACTCAAAATTTGGTTTCGTAAATGACACCAACACTTGCAAAATTGAAACTACTTTCAATTCCTATAATTTGTTTTCATTTTCATTATTTTTATCTAATTTTATTCAATTTAAAAAAAAAATCACTACATAATATTTCCAGTAGACATTGTGATTCAGTGAAATGAAATATATGTATCTCTAAAAATACACAGTGAAAAATTTAGAAAAAATTATATTCATAATCATTAAACTGTTATTTTCAAAACGATATTTTTAGATTTTATTTTTAAGTAAAAATTATGATAGATACAAGGTGGAGGAAAACATGTGTCTAAAATCTACAACATTTTCATCTTGGTCAACTTCAAAAAATTCTAGAAATTATAAGATTCATCCATTAGATTCAAAAATATAGTCATAATAAAATAGAGTCTCTGTAGATTGTTGCAGTATATTTTGTTTGTTAAAAACATAAGTTTGATAATAGATACATTGTTGGAGTAAAAAATAACTCATTATCATTCCTTTCATGTTTAAGGAACATACTGCTAAACAATTGTCAAATTGACATATAAAATCTTAATAAAAAAAAATTGAAAAATAGTCATTGGAAATCTAACAAAATTCTTCACAAGTTTTGTTTTTACTATAAAGTGAAATTGTAAATAAAAAAAATACTTTTGTATGCTGAGCATTGAAGAAATTGTGAAAGTACAGTTTTTTTTTCTCATAAAACAAGCAAAATAAACACCTATCTTCATGATTTCACCCAGGAGAAATTACTAGTATTTCCACAGAACATGTATTTCGAGGAAAAGATGGAGAAATTATTGATTCTAGGTTTAGTTACTATGTGTTAGTTGTAACCTCAACAACGTGTGACTGTATACTGCTAGTTTTACTAGTCGTTAGTATTTCTTTATGGCTTATTGATTTTGTTTTTTAGTTTCCTCTATATAAGTTTTGTCTATCATCTAATACAATTGTGCTATTCACATTCTAGTTTCTGACGTGTCTACTTTGTTTCTTATTTCTAGTTTAGTTTGCGTAGTTTCTTGGTTCAACGTGTATTCTCTTGTTTCTCTGCACAGTCCTTTTGTCTAGTTCATGCATTACATTGTTTTGTCTGCACAATTTCTTGTATTAACAACGCAGTTCATTGTTTTCTCATGGTATCAGAGAAGGGGAAATAAGAATTCCACAGAGCTTCGATAGGGCATCATAGAGCATGGATAAATCAAAAGAGCGCACACTCCACAAGGGTGGATCACACGAGCGTGCACTAAGATTGTGGTTTGATAGCAAATCAAGCCCAAATCACATCGAATCGAGGAATTTATGCTCAAATCCCAGTTGGCGGTTCTTGAGAATTTCCTTGCTCATTCTTAAAACATTTTGAGCATGTGTCCATATTGCATTCCATTTAGCATTGTGCATTTCTAATGGTAGAGGGACACCTTGTTGGCTAGCGTATGCAGTGAAAATCGTTGGCATTGGAAAGATCATGCATGCACAAGATCGCAGACACTAGATCATGCACACCAAATCATAATCATAATTTACAACGCACACTCCACGATAATGAACACAAGCCATTATTCTTGAATCTCACTGCATCCATGGAGAGAGGGCATAAATTTCCTACCATTGTTTCTTGCAGAGAAGACCCAAGACCATTTTTTTTGAAGTTTTACAGTGAGTTCTCAATAAACCAAGTCGAAAATACTGGTATATTTTTTTGAACTGAAAATTATACAGGGTTTTATCTTAATCATTGGTGATTTTTAACTACTGAGGAAGGCGACAAAAATTACTTACAGTTTTATTTTATTGTTCAGAATTTGTTTTCAAAAAATAAATGGCCAACACAAAGGACAATTTTACTTGGCAATAATTATGAATTGTGGTCTCCTAGAATGAGATCCTTTTTACAAGCACATGAGTGTTGGGATCGATTGGATCATGGATATGTGGAACCAAATCAGTAGATCTAGCATCCATGACCAGTCAACAAAGAAATGCTCAGGAATAACAAAGGAAAAGAGAGAATAAGGCCAAGTTATGGATTCAGAACTCAGTGGATGACTCCATTTTTTCAAAAATCATAGGTGTTGTTACATCAAAACAGGCTTGGGACATCTTAATAAAAACCTACCATGGAAATGGAAAGGTCAAAATAGTCAAGTTGCAGACCTTAAGGACACATTTTGAGACCTTAAAAATGACATAGTCTGGAAATGTTGATCAATTTATGACCTGCGTCATGGGAATTGTGAACCAGATCAGTTTGACTGGTGAATCCATCCATGATCAAAAGATTGTTGAGAAATTCCTCTAAAGTATTCCAAAGAAATTTGATATGGTTATTACAACCATCCTTGAATCCAAGGATCTGTCAATTTTTTTAATAGATGAACTAATGGGTTCTTTGTTGTCACATGAGACCAGACTACATCTAGAAGATGAGTCAATAGCCAATGCCTTTAAGACACAATTCTCCTTCAAAAAATGGAGAGACAAAGGAATAGGCAGAGTTCAAAGAGAATGACGGAGAAGTCCAGGAAACCATCACTCAGGTGAAGGTCACACACATAAAAATCAGAACCAGAATTTCCAACCTCAAAGAGGAAGTGGGAGGAGATCCAATGACAAAGAAATCATACAATGATATTACTTCAAAATCTATGGGAACTATGAATCTAAATTTAGGAAGAAGCAAGCAGATCAACACTCAGGCATAACACATGTCTCAAATCATGAAGAAGAGACCTCAAATGGGATGTTTCTCTCATTTCACAAGATTGAAGAACAACACAAGGACCTCTGGTTGTTGGACAATGGATGAAAATATCACATGAAAAATAACAAAAAATTACTTTCTTTCATTTATTCTTCTATTTCAACTGATATTACACTTGGAGATGACTCTTTTGTCAAATTACAAGGAAAAGGAATAGTACATATTGTCACTAAACAAGATGTACAAAAATACATACATGACGTCTATCATGTTCTAGATCTGAAACATAATCTATTAAGTGTAGGAAAACTAGTTGAAGATGGGTATAAGGTACTTTCTGAAGGAGAATCATGTAGGATATATGAAAAACCTCCTAGCAAGAAATTGAATTCTGAAATCCACATGACTAGGAATATAATGTTTCCCCTGACCCTTAGAACTACAAATCTAACCCAATCCTATGCACAAAGTGTATCAACCCCCAATGAAACTATGATTTGAAATGGAAGATTTGGACATCTACCCTTTCAGAGTCTAATCCTCTTGTCGAAGCACTACATGGTCAAAGGTATACATATCTTAAAAGAGAAAAATCCCCCATGTGAGTCTTGCATTCTTGGAAAACATAAGAGAACTAGCTTTCCACAGTCCTCCACTCAAGCCAAACAACACTTAGAGTTGGTTCACACTGACCTATGTGTACCAATGAAAACAAAGTCAATAGGTGTTAGCTTTTATTTTCTAACATTTATTGATGATCTTAGTAGGAAAATATTGGATCTATTTCCTCATACACAAGTCTAAAACCTTTTCAAAGTTCAAGGAGTTCAAGGATAAATATGAAAAACATAGTGGGAAATATGTAAAGGTACTCTGGTCAGATGGCGAAGGAGAATATTGTTCAAAATAATTTGCAAATTTATGAAAATCACAAGGCATAATCATCCAAACCACAACCGAGTATACTCCAAAATAAAATGGAGTGGCCGAGAGGAAAAACCAAACTATAATGAACATGGCAAGGAGCCTTCTCAGAGAGAAATGTCTGTCAAATTTATTTTGTGATGAATCTATAGCATGTTCAGTTGATCTCCTAAATAGATCCCCAACCACTAGTGTCAAGATGAAGGTCCCTCAAGAAGCATGTAGTGGGACAAAATTGAATGTTGTTCATCTTAAGACCTTTGGATGCATTGCATTCACTCACATACCTTCCAAATTAAGGAAGAAACTGGATGATAAAATTGAGAAAAGCATTTTTTTTTTGCTACAGTGAGACATCAAAAGCCTACAAACACTACAATTAGATTTCAAAGAAGTTCATTCTCATCAGAGATGTCAAATTTCTTGAAAATTAGTTTTGGAGTGAGCCTGAAAATTGTCGTATATACTGTCAAAATTCGTTGTTGCCACTTCCTAAACACACAGAGAATTCAGGAAAATAAACACATCATCATGTCCTTCCAAGATTGCATATACAAGGACAACATGGAAGTTCTTAGGAAAGATTTTCTTCAAGTAGAAATTCATCCTCTCAAGTAAAATATCAACGAACTCAAATCTTGAGAGAAATCCCTTATTAGTTAGATGATATTAATCAACACAATCTTCTTGCATTAATGTCATGCCAACCTACTTCTTTTAAAGAGGCAGCGAAAGAGCCACACTGGGTTCAAGCCATGAACCAAGAGATTAACTCTATTGAGAAGAACAAGAAATGGGATCTTTTTCATCTGCCCAAACATAAGACAAGTATTGGTGTCAAGTGGGTTTACAATATTAAACTAATTGAAAAGGGGCAGATTGAAAAACACAAATAAAGACTTTTTTCCAAAGGATTCTCACAGCAACCAGGCATTGGTTATGGTGAAACCTTTTCTCCAGTAGCAAGGTTGGATAATGTAAGGACCCTCTTAGCCATAGAAGTTCAACACAAATGGCCAGTATACCAGATGGATGTCAAGTCAGCCTTATTGAATGGTGTCTTAGAAGAAGAGGTATATGTGGATCAACCACCTACATTTGAATTCAAAGAGTTGTCATCCAAAGTGTATCGGTTGAAGAAATCATTGTATGGATTAATGCAAGATCCAAGAGCTTGGTACAACAAAATTGATATGTACCTGATCAAGGGTGGTTTTAGCAGAAGCCAAAATGAGCCACCTCTATACACCAAAACATATCAACTAGGTAAAATTATGATTGTCTGTCTATATGTTGATGACGTGATATATATTGGAAATATTTAGTTAGCCAGTTTTAAACATGCCATGAAATATGAGTTTGAGATGACAGATCTTGGCATAATGAAATATTTTTTGGGGGATTGAGGTTGACCAATCAACCAAAGGGATTTTTTTCTGTCAGCAAAAGTATGCAGCAGACATCATCAAAAGATTTTGCATGGAAGACTACAATCCAACAGAAACTCCTATACCCCTAGGCACAAAATTGAGCAAGCAACATGACAACCCTACAATGGATTCTACTTTGTACCAAAGTTTAGTAAGAAGCCTATTGTGTCTTACACCAATTAGGCCTGATATTATGTATGCAACCAACATTGTTTCTAGGTTCATGGAATCTCCCAAAGATTCTCACTAGAAGATGGCCAAAAGGATTCTGAGATATGTTGTTGGCACTCTCAAATTTCGTTTATGGTACACTCAATATGAAGGTCATCATCTTTCTGGTTACACTAACAGTGATTTTGCAGGCAACCTAGATGACTGAAAAAGCACCTCATCGTATGCTTTTCACCTTGGAATGAATCTGATTTCTTGGGAATCAAAGATGAATCCCATTATCTCGATATATTTTTTAGAGGCAAAGTATGTCATTGCTACCTTAACTTTCTGTCAAGTTGTTTGGTTGCGAAGACTATTGAATGACATGTCACATGCAAAAAATGAGCCAACTCCTATCTTCTATGATAATACTTCAGCAATTAATTTACCAAAAACCCATTTTTTTCATAAGAAAAGAAAGCACATTGAAACTCGTTATCACTTCATATGTGAGCTAGTCAATAATGGTGAAATCGTGCTTCAATTTTATGGCTCGTGAGATCACCACACACACATCTTTACAAAGACATCGGGAAAACACATTTTTTATTTTCAAAGACAACACTTGGGCATTATCAGTGGTGATTTTTGTAACTGTTGATTTTAAGAGGGAGTGTTAGTTGTAAAATCAACAACGTGTGACTGTATACTGCCAATTGCTATGGCCAATTGTACCAGTTGTTAGGATTTCTTTCTTTCTTCTTGATTTTTTTGTTTTGTTTCCTCTAAATAAGTTGTTCATATCATCTAATATAATTGTGCTCTACACATTCTGGTTTCCGACCTATCTACTATGTTTCTTCTTTAGTCTACGCAGTTTCTTGGTTCAACGCGTAATCTCTTGTTTCTCTACGCAGTCCTTTTTTCTCGTCTGTGCAGTACATTGTTTTGTCTGTGAATTTTCCTGTATTAACTATGTAGTTCATTGTTTTCTCACTATGAATGAGACATAAGAAATTCCTAAAGATGATTCCAGCAATACCAAACAAACCAATAGAAACAAATGAAATCAGGGAAACCATTTCTAGCATTGAGCTTACCTTTTCTAGAAAGGAAAATGGAAATTTTGAGAAGAATTTCCAAGAAGAGTGGGATGGTGCTATTGTTCACTTGATAGACAGAGCATTTGTTGAAAATTGAATGGCTCTATCCTTCAGCCCATGTTCGAGTCCTTCATGCTATCCTCTTCAATAACTGAGTAGGCCTTCAATGACAGTGGTAGAGAAAAGAATTTGGAGTAGGATAAAGACATGGTGTTATCCTTCATCCTACTTCTATGTCCCCACTATCCTCTTCAATCACCACTTATGACTTCAATGGAAGTTGAAAAATAGGGGATCTACAAGCAACGGTCGAGAGCAATCAGACGAGCATGCAGACCAAACTTCAAATAGATTCTGGGAGGCTGCATTAAACACTTGTTGCATGTACGTGTATCTGAATCAACCAGTGTGTAATTGATTTATCTATTCATGCAAGCGGGGCCTATTTGAACCATGGGGAGTGGTGGAAAGATAATTAAGAGCAGTTTTTGGAGAAGTGAGTCATTGGAAAAGTCATGACAATGACCAAAATAGGGGAAAAAGGAAAAAAATTCCTCCTCTGTTGATCTTCAATGAAAGTTAGAAAATATGTACCGCCTCCTATAGACAGAGTTTGCATTGGTCCACAAATGTCTGAATGTATAATTTTCAGTGGATCTTTTGCTCTGTAATACTTTCCAACTGGAAATTATTCTCTATGTTGCTTGCCAAATATGTAGCCTTCACATATCGTTTTTGTTTTTTCAATCAATGGAAAACCTTTTACCATGTCCTCTGTGTGTAGCATCTTCAGAACTCCAAAGTTCAAATGTCCAAATCTAAAATATCAAGCGAGGAATCATCTTGTATTTCAGATTGGAATGTTTCCTTCATCTCTGCACCATTTTCTCCTTTCTTGATATTGTGCACACTATCTTATTCATTAGTATTACGTACACTTTATGTTGTAAATGTAGCATCTAATCGCACACTTTTTCCTTTATCAACAACTAGCATTGTATTCTTCTTCTTGACTAACTTCAATGTCATTGGGAACATATTGTTAATTATCATATGGATTTTTGCAATAAATAGATTGCTTGGGTATTTATCCATAATCACACGGTGATTATCTTCCATGTAGATTTTGTATCCTTTCTATAATAGTTGTCCTGTGCTCATTAGATTATGTTTCAAACCAGAAACATAATATACATTAGACATAACTTTTTGTTCTCCTTGCTTGGTTTAAATGTTTATACTGTCTTTGCCTAAGACAGTGACTTGGATATCTATTCCAAGTGTAAACTTGGTTTGGACTAACTCATCCAAACTAGAAAATAGTTCTAGTATGTTTCTTGTCATGTGGTTACTACATCTTGAACCTAAATACCATATGTCACAAGGACTTGCTTGAGCAAGATTGCATTCAACTGGTCAGACTATATTAAGCATTTCTACACACGCGCCATAAACATATGGAAAGTTTTGTTATTTGCGTTGTTTGACTGATATTGACTTTTCTTGTTCTGATGATACTATCTCTTTCTTCACTCATATGCATAATGTCCATACGTTTTACAGTAATTACACTAAATATTTGATTTCTCAGTTCTTTGAGAACTTGGTTGACTGGTACTTGGGTTTTGACCTCTTCCACCAGTATTTCTAGGACTGCTACTACATCCATCTCTGACAAAACTTCTTACTTTGCCTCTACAATTATATCTCCCCCTTCCTCTTCCATGGCTTATAGATGACTACACGGAAAATGCATTCTTTAATGACGTACTTGACCCATTCAATATGTGTTCATGATTAATGAGGGAAGCTTGCAGTTCATCTAGGATAAAGTGGCTCAAGTCTTTGTTTTCTTCTAGAGTCACCACTAGAGTATCAAATTTAGGAGGAAGACTTCTAAGTACCTTCTCAACAACTTCTTTGTATTTTATGTTTTCACCAGGAGACTTAATCCGATTTATCATTGCAATGACATGGGTATAAAATGAATCTATTGTTGATGTATCTTTCATTGATAGAGTTTCAAAATATTTTCTAAGAATCTGTATTTTTGTAGTCTTTACTTTTTCCATACCCTCATAAGAGGTTTGTAATATGTCCCATGCTTCCTTGGATTGCTTTGCTGATGAAAATATTCGAAGTATACTGTCATGCATGGTTTGATGTATGTAAAAAAACACCTTTTCATCCTTCTTTCTTTGATCTGTCAAGACATCCTTCTCAGTCTGTGTGAGGGAATTATATGTTTCCTGATCTACTGGTTCCACATAGCCATTCTTGACTATCTCCCATACATTTTGACCTCATAACAACACCTTCATGGTCAAGGGCCACATCTCATCATTATTTCCAGTAAAAGTGGGAGGTTGCAGATTTGAGGTAGAAGCCATATTTCACTTTTCAACAGAGTTTATGATCTTGAAATTGATTTTGATTTTGATAGAAACTGCCATGATACCAGATATTGGAATGGCATTGGTGCATTGATGGTGCACGTAGTGTACTCTGCACGACGTCATTTCAAATACTGTGCACCAAACAAGCTACACGAAAGAGTTCTCAAGACCACTGTGTAATGCATAGACTGCTTTGTTTGTTGTGTGATGTGAATACATTCACTTAATGAAAAGATTTATGAATGTGGAATAAAACAGTGTTATTCTTAGCACATAAACTCAGAAATAAGACATAAACTTGTCAATACACAATATGCTTGATATTAAATGGACTTCGACGTAGTGCACGAATACAAAATAAAATGAAAGAGATGAGATTTGGCTCCAATGACTTTGTCTACTGACTTCACAGACACAAAGCATGTTCTCATACTTCTTACACTCCTGAGTTGTTGTTGGCTCTCAATTGTTCTCTTTACCTCTCTTTTCTTCTCTACATCAACTACTTCAACATCGTCTACTAACTGAACGATTGAGACTTATATAGACTCCGAGTGTGACTTCCTACAACAGCTAAGACTGATTCAACATTAAATACTACCATTAAGACAATTGGCTCTTCAACCACTTAATTAAACCCGAGAAGATGGAGATTGGATCCATTTATAGCTTCATGCTTGTTGACTTACATTTGAGTAAATGTTAGAATTTGCACTTACTACTGACTAACAATTCGACCAGTGACAGATTGACTGACATACTCTAGTGACAGATTGACTAGCATACAAATCGACAAAGACTTAAAGATCTCACCAACTTGTAATTACAATTTCCAACATCAGTGATAGTGGTAGAACAAAGAAACTAGAGTAAGATAAAGAGATGGTGTTATCCTTCATCCCACCTCTGTGTCTCCACTATCCTCTCCAATCACCACTTACGTCTTCAATGACACTTGCAAAATAGGGGATGTTCAAGAGCAATCAGATGATCATGCAGATCAAATTTCAAAGGGGTTATGGGAGGATGCATTAAACACTCATTGCATGTACACATACGTCAATCTACCAGCGTGTAGTTAATTTATGTATCCATGTAAGCATAGCCTATTTGAAGCATGGAGAGAGGTGGAAGGATAATTAAGAGTAGTGTTTGGAGGAGTAAGTCATTGGAAAAGTCATGACATTGACCAGAATAGGGGAAAAAGGCCAAAATGTTCCTCCTCTGTCTATTTTTCAAAATTCCTATATAATCATCTAGTCATGAGTGGAATATGTACATGCTCAGGCATTTGATTATGAACCCCATCATTCTTGGAGCTTCATAAGGGGTAAACCACTCCAATTTTTTCTTACCTATGTTTAAATTTCGATAAATATCATATGAAACATTTCATTAAATATATTTACATCTTTTTTTTATTTAAGGTTATGGTTTAATTTTAAAAAAATTAAATTAGAATTTATGT
The DNA here is from genome assembly GCA_000966675.3 of Picea glauca. Lineage (NCBI taxonomy): Eukaryota > Viridiplantae > Streptophyta > Pinopsida > Pinales > Pinaceae > Picea > Picea glauca. The sequence continues at coordinate 290,164 of JZKD02S1678440.1, read as the reverse complement.
TGAAATATTGGATCTTTCCGATACTGGATTGATTTTTCTGATATTGGACTGAGTCTTTCCGAATCTGATTATTTCCGATATTAGACTGATTCTTTCCAATTCTGATTATTTCCTTTCCTGTAAATATTTCCGATTGGATTCTGGTTATTTTTGTTCCTGTAAATTGATCTGTTATATATGTACATGTATAGATTCATTGTAATACAAGTGAGAAAAATCATTCTTCTTGAAATCTATTTTTTAAGTTGGTATCAGAGTTGCAGGGCATCATCCTCCTTGGTATGCAACCCTATTTGAACAGACTGCATACACCTCTGTTAGGGGGTCGATTTCTTTTTGAAGGTTTGGCTACCTCTTCTCGTGGGTGGCTTTCCCTCTATTCGAGGGATTTTTTTCTCTCTGTTCGTTGGTCAATTTTATTTTTTCTGAAGGTTCGACTTTGCTACTCAGCGCTCACTCTGCCTCTGTTCGTGGGCTCTCTCAAATCTTTTGTGGTGTTTTGGGTCATTCTCCTCTCTACCCATAAATCTGCTCAAAGGTCAGATCTCCTCTTATTTGTTGTGCCCCTTTCTTTACATATCATGTTGTTCATCTCTCTCTGCCCATAAAATCGCTCAAGCTACCAACAAGTCTTCTCAGAGAGATGAAACTTGTCTCATTTGTATCCCTCATTGAACCATGGCCAATTCAGATTTTAAATCATCTGGGAATAAATCTTCTCCCATTATTATCCAATCCGAAGGTTCATTGTTCAAAGAAGGGATTGTACTCGATGAAACAAATTATGATATGTGGTCTCAAATCATGGAGATGCATGTTGTTGAGAAGGAGAAAATCTCCTTTATTCGTGGCACTTCACAACCACCTTTTGAGCATGATGATGGATATGAGAAGTGGTATGCAGACAATCAAAAGGTTAAGATATGGTTGTTGATGTCTATGTCCCTAGAAATTATGAAGCAATACATTCGCTTACCCATCGCTCGAGATATTTGGAAATCTCTTTCTAAAGCCTTTTATGATCGACCAAATGAATTACAAGTTTTTGTCTTGAATCAGAGGGCTTTCTGTGCCAAACAGAATGGAAGAACACTCTCTTTGTATTATGGATAATTAAACGAGATTTTTAGTGTGTTAGATAATCATGATAAGGTGATCATGGAGAATGCGAAGGATGTTGAATCTTACCAAAAATCAATTCAGCGTCAAAGGGTGCACATTTTTCTTGTTGGATTAGATGGTGACTTCGAACAAATCCATGGTGAAATTTTGAGAAAGGATCCTATTCCCGAACTAGAAGCATGTTATGCATTGGTCCACCGTGAATCTGTTCGACATGCAACGATGAATGGAGAACCAGAAAAATCTTAAGCTTCAGCTATGGTGACTCGAAACCAGTCTAATCATAATCAGCCTCCTCAAAACCAGCATGACCAAACAAGGCCCAACCATCCTAAGGCCACTATTGGTGCTGATAAATCCTCCCACAAATGCACTCATTGCCATTAAACTGGTCATACCAAAATTCATTGCTTTGAACTTGCGGGGTATCCAGACTGGTGGGATCATAGTCATGATTGACGGAAGAGGAATTCCAGAAAACCCTCCAGTGTTGCGGTTGTTGAAACAAGGAAAGAGGATGATGTTGTGGAACAAATGTCGGCATTAGCAACAACGACAGGTAATGGTGGTAAGGTTTTAAATATGTCTATAATTTTTTATAATAGTGCATGGATAATCGATTCTGGTGCTACAGATCATATGAGATTTGATTCTAGACAGGTCTCACCCCTTAAACCATCCTCACAAAAACTTGTTTCCACTGCCAACGGTTCTTCAGCCCCAATTATTGGAGAAAAATCCTTGCCTCTCACTGATACTTTGAATCTAGATCCTGTTTATTTTTTCCATCTTTGGATTATAACCTATTGTCAGTTTCCCAAATAACCATTGCCTTACTTTGTGTTGTAATTTTTTGGCCTAATTTTTGTGTGTTTAAGGACATCTGAACGAGGCAAACAATTGGTTGTGGTGTTAGGTGAGGGAAGTTATATTACTTGGACTTGGTGTCAAAGAGTTCGGACAAATTGTGTCAAGCTTTCACAGTGGATGGCTTTGAGGGGGAGAAGAGGAAATATGAAATTTGGTTATGGCATCGACATCTGGGGCATGCTTCCTTTGGTTACCTGAAGAAATTATTTCCTAGTTTATTTGCAAAATCTTATGTTTCAAGTTTCCGATGCGATGCTTGTGAACTTGCAAAAAGCCATCGTGCTTCATTTCCATTAACTTTGAATAAAATTATGATTCCTTTTATGGTCATACATTATGATTTTTGGGGTCCATCCAAAGTCACTACCTTGGGTGGATCACGTTGGTTTGTCATTTTTATTGACGACTGTACCAGGATGACTTGGGTGTGCTTGATGAAATCTAAGGGGAAGTGAACTTGTTATTTCAAAAAATTCGTAAAATGGTTCATACTCAGTACAATGCACAGGTTCAGGTTCTCTATAGTGACAATGGAGGCAAATATTTAAGTTCTGAACTTCAACAGTATTTGGAAGCATACAAAACTATTCATCAAACTACTTGTTCCAATACACCTCAACAGAACGGGGTGGCCGAGCGAAAAAATCGTCACTTGTTGGAGGTTGTCTGTGCTTCGTTGATAGAAGTCCATCTGTTGTTATCTTATTGAGGAGAAGCACTTACCTCTGAAGCATATTTGATCAACCGAGTACCCTCCAGCACTATTGATTTCTAGACACCATCCCAGGCTCTCGTCGAAGCAATTATTGCCCCAACCATCCCAAATTTACCTCCTCATGTCTTTGGTTGCGTAGCATTTGTACACCTCCATAAGAATCAACGCAACAAGTTGACTCCTCGGGATTTGCAATGTGTCTTTCTAGGATACGCTGATTATCAAAAGGGGTATTGATCCTATCATCCTCCAACCCGACGAATGCTTATTTCATTGGATGTATTTTTTCATGAAGATTCGATGTATTTTTCCTCTGAGGCTGAACTTCAGGGGGAGTATCAGAAGGAATAACAAACTCCACACTATGATGTTGACATCCCTGAAGATGTGGATGTTGACATCTCTGAAGATGGGGGTAAGTTGGACATCCATGAAGGAGGGGAACTCTCTGAACCTGTTGATCAAGAAGTGGATTCAGAATTGGATGTGGGTAACTTAGACATCTCTAAAGATAGGGAACTCTCAGAAACTATCATTCAAGAATTGGGTGAAAACCCATAAACTTTAGACCAAAGGAGTGATGAACACCCAGAAATTGAAGTTGTGGCTCCACCTCCGCCTGGGTCCCTGACACCACAGGGAACTGATACACCTAACCAATCGCTTGCTGAGGATGCTCCTAGAAAACAACTACCACAACGTCACACCAGAGGTATCCCTAAACCCACATATGAACTCAAAATTTCTAGTAAAGTCAAATATCCCATGAGTCATTATGTGTCTAGCCATCATTTGTTAGAATCAAATCAGTCATTTGTGAATCAATTATCTACTGTATCTATTCCTAACAATGTGTTGTAAGCCTTAGCTGAGCCAAGGTGGAAAGCCGCTATGAATGAGGAGATGAAATCCTTGTAGGAAAATAAAACCTGGGAACTTGTTGACCATCCACCAAGAAAGAATCCAGTTGGATTTCGGTGGGTTTATACTATGAAATACAAAGAAGATGGTACAATTGAATGCTTTAAGGAGAGACTGGTGGAAGAAGGGTACACCCAAACATATGGGATCGATTATATAGAGACATTTGCAGTTGTAGCTAAAATGAACACAGTACGAGTCTTGTTGTCTCTAGTTGCGAACTTGGATTGGCCATTACAACAGTTTGATGTGAAGAACACCTTTCTGCATGGAGAGTTGTCTGAAGAAATTTATATGGAACTCCCACCTAGATGCATGATATCAGAAATGCATAGCCGGAAGGTGTGCAGATTAAAGAAGTCACTCTATGGGTTGAAACAATCTTCGAAAGCATGGTTCAGAAGGTTCACAAAGTCTATGAAATCCTTTGCTTACCATCACAATTCAGACCACACTTTATTCTTGAAGAAACAACAGGGTAAGATTACTGCACTTATTTTATATGTGGATGACATGGTGGCTATAGGAAATGACTCGGAAGAAAGGAAGGCCCTACATGGTTACTTGTCTAGAGAATTCGAAACGAAAGACCTCGGCTCCTTGAAATATTTCCTTGGGATCGTAGTATCTCGATTTGATAAAGGGATATTTCTGTCTGAAATAAAGTATGTCGTAGACTTGTTACAGGAAACTGGTATGTCAGCATGTCAACCAGCTAATACACCAGTGGAAGAAGGACTGAAGTTATGTATTGAGTCTCATCAGGTACCAGTGGATAAAGGGCGATACCAGAGGCTTGTAGGTAGGTTGATGTACTTAGCACACACAAGACCAGACCTTGCCTATGCATTGATTATTGTTAGCCAGTTTATGCATAATCCTGTAGAGCAACATATGAATGCAGTTATGCGCATTTTGAGGTATCTGAAGTCTGCTCCTGGAAAATGAATTTTGTTCACAAAAAAATGAAGATTATCAATGCGTGGATGCATATACTGATGTTGACTGGGCCGAAGCAGTAGATGACAGGCAATCTACTTCAGGTTATTTCACCTTTGTAGGAGGTAATCTCGTTACATGGAGAAGAAAAAAACAGAATGTTATTGCCCGATCAAGTGCAAAAGATGATTTTAGAGGTATGGCACTTGGCATATGTGAAGCATTGTGGCTACGACTTCTCCTTAGAGATTTGGGTTGTCTACCTAGGCAACCAATTCACCTATATTGTGACAATAAAGAAACGTGTGATATTGCTCATAATCTGGTTCAACATGATCGTACAAAGCATGTGGAGGTCGACAGATTCTTCATTAAGGAGAATTTGGATGATAAAATTGTGAAGTTTCCCACGATTCGATCAAAGGATCAGTTGACCGGTATTCTCAAAAAATTTGTTTCAAGTCGAGTTTTCTCAAAGTTTTTGGGCAATTTTGGCATGTGTGGCATCTATGCACCAACTTGAGGGTGAGTGTTGAAATATTGGATCTTTCCGATACTGGATTGATTTTTCCGATATTGAACTGAGTCTTTCTGAATCTAATTATTTCTGATATTGCACTGATTCTTTCCAATTCTAATTATTTCCTTTCTTGTAAATATTTTCGATTGGATTCTGGTTATTTCCGTTCCTGTAAATTGATTCATTATATATGTACCTGTACAGATTCATTGTAATACAAGTGAGAAAAAAATTATTCTTCTCGAAATCTGTTTTTCAAGTATTTATACTAATAAAACTATATTTTTCAAAAGAACGGAATGAATTGAGTATTCCTTTTACCATATTAACAAAACTTTTGATACTTATATATATATATATATATATATATATATATATATATATATATATATATATATA
>JZKD02S1678440.1:260014-284628 GCA_000966675.3 Picea glauca | reverse complement strand
ATAGACACACTAGTTTTTTATTTTGTAAAAAAAAATTCTTTGAATTTCTATGTTTTAAATGTAAATAAAAATTGTAGATAAAGTTATTGATTTTTCTGCTAAACTTATGGAGGTATCCTACCCTATTTCTTTTTTTGATTTGAACTTATAATTTTTTTAGGAGAAAAGACATTTTGTTAACCATTAAGTTTACTCAAACTAGTCTTTAGATTTACTCAAACTAATCTTTAGACCTACTCAAACTCTTTAAACCTACATTAATCTTTAGACATTTTGTATTTAACCATTAAGTTTACCGAAACTAATCTTTGGACCTACTGCCCAAAAATTATTATCATGTGTTTAAACTTTCTAAACTGATAATAATGGAGTTATTCAAACTGTCAAATTTAATGGTTTTAGTTTTAAATTGAATTAAATTAATAATTGAGTTATTCAAATTGTTAAATTTAGTGATTTTATTTTGAAATTGAGTTAGTCAAATTTAATTATGCCTAAAGGCATACATCTATTGATAATAGGCATATTTAATAGGTTTTTAGTGCTTAATCAGTTTTTTATGAACAAGATTAAATATTGATGGAATATTCTTAGTCGTCCCAATAAATCAATGGTTATGATTTCAACCACTAACTTCCTCACTATTATAAAGACATCATTTTACATGTTTATTTTTTTGCTTTTACATAATCATATTTAAAATTTATTATGGTGGTTAGCTGATTGCCAAGTGTGAGTGATTAACAAAGATTGAGATTTTGTTACAAAGTGAAGAGATATTATAAAGAAATCGGTTTACATATTAATTTTTTTACTTTTACTTAATCATATTTAAAATTTACTATTATAACTAGCTAATTGCAAAATATAAGTGATTAACAAAAATTAAAGTTTTGTTACATAATGGAAAAGATGTGAATCAGCCTTTCATTTTCTCTTTCATTTTCTGGGCAGGCAAAAACCTTTCCTGCCTGCCTGTCACCATGTGAATGCGCTTATCAAAGTCATAAGATCGATGCATGATGCCGTGCAAAAAAGTTCAGAGAACCGCAGTCGGCAGATAAGACAGGACTTGGCTTTTCAGATTCTAATGGTCCAACTTGTAGATAATGTACCTACTGCCCGAGCCTCAATAATTGCAAGGCAAATTGCAATGACGAATCAACTGAAACATTTATGATGTGACTGTTGGACAAAAAGCAACTTTCTACTTTGAATTTCAAACCCTGCATTTTTGTCATTAATATCATGGGTTTTTGTCCTAAAGGGAATTTAAGCGTCTATTTTTGCAACGATTTTTTGGGCCAAATTCAATAAGTAAAAGCTACTACGGATTACGGAATATTTTAGAATCACTTTTGATTGTTTTTTAATATATGAGACAGTTGAGTTTAAACTTCAAACATATCGACAGAAACGACGACCCATTGGAATTGGCATCGTTTTTAACTTTCGGATGATTGGAGCCGGCCCATCTCAGTCGACGACCGCCGTCCATAACACATCCTGCCACACCGTCCTGCGTATGCCCCATCTCGCCGCCAAAAACTACGATGCTTTCAAAATAACCGTCAGAAACGCCATTGGAATTTTCTACTTTTATTTCCAAAACGCTACGACTTTGAGAGTTTATATTACAGCTCTTCCGTCGTTTTCAAACAGAAAGTCTAATCATGTAGGTCCGGAGTCGGTCACTCGTGATTCGAAGACGAAAGGAGACGATAAGATAAGGAGCAATCAAAATCGAAAGTTGCCCTTGGACCAAAAATTGATAAAGTTCTACAGTTTTTCTGGATTCGAACATATGCAACCAAACAAATTATGAACCCGTAACTAAGAAAAAATACTAGTATTAAGCCAAAGATGGCCACTTTTTCTGGATTCGAACATATACAGCCAAACAAGTTATGAACCCGTAACTAAGAAAAAATACTAGTATTAAGCAAAGGGTGATCACTTAGCACAGTGATAAACCTAATCTTCTGACCCATTGTCCATTTGGCATAGTTGAAGTAGAATTGGCCATTTCGAAATGGTGACAAGTCGGCTTGGCACCTCCTAAGCATGTTGGCGTTGCTGAGGGATGGAGCAGATTATGTTGGCTCTACTGAGGAATAGAGAAGATGTCTAGTAGCAAATCTACCTTTTTATCGAGTATCTCCGTTCTAAAAATTTTGTTCTCCGACAGAATTATTGTTATTAGAACCATCGCGACACCTTCATCCATTATCTCATCACCGAGTTCATACCACTCCACCATGCAACCCTAAATCATAGCATTGTGAGGATTCTTCGTTGAATCTTGCTTGCAGACAAATGGAGCCAAATGGCTATGTTTCTCATCAACCTGGGTCACCATATTGATGGGTTCGTTGTTCGTGTCACTGTACGAGGACAGAGGACTCCCTCTCCTGACCTCAAAAGTTCTGAAAGATCCAGTACCTCCGAGTTCTCTGCCCTGTTCTCGGATGCGAGGCATGATGTAGGATAGAGTGCCCACAATTTGGGAGAGGTGATATCAAAATATTCTTTTCGGATGCAAAAGATTTGCGATGGGGAACAAATCAAATTCTGACAAGAATAAAATTTCACCCTCCGACCTGGATTGTTGGAAATAGTAATTACAAGTCGGTGAGCTTTATCTCTCAGTGGATTTGTCAATTAGTGATTTTGTCAGATCTGTCTGTCAGTCAGCCGTTGGGCAGAAATACAAACATACAAACTCACATGTTTATGCAAGATCAGTGTTGTTATGAGTCGGCAAGCAGGGCAGTTAGGAAGAGGTCAAAACCCAAATACCAGTCAACCAAGTGGTCAGAGAACTGACAAATCAAAGATTAGGTGCCATCACTGTAAAAAGTATGGACATTATGCATATGAGTGCAGGAAGAGATAGTATAATCAGAACAAGCAAGGTCAAGATCAATCATACAAAGAAAATAACCAAATCAATCCTATGTTTATGGCATGCCGTGAGGAAATGCCTATAGTATCTCCAGTTGAATGCAATATTTCTCAAGCAAGTTCATGTGCCATATGATATTTAAATTAAGGTTGCAGTAACCACATGACAAGAAACATATAATTTTTTTCTAGTTTGGATGAGTCAGTCCAAACCAAGGTTACACTTGGAACATATATCCAAGGCAATGTCTTAGGCAAAGGTAAACATCTTAACTAAGCAAGGAGAATGAAAAATTATTCATGACATTTATTATGTTTCTTGTTTAAATCATAATCTAATGAGAACAAGACAACTGCTACAAAAAGGGATGCCCAAGCAATCAACTTATTGCAAGAATCCACATGACAAGCAACAAAATGTTCCCATTAACATTGAAGCCAACCATAAATAACAATACAACGCTAGTTGTTGGCAAAGAAAAAGATGTGTAGTTAAACATTGCATTTACAGCAAAAAGTGCGCATAGTTCCAATGAAGAAAACAATTCACACAATATCAAGAATGAAGAAAGTGGTGCAGAGATGAAGACAACATTCCAATCTGAAGTACAGGATGGTTCCTTCTTATGAAATTTCATATTTGGACATTTGAACTTTGGAGGTTTGAAGCTACTACACATAAAGGATATGGTAAAAGGTTTTCCATTAATTGAAAAACCAGAAAGGATATGTGAAGGATGTATTTTGGAAAGCAACATAGAGAGTCATTTCTAGTTGGAAAGTCTTACAGAGAAAAAAATTCACTGGAAATAGTACATTCAGACATTTGTGGACCAATCCAAACTCCATCTGTAGGAGGCGGTACTTATTTTCTAACATTCATTGATGATTTTTCAAGAAAGACATGGATTTATTTCCTAAGGAATAAATATGACACATTGGGTTTTTTCAGCAGCTTAAATCATGGGTGGAGAAACAAAGTGGTTACTACATCAAGTTTATAAAAACTAAAAGAGGAGGAGAATACATTTCAATAGAATTTCAAAACTTTTGTAAAGATCATGGCATCTACAAGCAACTCACCGCGCAATATACACCACAGTAGAATGGTGTTGTAGAAAGAAAGAACAAAACCGTCATGGAAATGGTGCGTAGTATGTTGACAACCAAACATTTTTCAAATGAGTATTGGGTTGAGGCAGTAGCAACTATAGTTTACATCTTGAACAGATGTTCGATAAAGAGTGTGAAAAACATAGTTCCTCAAGAATTCTGGACAGGTATGAGGCATAATGTGGCACACTTAAATTTTTTTTTTTGTGTCGCATACACACATTTTCTAGATGAGTTGAGAAAGAAGTTGGACAACAAAGGACATACATGCATATTTTTTGGGAATTCTGAAGAAACAAAATGATACAAGTTGTATGACCCTGTCACAAGAAAAGTCATAATCAACCACGATGTTCGGTTCGTGGAGAATGAAACATGGGATGGAAGCATAACAAAGACAGTAAAAATTATTGATGCAATGAAGCATGATGACACATAAGAAGAGGTGGTTCAAACACCATGTACAAGTCAGTGTGCAGTCCCTTTTACATCTGGCACCACGACACAAATCACAATGCAGAATACTCCAGTAATAAAAGCAGGTGCACAGTCTACACCTAGATCCCAACAAACATCAACAAGCAGTCTGAGTAGTTATACATCTCCAGATCCAACTTTAGCAAGTTTATTACCAAGGAAGACAAGAAGTGTGTGTGACATCTATAATGAAGATGCATCAAATTCTTTTTCGGTTTTTTCTCTATTTTCACAAATAGATGATCCTTTAACTTTTGAAAAAGCAGTCAAATATGATGTATGTGAACAGGCCATGGATGAAGAAATCAGATGCATAGAGAACAATCAGACATAGAAATTAGTAGATGTACCTAAAGACAAAGATGTGATAAGTGTCAAATGGATTTATAAAACCAAGCAAGATGCAGAAGGAAATGTGGAGAAGCAGAAGGAATGATTAGTTGCAATAGGTTTTACACAACAACCTGGAATTGATTTCAATGAAATGTTTGCACCAGTTGTGCGCATGGACATAGTCAGAACTGTGCTAGCCATTATCGTGCAGAACATATGGTCGGTTTACCAAATGGATGTAACGTCAACATTTTTTAATGTACAGTTATAAGAAGAAGTGTATGTGGAATAACCACAAGGCTATGAGGTTCCAGGACAAGAAAACAAAGTATACAGATTGAAGAAAGAACTGTATGGTTTAAAACAAGCTCCCAGAGCTTGGTACATTCGAATAGATTCTTATCTCCCATAGAATGGATTTCATAGAAGTGAAAGTGAGCCAACATTGTACATCAAATCAAATAAAAAAGGTAACATGTTAATTGTTTGCTTATATGTGATGATTTGATATTTACACGTAATTTTGGCATAGAGGAATTTAAGTTAGTCATGAAGGATGAATTTGAAATGACTGATTTGGGGCTTATGAAATTTTTTTTGGAATAGAAGTTCACTAGTCCAAAATTGGTATATTTATCTCACACTCTAAGTATGCGCATGAAACATTGAAAATATTCAATATATGATAAATTCAAATTCAGCCTCAACACCTGTCATAACATAACTGAAGTTAAGTAAGGAAGATAAAGGGTCCAAAGTGGATCCCACATTGTTTAAAATAACGATAGGAAGTCTTATGTATCTCAGAGCGACAATACCTGATATTATGTATGGAGTGAGCCTGATTTCAAAGTTCATGGAAACTCCAAAAGAATCACATTGGTTATTGAAAGAGAATTATGATATATGTGAATGGAACAAAAGATGTCGTCATAAAGTAATCCACTTCAAAAGATTGTAGACTTACTCGATACACTGACAATGATTGTGGAGGCAACTTAGATGACAGGAAAAGTACCTTTGGATACACATTTCATTTTGGAATAGTATGGTATCATGGGCATCAAGAAAGAAACCCATAGTGACTCTTTCTTCAGCAGAAGCAGAGTACGTTGCAGCTATGCAGATTGTCAAGCAGTTTGGATGAGAAGAATGTAAAAGATTTATTGCAGGAACAATAGGAAACAACTACAGTATTTTGTGAGAACAATTTCTCCATCATGTTGTCAAAGAATCATGTATTTCACAAGAAAACTAAGCACATTGATACAAGGTATCATTTGATCAAAGAATTGGTGAACAACAAAGTGCTCTGTTTAGTGTTTTGGAGGTCAAAAGAACAAGTCACAGATATTTTTACAAAGGCTTTAACAAGAGATGCATTTCAACATCTACACAGTAGTCTAGGAGTTTGCGTAGTAACATATGAGTGACAGTAAAATGTAAAATCAAATTTTTGATGTAAATTTTTTGTAATCCCACCTACTTATAATTAAGGGGGAGTGTTGGAAATAATGATTACAAGTAGGTGAGCTTTACGTCTCAACCAATTTTTCATCCATTCATTCTATCAGTAGATTAGTTAGTCAGTTGAATAGTCAGTCAGTCAAATCGTCAATGAGTCTGCAAATACAAACTCACACGTTTACACAAGATCAATTTGATCAGGGGAGTTAATGGTCGCCTTTAATGTTGAGTCAGTCTTACTTCTTAAGGAAGTCTCAGTCGTAGCTCATATAAGTCCGAGTCTTTACTTAGTCCAATAACAGATGCAGAGAGGTAGAAAAAACATAGTAGTGAAGAAGAAACAACAACAACTGAGGAGTAAAAGAAGTCTCAGCACAATCTCTGTGTCTGTTGAAATCAACAGAAGAAATTGTGTGAGCCAAGGCTCATTTCAACACTACATCGAGATTTTATATATATCAAGTAGTTTGTGTGTTGACAATTCAAATATAATTTTGATCTTATGTTGTGTTCATAAATTTATGTGATTAGCACATAGTGAAAAATTGTTACTTTAAGTATTTTATCACAACACACAAAAATTTCCATTAGGTTTCCCATTGCCCGGTACGTCCTAAGTGTTCAACAACAAAATTCCAGCGCGCAACATTTGAAACTGGGCTGCGCACAATTTCCTTGCACGGTGTAGATTTGAGATGAATGACTATCAATTGAATCCTAAATTCCCACCTTGATTCGAGCAAGCATAAAAATGTTACCCATAGTCAAATTCTGAATTCCCACCTTTCCTTACCGGCCATATTTACTATTGGCACAAGCTAGCTATTACTGCCTTTCCTTTCAATAATACCTACCTTACTCGCACTCAACATGGAGTATGTCAACTTTGTGCCCAGGGCTCATGAGTTCTACCAAACTCCATCCACCTCGGTGGCCGCCAAGTGTCGAAAATGCACGCGAGGTTGATCTTCATGTGGATCGCCATATCACCACATCCGGGAAGATGAAAACTAAATTTAAAGTAACGTTCACCTTTGTAATATATTTGCAAACATCCTTTTTTAGATTGTAATATATTTGCAAACATCCTTTTTTAAGATACATATGCTTGACCTGATTAAATTTTGGGATGATTTACACATTCATTGTAGATTTAGATCTAGAGCACTTTTTTAACCTTTTAACCAGGGTTGAAGGAAAAAAACGAATAAGGCCATTTACAAATAAGGTGAAAAGAGTAATGATAAAGATAATTAATAGGTAAATAAAAGGAAAGAAACGAATAAGATCATTTACAAATAAGGTGAAAAGACTAATGATAAAGATAATTAAGAGGTAAATAAATGAAACGAATTTTATGTCAACACTGAATCTGTAGAGTAACCCAGACCATAAGACCATCGAATATTAACTGTTAAGGATGGTACTGAAAATTGCATGAAAACCATCGAAAATATTAGATGCATTAATACCGAATTCCCTTTTCTAAACATATCAACCATATGGCACTGCAAGAGATCAATTATTTCACGACTTCATAAGCTATTGTATTCAAATGGTTAAAAAATAACTGTGAATTATAAGAAGATAATTCTATTCGTAGTAAAATTATTTAAAACATGAAAAATTTTCAAGATGGAAATTTATATTAAGGTGTATAAATCTTGATTAATCTCAATAATTTTTAATATACAATCTGTAAAATGGTGTTTTTTTTTTTAAATATTCAAGTTTTTTAAAATTTTATATAGATTTTGTAAAATTTTGGCTATTTTTAAATAAAATAATTTTATTTTCTAAAATTTAGGTTAATCAATTTCTAAAAAAATGGAAATTGGTCAAGCTATTTACAGTCTAAGTGGATAACAACCACTCATTTCAAATCGCGTTGCTGCTTTAAAAAAAGGACTTCTTTGTATCTTTCTTGTCAAAAGAAGTATATAAATAAATGTCTAGTCCAGGTTGCCTTGTCCTTACAAACTCATAAAGCCATGCTATAGTTCATTCGAATTAGGCACCCATCTCCTGCTAAACATACACAGCTAGCAGGCTAGATTGGAGGATCACTTCTGTAAATTAATTAGGTTATCCATGCTTTTACAAATATTTAGGACTTTTTTAGTTTGGTTTTTATTTTGGTTGCATCAGTGTCTTCGTAGAAGTTACGATCCTCAAGTTACGATCCTCATAAACATAAGATGGATGAGGAATGTAAGCTGCTGGGCGTCTTGAATGTGAAAGTAATAGGATCTGGCGAGCCTACTCTAGTGCTAGCGCATGGATTTGGATCAGACCAATCGGTATGGCAATATATTCTGCCATATCTGGTTCAACTTTGTAAATGTTGTCAACCTCGCTACTTGGGTGCAATTAATTGAGTGAAAAATAAATTGAAGTTAAAATAATTTTTTAACTTCACTTGATAGGTGATGTGGTTAGACTATAAAGATTGTTGAGTGTCATATTTGATGTGATCTGCAAGGTACTAGCATTTGTCTCATATTTGATGTGAGCTGCAACGTACTAACATGTAGGTAGCATTTGTCTCATAACCTTAACTTATCATGCCTCATATATCTAAGCATAGTTAACAATGTAAGCACCATGTGTAGTGTACTCTGTATATACATATATTTTTTAAATTCACATAATAGCAATTTTTGTGGTTGGCAATCAAAAAAACTTTTATATAATTCAAGAATTATGTGATCTTTGTAGTTTTGTAGTCAAGTAAAAAAATTGTATTTAATCATAATTTTGATTTTATAAAAAAACAAACATATATTATTGTTAGTTTGGCACTTATCAATATTTAATTTTCAAATTTTTTATTCTACTTAAATAACTTAGAAAATAGAAAAGGGATAATTTCTTACTAGTGTAGAAAATTGGTGATGATTAGTTGAGATAACTCATTGGACCCTTGGACTAGACATGCTCATACTTATGATGATGACAACCATTTATTGAGACCAAATTTAGTCTATCACACTGTTAACATCAATATTTTTAGGGGAAAGTTTAGAGTTTGCTTAAGGTTTGAAAAGTCATGCCATGGTTTTGGGAAGACCAAGGCATTTAAAAGTTGAGTCAATGGTCTGTATAGGTCATTAAATATTATCAAGGTGAAGAAATCATTTAGAGGGTCTATAGGTGGTTTGTTATCATGGAAGATTTTTGCACGGGACTTGTCTTGATTCTAGGCCATATCCAAGTCATAAGTTCAAAAGGTAAAGTCTTGTCAAAGCATCATTTGTGGGAATAATCACATAAAAATTATTAGTACAAATGTTTGATGACTATTTGTGGCATATGTACCTTGGAAAGATCAAAATTGGGCGCATTGTGCAAGACACTCAAATGATGCAAAAGGCCTTTTCATCTCAAATGGGTACCTTTTCCCTCTAAAACCTCTTCACATCAAGTTTTATATCTTTATCCATCATCCTTCACCCCTTTGCATGAGTTATTGGCCTGCGAACTAGTTTGTTACCCCTCATGCGTGCTCCAACAAACTTCTGCTACGCAAACCCTATTCTGCTCTACACATCTGTTCTGTAGACTCTCGCGCTACGTAGACCCCTTGCTATGCAAATCCCAGTTCTTATATCTTTTCTTCTCACCTCATATCTTGTTAGCACTTGTAGTAAACACATGTGAAACTTAACCATCCACGCATTGATAGCTTGCTAATTCAGTTCCCTATCGCTCAGTGAGGCTCTGATGCTATTTTGAGGCAAACCTTAGCCTTGTTAAGTCTGTTGTGCAAGCTTACCCTTTAGGTGTTGAGAATGTCTCCCCCTACCATAGGATCACATCCACCCGACAAAGTTATTCATTCAACCATGACATTACAAGAGAGAAAGAAGCATAGAGGAGGGAATGTGTTGAGGTATGAGCCACAGAGCCTCAACTTGGTGAACTCAGACCTTGCGTTCAGAGTTTCTTTTCAGCAGGCCAGATGCATTAGATTCTATGAGAAAATTCAAGGATATAACCAACAACCGACAAAGCAGTTTTCCCTCAACTGCAATGGTGTCCACACAACAATTGTTGGGGTCATCTTCCCAATGTGAGAGGAGTCAATAAATGTTTCTACAAAGATACCAATCCTAGGGGAAAGATGGTTTAAATGTATGCCTTTGGATTTTGCATTTTATATTGATTTCCTCAAGCCTTAATAAAAAAATCAGAAGATAGGAGCCACGATTCCTAGGTAATATGTGTTAGATCCCTATGCGAAGTTGTTGAGGGCCATACAAATATATTTCACTTGTGAGGGTAGTTTTGATAGGGTGTGTAAGTACCATGTGAGACTCCTCATGCACTTCACAGAAGAAAAAAAAACCTCTCAACTTTCCTTTTTACCTGTATAGAAGCTTAGGAAAGATGGCAGATAGGGTCCAATCTAGAGCTGACCAAATTAAGAGCAATCTGTTCCATTTCTCCTTAGTCAAGCTACTAATTATTGAAGAACTCATAAAACTAAACAAGGAACATGATTCTTTCTTATGCTCGGATAATATTCCCCTGGAGCCCAAAATATATACCCCATTGTTTGTTGAAAGGGTGTCTCCTAGCAACTCAGGTAAAAAGGGAGAAAGTGATGCAGTGAAAAGAAAAGGGAAGGAAGTTGAAGGATCTCCTCCAATCCAACCATTTCCAAAGAAGGGTAGAAAAATTTTGTTCACTAATGAACCAAAATAGATCCAGACACCTATAAGGCCAACCACAAGGTCAACAACAAGAAATATTCCTACACAAGCAGTCCAGACAGAGTATGTTGACATTTCAGATCAGGGGATGGATGAAGGCCAAGCCAAAGAAGGAGATAAAGACTTAGGAATTAGGGAATTGCAAAAACAAATGAGAGAGGCTCAACATGTGAATGTGCAGTTTTATCAAAAAAATAGAGAGCTAAAGAGGAAGCTAACTGAGAGAGGTTCTGAGGAACAAACACTGCAGGTCAAGATAGATCCTAAAAGTGAAACATCCAAGGTAATTTTGCAAGACCCTGAGACCACAGTTGTAGCCAAGCCCACAACACCTCTAACAATATCCTCAGCTAGGAAGAGTAGTCCAGACATAGAGGGAAAGAAAGTAACAAGTGAGAGACCTCCTACTTCACCCACAGAAGGCGAAAATAACATGAGATGGCTTAATAATCAGTTGATGGAAGCTCAAGATCAAATCATTAATATTAGGGAAGAAATGAGGATATCATATGATAGAGGCATGAAAAAATTTAAAGAATGCATATGATCCAAAGAAAATTCTTGTGCATCCCTTTCCAATGCCCAGTCAAAATTTAAGAGAAATGCATTCCTCTTCAGGCAGGTGGGAAATTTAAAGGTACAAAACCTAACACTGAGGAGGGAAAAAAAGTATCTAAAGTAGAATATGCAGTTGAATGATGAGGCCATGGGAATAATATAGCTACTTGTAGAAGTAGCACAAGTATGAAAGGATGAAAAACACAATTTTGATTTTTAGAGGAAGTCACCATTATAGTTTCAAACTAAAAGGTGACTAAGCGAGGTAGAAGTTAGCTAAGTTTGAACATATTTCTATATAAACACCTTTTTGAAGTCCCCGTGCTTATGAACCAGACAGTTATGACAATATGAATCACCCTTTTTGAGCAGCTACAAATTTTGTTTGATAAGGAAAGCATACACAACATTTGTGTACCGCACTAGTGCTATGCAAATGATGTAGTCACATATAAATTAAAATGATAGCATCAAAGGTTGGGTATACCAGATTGGAGGTTAAATCAATGTTTTGTATCATTGGGTGCCGCCTGGACCTACACAAATTTCAAGAAATCCCAGTGTGCTATGCAAACCTGCTACACAAACATTGTAGGTAGCATTTGCGTAGCGCCAACACTAGTATGCTACGCAAAGGTGACATAGCTATAGGAAAACACACCATTTATATCAAAGGAATCTCCAAACGAACCTGATGACTCATCCACACTTGAAAATCAAATTTAGATTGGATATTTGATTGTATAAGATATGTTTGTTTTGTATTAAATAGGGTCAAACAGACTTACTATTTTTAGTAAAGTCATTTTTGAGTTGTCCTCTTATATTGTAAATAGATCCACTATTGTATGAAGGAGGAATTTGACCCATAGTAGCCTAATATGGCAAGTATTCTCTTATATATTTGGATCATTTTGATGTAAAAAGTGTGAGTTGGAAAAACTATAGCATTTTTTGACTTTCACAGTAAAATCTTTGAATCTGAATGGAATGAAATGAAGAAGTCCTGAACCTTCTTGAAATATATTATAATGGTGATGAGATGACGATGATGAGATGATAGTGTGTTTCTTGTCTTTGTGTACGTATCTCTTGTGTCTCTATTTTCATCTCATTTTCCCTCTATTTGAATTGTTTTTTAAGAGTTAGAATTCATCTAAAGGGTTCTCTAAACTCAAGGAATTTAAACTTTGTCCTTTTTGTTCCTAAATAGGTCATAATTCATATATATGGTGCTCTGATATTGTTATTTTTTGCTATCTTCCTCTTTCACCCTCTATAACTAAATCCAGGAACTGAAGGTTTCATCCACCAAATTTAGCCTTTGTTCCTCTGTGAGGTTCTATTACCAGGAAATTGGTTTCATTTGTTTTCAATATTTGACTCCATAGCCCCCAAAAAATCCTTCTCCTCCTTGCCAAAAATACTTTATCAAATCCACTCAAACCTTTAAACCCTAGCCATTGTTCTATTAACACAAACTGTCTATCAGAGATTAAGTGACAAGAGAGATCCCTCTCTATATTGGAAGGGATAACTTCCATTATTAAATTTGGTTTGTAGGTTACCTTTGTAATTTGTTTCCTTGGCCAAAAAAATTTACTCAGTGCGAATATTCTAGCATCGTTGCCGGGGATGAAATTGAAATTTTTCCCTGGGAAAGAACGACTAAAAGATTTAGATTTGATTTCTGAGGGTAACAATGAATCATATGCCTTTTTTGGCTGAACTAAATATACCATGGTGACTTCATTTAATAAGATCAGTAGCATAATGTATTTTAAATAAGAAATCCTGGATCTCAAGAGAATTTACACCAGAAGGAACCCTGATCCAACACCTATAGCATCTGTGTCTAATCTTGAGAAACTCTTACATAAATGAAAAGAAAGGACACTTGACTTAGTTTCTTACCTGGACAAAAATCTATATTTACCCAAATATGGGGTAAAAGGCATTGATGACCTTGAATTTTATTTAAAATTTGAACAAACCTTGTTCATATCCAGATCATAATCCAATTTGAATAAAATCATCTTTAATGAGAAGAAATTTCAATATTTGATTCCTACTGTTCTCATTAATACTGTCCCCATTTAGACTGTTCAGATAGCTCAAAATCCTCCTAGATCCATGGCATCCAAATTTTCTCCCCTTGTCTTACCTGCTGAGTTGCATGATTTACCTCAAAATTATAATCAGAGAATCAAATCATTTGATGTTGAAGAGAATGTATCAACCCAAAGACACTTAGATTGTTTTAATGACTTTGTCGACCTAGAGGAGGTAGATCATGAAGATGTAAAATTGAGACTGTTTTCACAAAGTCTCTCAGGTGAAGTCAGAAAATGGTTCAAAGCCCTTCCAAAAACAAGCACTCTTAATTTTGCAGCCTTTGAAACAAGTTTCCTTGCAAGGTGTGGTGACAAGAAGAGTCCTCTTCAGTTGTTAACTCAGTACAATAACATAAAGAGACCACCTAATGAAACAGTACAAGAGGTTTCAACCAAATTTATGAAAGTTTACAATTCAAATTCCTAATGAAGTAAAACCCCCTCCTGGAGATGCCAAACTTCGATATGATAACTCTTTTGATAGTGAATTTGCCTTGTTGTTGAGATAAATAATATATACTACACTAGATGACATGATCAATGATGCAATTGAAGTGGAGGTAAATCTGATGGCCTCGGGGAAGATCAAACATAATCTTGACAGAGATATAAAAAAGGTCCAAGGAGAAGCACAACCCTCAACTTCTCAGTCGTCATATGAGAAATTTGATTTGATTATGAAGACTATGGAAAGGTTTATGGAAACAATTTCCTTGGATAATAGCCTTCCACCATAGATCAAACTGATTTTCAGCCCATAAATCAAAATTTTAGAAGAGATCTAGTTCCACAGATCAAGAAAAGATACCAGAGAAATCAAGGTGATCAGAAAATAAAACCTCATTTCCAAAACAACTACGTGAATGAATATTTTGATCAAACAATTGAAGACAATATGCATTGTTCTAATGATACCGAAACAAATGTGTTCTTCACTAAAGAAGAGCATGATCAGTTTATGGATGCAAATGATAAGTTTATGTAGGATAATGATGATACGTTGTCAATGGAAACATAAGAGTTTAATAAGGGATATCAAAATGCTATTATGTAGCTTTATAAATAGTACAACCTCAGAGGAAAAAAGGTTCTTGCAAATCCCCCAAAGGGAAATCCTACAAGAGAACTTCAGATCAATACACCTTCTTCAAGTCAACCTAAGAAAGTCAATTCAACAAAGGATACAATGGAGAAATGAAAATTCAAAGAAGAACCCCCAAAGAAAATACATGAGGCAAGAAAGGAAGCAGACATCAAAGAGGTAGAAAAAACTCCATCTCCTTTTAATTTTGAAAGTGAAATGGATAAAATCAAAATTTATATTCCATTCAATGAGATGATTAAAAATGGTGAATATAGAAATTATATCATTAAGATGATCAAGATGGAAGAATATTATGACACCTCAAATGTGCAAGATGATCACCCGGCTATCTTGTTTTCCCACATGTGGAGGAGAGTGGTGATGTTGATGATGTCCCCCCTTTCTATGTTAGTCTTAAAATTCATGACATGACCTTACATAATGCTATGTTAGACTCAAGAGCATCCCATTATATGATGCCCAAGGTAGTGATGGATGATCTGGGTCTAGATATTACAAGGCCTTACAAGGATGCTTTCTCCTTTGACGCAAGGAAGGTGAAATGCTTGGGTTTAATCAAAGATCTATTTGTATCATTATCCCAAATTCCATCAAAATTTATGATTATGGATGTGGTTGTTGCAAACATCCCTCCTAAATTTGGCATGTTGTTATCTAGATCATGGGCTGCAAAGTTGAAAGGGACTTTGCAAATGGATATGTCATATGCTTCTATCCATGTTTTTGGCCAAGAAAGGAGGTTTTACAGAGAAGTATTTCTCAAGTACATGGTGAGTAGAAAAGCCAAACCAAACAACCATCCTATTTACTCTGTAGATACCGAGGTTGGTTCTTCTGTTTTATATAATGATTTGAGCTTTGAAGAGGAGGAGCCAAATATTGTTATGACCATCAAAGACAAATCTAATCATCAAAAAATTACAAATCAGTAAAACAATGAATATGATGAGATGTGGAACATGAACTTTGATGGATCTTCTATCAAAGAAGGAGCAGGAGTTGGTGTGTGGATTATCCCTCCCAAGAAAGGTACAAAACTTTGTTCTTGCAATTTTTCTTTTGATTGCACCAATAACATGGCTGAATATGAGGCACTGTGATTTTGGGATTGAAGACTTTGAAAGAATTGGGTGCTAGGAGGATAGTTGTACATGGGGATTCTGAGATTTTCATAAATAAGGTAAATGGTATATATCAATCAAAGAATCCTAGATTGAGGGCATATAGGAATATAGTACTTTATCTTCTTGAAGATTTTTCAGAATACAATTTATCAGTGATTCCTAGGGGGGGAAATCTAATTGCTAATGCTCTATCTACTTCAGCCTCTATTTTCAAAACTCAAATTTTTCCTAACAAAAAGTATGAAATTGAATTCAAGCACATGCCAACAGTACCTGACAACATTAAATATTGACAAATATTTGAAGATGAAAAATAGGTAGAAAGATTCCTTCATATGAGTGATGCATTTTCCAATTCAAATATTGACGATGAGTGTTGTTGTGAACATGAAGAAGATGCATTTGTGTTCACAAATGATGACTATTTTCAAAATCAGATTGCTGGTAGTGATATAGTGCAGCTCAAAAATAACATCATTCGCAAGGGCTTTGTCCCATTGGAATTTTTTTTTCACAACAACGATGTAGCCGAAAATCCTAAAATGACTACAAATGATGAGGACATAGAAGATTGTAACAATGGGAATCGGAAAGATCCCAAGATCATCAAACTGTCTAATATGTTCAATACATAAATTAAATAGATTTATGTCATCCTAATGAAATATTTCCCTGATGTCTTTGCATGAAGATATGAGGATTTAAAGGTCTATGATACTAAGGTAATTCAACATGTAATTCCAATCAAGGATGATCACAAACCTTTCAAGAAAAAGTTGAGAAGAATTATTCCTTTGTTGTTGTCATTGATTGAAAAGGAGGTAATAAATTTGTTTGATGCCAAAATTATAGTGTCCTTAAGATTTTCTAAGTGGGTGGCTAACCTAGTTCCTGTCAGGAAGAAAAGTGGTGAGATTAGGTTGTGTCTAGACTTTAACAATCTAAAAAAGGTGTCTCTCAAAGACAATTATCCACTTCCTAAGATGGATTGCATTCTATAGAAGGTGGTTGGATCTCAGAAAATATCAATGCTTGATGGTTTCTCTGGATACAACCAAATCATGGTATATCCTGATGATCAAGAGAAGACAACTTTTACAACACCTTGGGGCACCTTAATGTATGCCAAAATGATTTTTGGGCTTATGAATGTAGGGGAAAACTTCCAAAGGGAAATGGATATAGCCTTTGCTGATGAGAAAGACAAGTTTATTGTCATTTACTTAGATGATATCACTATATTTTCATATTGTGATGATGAACATATTTAACATCTAAGAAGAGGTTTTTAGAAATGTAGGAAGTTTGGCATCTCATTGAATCCCAAAAGGTCTAATTTTGGAATGCAAGAGGGAAAATTACTTGGTTACATCATTTCAAAGGAAATGATAAAGATATACCCCAGTAGAGTAGAAGCAATTCTGAAGATTGGCACACTGAGGAGAAAGAAGAGGTACAATCTTTCCTAGGAAGAGTAAATTTTTTGAGAAGGTTTATCCCTAACTTGGATGAAATCATAAAGTATATCACTAACATGCTCAAGAAAGGAAATGAGATAAAATGGACTCCTGAAGCTAGGAAGTATTTTGAATATATTAAAGTGGCACTGACTAAAGCTCCAGTGTTGTCTAGTCCAAATTTTACAAAATACTTTATCTTGTTTTCTTTTGCTTCAAAACACACCATTGTTGGTGTCTTGTTGAAAAAACATGAACATAAATTTGAGATCCCCATGGCCTATTGAAACATGACTCTGAGAGAATCCACATTGATGTATGACATCATGGAAAAGTAGGCATATGCATTGGTGAAGGCCCTCAAAGAATTTAGAATTTATATCTTGCATTCCCATATCATTACTTATTTGCCTAAAAAATCTATGAAATACATTTTGACTTAGCCTGATCCTGAAGGTAGAAGGGGAAAAAATATAGTTGTGTTGTTGGAGTATGACCTCAAGATCAAACCTACAAATCTGATTAAAGGTTAGGGAATTGAAAAGATGATGACACAGTCCATTTGTGAGGTCTTGGGAATTAATTTCATTGCTGATTTTTCAGCGAATTCAGGAGAAGAGACAGTCTCATGGGTATCTTAGAACTTCCTTGATTCTCCATGGTATGCTGATATTATTTATGCATTAATAAATTTACAAGATCCTCTTGAATTAAGAAAAACCAAGGCGAGATTTTTAAAGTTTAAAGAAAAAAAAAATTCATTCTAGACCACTCTTTGTATTGGAAAGATCGAGGTGGGATCTTGCTAAATTGTTTGTTGGAGGAATAAATGAAAACAAATATCAAATATTTTCACACATGTGACTCTAGAGGGCACCATTATTGGAAGACCACTGTGCATAAAATATTGAGGGCAGGGTTCTATTGGCCTAGTATTTTTTCTGATGTGTACAAGGAAGTTTCAAGCTGTCATGAATGCCAAATTTTTTATGGAAAAAGTAAGCTGCATCCATTACCTTTAAAACATATCTCTGTCGAAGCACCATTTAGGAAATGGGGCCTTGATTTTATAGAAGAGATCCATCCACCATCCTCAAATCAAAATAGTTGGATACTGACAATCACAAACTACTTCAACAAATGGATTGAAGCAGTTCCCATAAGGAAAACTACTGATACTGTTATCATTCAATTTTTAGAAAGAAATATTTTGTCTATATTTGGTTGTCCAATCAATATCATTACTGATAATGCAACAACATTCAAGTCCAAAAGAATGGATAAATTTTGTAGTGACCATAATATAACTCTTGGCCATTCCACAACTTATTACCCATAGGGTAATGGGTTGGCTGAGTCATCCAACGAAATCTTGACTAGAATTATTAAGAAGATTCTACAGGAAAACAAGAAATCTTGGCACAACAACCCTATCTATGCATTATGGGCTAATAGGATCACCACCAAAAGGTTTATTGCTACATCACCCTTTCAGATTGTATATGGTACAAAGAAAATTTTTCCTACCTCATTAGGACTTCCAGTGATGAGACTGCTGCAAGAACAAGAAGATGAACCAAATGATGCTCAAAGGAGGATAAATCAACTAATCCATGTTCAAAAATTGAGAGAAAAAGTATACAAAAACTCTCAACTACATCAAGACAAAATGAAAAGACCCTTTGACAGGCATACTAAGGAGTATGATTTAAAGGTGGATGATTTGGTACTCAAGTGGGATGCAAGGAAAGAAGACAGAGGGAATCATGGGAAGTTTGATCATCTTTGGATAGGACCATTCATGATTGTTGCATGCCATGGGCACAATGCTTATTTTCTGCAGGAGCTCAATGGAGATCTCAATGGTGGAGGACCTGTGAATGGTAGGTTTCTCAAACACTATCTTGCTTAAAAAATTTCAGTCTTTCCATTTCACTGTAAATAACAATTTTATTTTTTAAATGAAGCATTTGAAGTCAATAATCAATAGAAAATTGAATCCCGAAGTGAAGGCCCTAAGTTTATGCGGAGTTTAGTCAAAGTTGTATCAAGAAAGTCTTGTCAATAAGTTTATTTGTCAATTTAGATTTTTTTGAGTCAAATAAAGCCCAATGGTCAGGCACTTGGTTTGTTGTTCTTTACTACCTCACTGGGAGGATAATATCCCCATTGGAGTGAGATGTTAACATCAATATTTTTAGGGTAAAGTTTATAGTTTGCCTAAGGTTTGAAAAGTCATGCCATGGTCTTGGAAAGACCAAGGAATTTGAAAGTTGAGTCAATGGTTTGTATAAATCATTAAATACTATCAAGGTGAAGAATTCATTTAGAGGGTCCATAGGTGGTTTGTCATCATGAATAATTTTTGCAAGGAATTTGTCTTGATTCTAAGTCATATCCAATTCATAAGTTTAAAGGGTAAAGTCTTGTCAAAGCATAATTTGTGGACATAATCACATAAAAATTGTTAGTACATGTGTTTGATGGCTATTTGTGGCATATGTACCTTGGAAAGGTCAAAACTAGGAGTGCTGCGCAAGTCACTTAAATGATGCAAAATGTCTTTTTAGCTCAAATGGGTACATTTTCCCTCTCAAACCTCTTCACATAAATTTTTATGTATTTATCCATCATCCTTCACCCCTTTGCATGAGTTCTTGGACTACGAACTGGTTTCTTACGTCTTGGGAAAGCTCCAACAAACTTCTTCTATGCAAACCCTCTTTTGCGATATGCATATGCTATGCAATCTGTCGCACTATGCAAACCCCTCTCTAAGCAAATCCCAGTTCTTATATATTTTCTCCTCACATCATATCCAATCGTCAGTTGTGGTAAACACGTGTGAAACTTAACCATCCATGCATTGATAACCTGATAATTCACTTCCCTATTGCTTAGTGAAGATCTCATTCTATTTTGAAATAAACCCTAGCCTTGTAAAGCCTACTGCTCAAGCTTACCCGTTAGGTGTTGAGCATCTCTCCCCCTGCCACATGATCACATCCACCCTACAAAGTTATTCATTCATCCATTACATCACTGGAGAAAAAGAAGCATAGAGGAGGGAATGTGTTGAGGTATGAGCCACAAGTTTCATCTTGGTGAACTCAGACCCTGTGTTCAAAGTTTCTTTTGAGAGGTATGATGCATTAGATTCTGCGATAAAATTCATGGATATAACCAACAACTCACAAAGGAGTTTTCCCTCAACTACATTGGTGTCCAGAAAACAATTGTTGGGGTCATATTCCCATTGTCATATGAGTCAATAATTGTTGCTACAAATATCCCAATCCTAGGGAAAATATGGTTTAAAGGTATTCCTTTGGATTCTACATTTTATATTGATTTCCTTAAGCCTAAATACATAAATCAGAAGATAGGAGCCAACATTCCTAGGGAATATGTGTTAGATCCCTATGAGAAGTTGTTGAGGGTCATACAAAGATATTTCACTTATGAGGGTAGGTTTGATAGGGTGTACCAGTACCATGTGAGACTCCTCATGCACTTCACAGAAACAAATCCCTCTCAACTTTCCTTTTTACCTGTATAGAAGCTTAGGAAAGATGGCAGAGAGGGTCCAAGCTAGAGATGGCCAACTTAAGAGCAGTCTGTTCCATTTATCCTTAGTCAATATAGTAATTGTTGAAGAACTCAAAAAACTAAATAGGGAATGGGGTTCTTTCTTGTCCTTGGATAATATTCCCCACGAGCCCAAAAGAGATACCCCATTGTCTGTTGAAATGGTGTATCCTAGAAGCTCAAGTAAAAAGGGAGAAGGTGTTGCAGAGAAAAGAAAAGGAAAGGAAGTTGAAGGCTCTCCTACAAGCTAGCCATTTCCAAAGAAGGGTAGAAAACTTTTGTTCACTGATGAACCAAAAGAGATCTAGATACCTAGAAGGCCAACCACAAGGTCAACAACAAGAAATATTCCTGCACCAACAATCGAGAAAGAGTATGTTGTGATTTCAGATCGTGGGATGGATGAAGGCCAAGACAAAGCATGAGATAAAGAATCAAAAATTAGAGAATTGCAATAACAGCTCAGAGAGGCTCAACATGTGATTACTCAATTTAATTAAGAAAAAAGAGAGCCGAAGAGGAAGCTAACTGAGAAAGGTTCTGAGGAACAAACACCACAGGTCAAGACAGATCCTAAAAGTGAAACATCCAAGGGAATTTTGAAAAAACTTGAGACCACAATTGTATCCAATCCCACAACACCTGTGACAAGATCCTAAACCAGAAAGAATAGTCCATACATACAAGGCAAGAAAGTAGAAAGTGAGATACCTCTTAATTTACCCACAGAAGGAGAAAAGAACATAAGATGTCTTAATAAGCAATTGATGGAAATTCAAGATCAAATCATTAAGCTCAGGGAATATGTTAGGTAGATAGAGTGGTAGTGGGGGGCCCCCAGAGGGCCCATAGTTATAATAGTGGAGGTCATTCAATGTAAGTCCCATAGTATTAAATAAGGCCCACTGTGGTAATAGATATAATAAATGTAAGAGGACTTACTAGAAGGTTATACTTCTAGAAGGTTCCTCCTCTAGAATGTTCTTAGGTGGTTGGTAGCACTATATAAAGGGGTACAAGCAATGTAATGGGACATGAAGATAATTATTGTATTGTGAGTTGTAACTCAATAGGAGGATTCCCCCTCGAAGAGGCAAGTGAACAGAATAGGATCCCTTCCATAATAGGATCCATTGTATGGTGTTGTCCTACCTCAAGGGTTTGGTAATAATAAAGTGTGGATTTTTCTATATTGTCCTTTGGATCTATTGTGTATTCATCATTTTTAGTGATTATATTGGTAGATCTATTCAGGTTCTTAACAAGTGGTATCAGAGCACTTTCCTTGGCCAAAGAAGGGAAGAATTGTTTTTTCTCTTTGAGCAGAAAAATTCTAGGGAAGAAAAAGAGGGCGACGCACTTTAGTTTCAGATATGAAGCTTTACGAGCTGAATATGCAAAAAAAAATTGGATATTTGAATTCCTCTTGGAAGAATACCCAATTTCAAAAAAAATTAAAAACCGAAACGGAGTCTAGGAAGTGAAGTTATGAGCATTTTAAATTCAATAGGTTTTAAGGGTTTTTCCGGAAAAAAACCGCGATTTTCTGCTGTAACTTATTGTTCTATTTTTTGGGGGTTTTTCGTGATGGAGGATGGAATGCATAGTTCATTAATTTTCACATTGTGCTCATATTGCTACCAGATCGGTGCCATTGGATAGATAATTTTGATATCTTTATTTTGGTACATTATATGTGGTGTTTGCAATGGATATTAGATTTCTCATGGAAATTCAACATAAATTTGCATCCCTCAAGAGATGTCTTCAACAAGGTTTTCAAAATATTCCGGCAAGTGTTCAAAATATTCAAGCAATCACCCTTGGAATGCAACAGAGATATATGATGAAGTACATCATGGATGAATATAGTCAAGAATTATATGCATGGTATGATTTTGAAGACGCTTGTGATATTGGCGTTGGGGCTCAGAAATGTCATGTTTTCATCTACCTTTCCCTTCATTATTCTTCACATTTCATCACCCCATTAACCTTTCACGATATCATTTCATAAATATACTTGGGTTTCAACTTATTATTATCCACTTTATTCATTTTAGTATTAAAAGGAGAATTTGTGATTAAATATTAGAAAATCGACATGTTTTCATATATATCTCAAAAATGTGTGAGCTTTGTAATGTGTAGGAATATGTGAAGGATTAATTCAAAAGGACTTCTCGAATACTTCCTCGACCATTTCAAGATTTGAGGAGATAATTCAAAGAGAAGATCATGGAGATTTGGTTGGAATATCTTATCCAAGATATATGAGAGATATGTGTGAGGATTTGAAGGGATTATATTTTGTAATAATGAAAAATAGTTGATAGAAAAGTGGATTTGTAGTTATGAGATGGTTATCTTATATTCAAGGCTCTCATGTATAAAAGGGAGTGGTCTCTCTTCATGAGGGGGTAGTAATCATTTGTAAGTGAGTATTCATTAGGATTCAAGTAGAAATATGGATTAGTCTTAGATTTGTAATTTGAAAGAAAGGGATTCTTAGCTTTGATTCATGGTTTTGGTTTCCATGCTTTCATTATTTTGTTATGAAGATTGATTTGATTATTGTAATGTAAGATTGATTCATTGGCGTGAGCTCACATATGTTGTTGTGTCATTCAACTCTTCACATGTTGTATTTTCTTTTCCTTCATGTAGTTCTCCATTCTTTGATTAATTTCATTTATGCAATTTCATTTTAGTCGTAGGTTGTAGCAATTCAAATCCAGGTCGTGTGTTTCAGATTCTTGCGTTATATTAATGATTTAATTCTAATTGTATCCTTACCATTATATTATGATAGATTAGATTCAACCCTGTTTCAATTTCCTCCATTAGATTAATGATTCAATTTCATTTGTAGCTCAGACATTAGATTAGACTTGTCCCGCTTCAACCTTGCATATGCTTTTCATGTGATTCGTAAGTTTACGAACCTCGGATTGACAAATTAAATAGTTGGGAAAGTACTACAATGAAATTGATTCAACATTAGTTCAACCCAATGTAACGACTATTGTCCCCTTGTTATGATTGTTGTTCCCTTTACAGGAAGTGTCCTTCATTTGAATAGAACAACTGTCGTTCCCTTTATGATTGTTGTTCCTTTACAGGTGTTGCATCTCTGGAGGCTCGGTATTGAAAATGGACGGTAAGAACCTACGTAGGAAACAATTAAAATTATTTTCCCAGTGCCTACTTTCGGTGTTACAGGTATGAACTAACTGAGAGGGGGGGGTGAATCAGTTAGTGTAGATTATTAACCATTTACTCTCATTTTTCACTTTGAATCATTAATCTTAGTGGCAGTGAGTTTTTACTGTGAAATTCAGAGTTATAAACATAAAGCAGATAGTATAACGAACATCAATCACACACAACATTCACTCATAAGTACGAGACACAGATTTTTCAAGAGGAAACCCAACGAGGGAAAAAACCTCGTCTTCTTAAGACGTTCAGCAAGCTTCAACTTCGTTACATCTCATATTTTATGAGCACCAACTCATAGAGGCTACAACCTCTGATTGCCAGCCCAACTGGCTGAGAGCACCAACTCCCACAGAATCCCAGCACCCACTGGGTGGAAGCACCGACTTCCTTTTCACTTCAGCACCAACTGAATGAAGGCACCAACCTTCAGATTCTAC
>JZKD02S1678440.1:208467-234350 GCA_000966675.3 Picea glauca | reverse complement strand
CTTGTTGTGTTTTATTGTATGATTCCTTGATCACATACATAGGTTTATATTGAGTTCATGCTATTACTATCACTTTGGTTGGTTGCATTCTTTTGCAGGTTCATCATTGTATGAGAGTTGGAATGGAGCTCAGATGGCAATGGCTAGAGGAAGCGACATTTAAATGGTATGTCACCCATCCCTCTTTAGTTAGTAAATTCAATATCTAAAACTTAAGTAAAGTTTCATGTTCTGGTGTGTTTTTTTCTAGATCTAGGTGGATCTAGGGAGATCAGTTAGTGTCCACACCTACTGATTTATCCTATAACAGCGGGAGTCATACATTTTTTGATTTCCTTTGCGTTTCTGTTTTTCATTTTTTAGGTTGCATCCCATGAACAATAGAGCCAATGAATGATAGAGTTTATTTTCTGAAAGGGCATCTGAAGAGGTCAAGGAAAAACACCATGCACTCCTCAAGATCAGTTGTGGGCAGGTTCATAAATTTCAACTACAAAACGTAAATGTGATTCCTTGTTTGGATGTCAGAGGCCCTCGGGATGCCCAAGTCAAAGCTCATTGATCACGCAGGATGCCTGAGTTAGATCTCATTGATCAGGATGCCCGATTCATTTTGATGAATATTCAATGTGGCAACCAATATGAACGACTGGGTTAACCGAAAGGAATGGCGGCTACATTAATTGAAAGGAATGCCAAAGGTGGCGAACCTTCACATTCATAAAATCTTGGTCACTCTATCGGTAGAATTAATCTCGACTAATTACTAGAACGTGGAAATGAAATTTTTTATACATATTAATTATTAAACGTGGCAATCAATGGGTAGTGCAGTAAATTTTTAATCATATTAAGAAAATGTGAAAAAGTAAACAAGGAAACTAATGCATTCATAAATGAAAGGAAGTTAAGAACATTAAATCTCATACTTTTATTTAAGTGTAAGATGAAGAATACACCAACATCTTTCTTTATAAACCATAAGATTGGAATTTGTGATTAAAAGACTCATTAAACCATCAATTCCAATAGGGGGTACACCTATCGATGTAACTATGTACATGTAATGAATAAAGGTATGAAAATGATACAAAATGTTCTTAAATGTATTATCTACAATTCCTTCAGGTTTCACTACTTGCAACCTCATAGAAAAGGAGTTATAGAAAAAATGACATACCTTGCTAAATTTTGGCTTGTTCTCAAGAGCGAACTTGTAGAGAATTCCCCACATGGAATATTAACTCTATAGATATTAAAATGGTAAAAAATATACTACAAACTATACTCTAACCAATACATTTTTTCTTACTGAATTTGGATATGTTATGAAGAAGTTATGATGTTTTTACCCGAAACACTTGTTTTAGACTAGTTTTGGGACTCACCACAAACCCTATTTTCCATGGAGTATACCTCCCAAAATAAAATGACCCGTAAGATAAAATTTGTATCATAGTTACTTGTATATGTTTTCTGAACGACCTCCATATTTCTCTATTTGAATCATTCTAGAAAAAAGTTATTGTGAAAATGGTGAGGTAACCTACAAATAGAAAACCGTAGAAAGTATCATCAAAAGACTTTATCCTCCCTTGAATTTCGACCTTCTTTACTTCACCTTCCCCGTGAAGTTATCCTTATATCTCCCTTGGTTACCTCAATCACTTGTACATATTCAATATGCTTAATGGATAGTAATGGGACACCCATGCTCTCTTATTTATACTCTCCAAGTAGCTTCTTCTAGAAGTATCTACTTAACCACTTTGTCCTAGCCACTTTGTCTACTTAACCACCTTGTCCACTTAGCCACTTTGTACACTTAACCACTTTGTTCACAAATAGTAAAATCTTGAATTCTAGTTGCAACTAATTTATTTTTAATTGTTTTCTTGTTGAAACCACTTAACCCATGACTAAACACTTTGACTGGTCAACTTCTTCTAGGAGATTCTAGAATAATTTGACTTTTTTGACCTTCTAGGATATTCTATATAACTCATGAGGGTTCTCCAACTTCACATGGTCATAAATCTCTAAACATGAGGAGTTATGTGGCATTAAATATATCACCAGAAATGACATGACATGCATTATCCATCTAGAATAGTATTACCTATAAATTCACTGATATCCATGCCCTTATACCTGAAACAGACTCAGGTCCCTTACCCATGTCTTTGTGCTACTGAAATTCACTATCAGACTTCTTCCAAGGGTTGATATAAATATCTAAGGGTTGATATCAATCTAGAATATCACTCTCCAAGGGTTGAAATCAATGAAAACCACCAATCATCACTTTCCAAGGGTTGACATCAATGACAACCAACAATCCAAACCAACTTTCCATCAACCTAAGCCAATTTCCTAACAATATCCCCATTTGGAATTGATGGAAACACTAACATTGATGGAAACACTTAGTTATGATAGAATTCATCCTTATACTCCTTATAAATGTTTCTATCTCTCCCCCTTTGACATCAATGGAAAAGGGTATCTCCCTTTGGGGCTGCCTTCTACATACTACTTACAAACTTGGAAGTATATAAGACTAAGACTAAAAATTCTTGCAGAAGGTAACTGACTTAACATTTAAGGAAAGAATAAATTTCTACTAACTCTATCTACTTAACAGAGCTCGAGAAAGTTTAAAATATCAACTTCATAAATAAATCCCTTGCTTGCTGACTAACAAAACTGATTTTGCATAAACATAGAGCTCATGAACTAGAAACTTTCAAACTAACAAACTGACTAGCTGACTGACTGAGATGACGGAGACATAAAGCTCACTGACTTGTAATTACTATTTCCAACAAAAAAAACTTTCCAATATATATGAATCGATAGGTAGATATTGTGAATTTACCCTTGTAAATAATGGGGCTAAGATCAAGTTTCTCTTACACTTGTACTTAATAGATCTAGGTGTATGATCATTTCCAACATATATCATAAATAAAGAAGGTGCTACTTATGTTTTGTAGGAACTTGGGGTTCCTATATTCTCTTAGAATTTAAGGTGGAGCTCTTGCAAAGTTTATATTCAATGGCGCCACTTTACTTCAAGTATTTGATTATCTAGAACACAAACAATATAGCTTCTACTAACCTATTGTACACTCGAATATATATATATATATATATATATATATATTCTTATTGAATGAGACTTTAGTTGCATTCTATAAAATTACATTTTTCCTTATCTAATAGAAGGGATTAATATCCAATACATTACCTTGGTTGTTAGATTCACATGGGCTTATTTTGGCTACATATATTTAGTTTTAATCTAAATACATAACCCTAATTGTTAGATTCAAGTGGGTTTATGTTAGTTGTGTAAACTTAGTTTTAATGTAATTGTATCTAATGATCAATCATAGGTGGAAGTGGTTCCAGAATGTATAGGCCACAAGTCGATATCCTTTGGGAGATTACCGACTGATATAAAGATTTTTTCTTCCCAAATTTGTCAGTATCAACATTTTTTAATATTTCATCATCAATGTTGATAGATTCTCTTGCATATTTCAATTTAAAGTTTATATTAAAAAACAAAACCCGAACATAAATTCACTAAACTATATATACAAGTGTTCACGTTGTATTATCTAAATTTATGTACATACCTATAGGTGATTCGTCTTCTACTTCAATTTCGGTTTCAATGTATTCTGCTTCAATTTTGGTTTCAACGTATTCTTCGACATTATGAGACAAATCTATTTATGTTTTTTGAAAAACATCAAATTGTAAAATAACAATCAATTATATCAAACAATATTTTAAATTTAAATTCTATACTTTTAATATAGACAATATGTGCATGCATATCTGGTTGGACTTCTTCTTGTTGAAATTCTCTATTTACATTATCACCGTTTCTTTCTCCAATAATGCTCTTTCCTTTGTTTGTTATGGAGAGTATCATCTCGAGTGCGATCAAATTTTCTCTTACACAAACTTTTGTTTCCCATGATTTTTATAGTTATTTGTAAAAGATATGTTCAACAAAGACTTCACCTTGAAAAAATGCTCAACATTTATCTTTCAACATATAAATTGGTATTCCAATAAAGACATGTACAAACATCAATTACCTTATTCAACAAAAACCAAAAATATGATTCGAAACATTGTTTAGGTTCTCTATAAAACCATCAAACAAGCAATGAATTGTATTAAATGTGTTCGGCCGAAAGCATATTTATACGATTTGGCACGAAATGAAACGATATGATGTGTTTGTTCATTTTTTTCAACCGACGGAATTCGCTCAACCATATTTCGGCCGAAACAAGATTTTTTTGGTTGAAAACCATGGAAACAGTTTAGTTTTGATGGTTTCCGTTAGAATTTAGTCTTTCGTCCGAAAGAATATTGTTTTGGCCAAAATATTCTTTCAGTTGAAAACTAGAAATTGGGACTATCTACAGAAACCAGAGAATTGCCCCAAGCTTACGTGAACATTGGAGGTTGCGGACTCCTAGATATACTCAAAATTTGGTTTCACAAATGACACCAACACTTGCAAAATTGAAACTACTTTCAATTCCTATAATTTGTTTTCATTTTCATTATTTTTATCTAATTTTATTTAATTTATAAAAAAAAATCACTGCATAATATTTTCAGCAGACATTGTGATTCAGTGAAATAAAATATATGTATCTCTAAAAATACACAGTGAAAAATTTAGAAAAAAATATATTCATAATCATTAAACTGTTATTTTCAAAACGATATTTTTATATTTTATTTTTAAGTAAAGATTATGATAGATACAAGGTGGAGGAAAACATGTGTCTAAAATCTACAACGTTTTCATCTTGGTCAACTTAAAAAAATTCTAGAAATTGTAATAGTCATCCATTAGATTCAAAATTATAGTCATGATAAAATAGAGTCTCTGTATATTGTTGCAGTATATTTCGTTTGTTAAAAACATAAGTTTGATAATAGATACATTGTTGGAGGAAAAAATAACTCATTATCATTCCTTTCATGTTTAAGGAACATACTGTTAAACAATTGTCAAATTGACATATTAAATCTTAATAAAAAAAAATTGAAAAATAGTCATTGGAAAGCTAACAAAATTCTTCACAAGATTTGTTTTTACTGTAGAGTGAAACTATAAATAAAAAAAATATTTTTGTATGCTGAGCATTGAAGAAATTGTGAAAATACAGTTTTTTTTTTCTCATAAAACAAGCAAAATAGATACCCATCTTCATGATTTCACCCAGGAGAAATTATCAGTATTTCCACAGAACATGTATTTCGAGGAAAAGATGGAGAAATTATTGATTTTAGGTTTAGTTACTATGTGTTAGTTGTAACCTCAACAACGTGTGACTGTATACTGCTAGTTGTACCAGTCGTTAGTATTTCTTTATGGCTTATTGATTTTGTTGTTTAGTTTCCTCTATATAAGTTTTGTCTATCATCTAATACAATTGCGCTCTTCACATTCTAGTTTTCGACCTGTCTACTTTGTTTCTTGTTTCTAGTTTAGTCTCCATAGTTTCTTGGTTCAACATGTAGTCTCTTGTTTCTCTGCGTAGTCCTTTTGTCTAGTTCACGCATTACATTGTTTTGTCTGCACAGTTTCTTGTATTAACGGTGCAGTTCATTGTTTTCTCATGGTATCAGAATAGGGGAAATAAGAATCTCCATAGAGCTTGGAGAGGGCATCATAGAGCATGGAGAAATCACAAGAGCGCACACTCCACAAGGGTGGATCACAGGACTGTGCACCAGGATTGTGGTTTGATAGCAAATCGAGCCCAAATCACATCGAATCAAGGAATTTATGCTCAAATCCCAGTTAGCGTTTCTTGAGAATTTCCCTGCTCATTCTTAAGACATTTTGATCATGTGTCCATATTGCATTCCCTTTAGCATTGTGCATTTCTAATGGTAGAGGGACACCTTGTTGGCTAGCGTATGGAGTGAAAATCGTTGGCATTGGAAAGATCATGCAAGCACAAGATCGCAGACACTAGGTCACTTACACCAAATCATAATCATAATTTACAACGCACACTCCACAATAATGCACACAAGCCATTATTCTTGAATCTCACTGCATCCATGGAGAGAGGGCATAAATTTCCTACAATTGTTGCTCGTAGAGAAGACCCAAGACCAATTTTTTTGAAGTTTTATAGTGAGTTCTCAATAAACCAAGTCGAAAATACTGGTATATTGTTTTGAACTGAAAATTATACGGGGTTTAATCTTAATCATTGGTAATTTTTGACTACTGAGGAAGGGCACCAAAATTACTTACAGTTTTATTTTACTTTTCTAAATTTGTTTTCAAAAAATAAATGGCCAACACAAGGGACAATTTTACTTGGCAATAATTATGAATTGTGGTCTCCTAGAATGAGATCCTTTTTACAATCACATGAGTGTTGGGATCGATTGGATCATGGATATGTGGAACCAAATTAGTATATCTAGCATCCATGACCAATCAATAAAGAAATGCTCAAGAATAACAAAGGAGAAGAGAGAATAAGGCCAAGTTATGGATTTAGAACTCAGTGGATGACTCCATTTTTTCAAAAATCACAGGGGTTGTTACATCAAAACAGGCTTGGGACATCTTAATAAAAACCTACCATGGAAATGGAAAGGTCAAAACAGTCAAGTTGTAGACATTGAGGACACATTTTGAGACCTTAAAAATGATAGAGTTTGGAAATGTTGATCAATTTATGACCAACGTGATGGGAATTGTGAACCAGATCAGGTTGACTGGTGAATCCATCCATGATCAAAAGATTGTTGAGAAAGTCCTCAAAATTATTCCAAGGAAATTTGAGATGGTTGTTACAACCATCCTTGAATCCAAGGATCTGTCAAATTTTTTAACAGATGAACTAATGGGTTCTTTGTTGTCACATGAGACCAGACTACATCTAGAAGATGGGTCAATAGCCAATGCCTTTAAGACACAATTCTCCTTCAAAAAAGGGAGAGACAAAGGAATAGGCAGAGTTCAAAGAGAATGAGGGAGAATTCCAGGAAACCATGACTCAGGTGAAGGTCACACACGTAAAAATTAGAACCAGAATTTCCAACCTCAAAGAGGAAGTGGGAGGAGATCCAATGACAAAGAAATCATACAATGATATTACTTCAAAAGGTATGGGCACTATGAATATAAATTTAGGAAGAAGCAAGCAGATCAAGACTCAGGCATAACACATGTCTCAAATCGTGAAGGAGATACCTCAAATGGGATGTTTCTCTCATGTCACAATATTGAAGAACAACACAAGGACCTCTAGTTGTTGGACAATGGATGAAACAATCACATGGAAAATAACAAAAAATTACTTTCTTGCATTGATTCTTCTATTTCAACTGATATTACACTTGGGCATGACTCTTTTGTCAAATTTCAAGTCAAAGGAATTGTACATATTCTCACTAAACAAGATGTACAAAAAGACATACATGACATCTATCATGTTCTAGATCTGAAACATAATCTATTAAGTGTAAGACAACTAGTTGAACATGGGTATAAGGTACTTTTTGAAGGAGAATCATGTAGGATATATGAAAAACCTCCCAGCAGGAAATTGATTTCTGAAATCCACATGACTAGGAATATAATGTTTCCCCTGACCCTTAGAACTACAAATCTAACCAAGTCCTATGCACAAAATGTATCCACCCCCAATGAAACTATGATTTGAAATGGAAGATTTGGACATCTACCCTTTCAGAGTCTAATCCTCCCGCAAAAGCACTACATGGTCAAAGGTATACCTATCTTCAAAGAGAAAAATCCCCCATGTGAGTCTTTCATTCTTGGAAAACATAAGAGAACTAGCTTTCCACAGTCCTCCACTCAAGCCAAACAACACTTAGAGTTGGTTCACACTGACCTATGTGTACCAATGCAAACAAAGTCAATAGGTGTTAGCTTTTATTTTCTAACATTTATTGATTATTTTAGTAGGAAAATATTGGATCTATTTCCTCATACACAAGTCTAAAACCTTTTCAAAGTTCAAGGAGTTTAAGGATGAAGATGAAAAACATAGTGGGAAATATGTAAAGGTACTCTAGTCAGATGGTGAAGGAGAATATTGTTCAAAATAATTTGCAAATTTATGAAAATCACGAGGCATAATCATCCAAACCACAACCGAGTATACTCCAAAAAAAAATGGAGTGGCCAAGAGGAGAAACCAAATTATAATGAACATGGCAAGGAGCCTTCTCAGAGAGAAATGTCTGTCAAATTTATTTTGTGATGAAGCTATAACATGTTCAGTTGATCTCCTAAATAGATCCCCAACCACTAGTGTCAATATGAAGGTCCCTCAAGAAGCATGTAGTGGGACAAAACTGAATGTTGTTCACCTTAATACCTTTGGATATATTGCATTCACTCACATACCTTCCAAATTAAGGAAGAAACTGGATGATCGAATTGAGAAATTCTTTTTTTTTGGCTACATTGAGACATCCAAAGCCTACAAACACTAAATTTAGATTTCAAAGAAGCTCATTCTCAGCAGAGATGTCAAATTTCTTGAAAATTAGTGATGGAGTGAGTATGAAAATTGTTCTATATATTGTCAAAATTCATTGTTGCCACTTCCTGAACACACAGAGAATTTAGGAAAACAAGCACATCATCATGTCCTTCCAAGATTGCATATACAAGGACAACCTGAAAGTTCTTAGGAAATATTTTCTTCAAGTAGAAATTCATCCTCTCAAGTAAAAAATCTGCGAACTTGAATCTTGAGAGAAATCCCTTATTAGTTAGATGATATTAATCAACACAATCTTCTTGCATTAATGTCATGCCAACCTACATCTTTTAAAGAGGCAGCGAAAGAGCCACATTGGGTTCAAGCCATGAACTAAGAGATTAACTCTATTGAGAAGAACAAGAAATGGGATCTTGTTCATCTGCCCAAACATAGGACAAGTATTGGTGTCAAGTGGGTTTACAATATTAAACTAAATGAAAAGGGGCAGATTGAAAAACACAAATAAATATTTGTTGCCAAAGGATTCTCATAGCAACCAGGCATTGGTTATGGTGAAACATTTTCTCCAGTAGCAAGGTTGGATAATGTAAGGACCCTCTTAGCCATAGAATCTCAACACAAAAGGCTAGTATACCAGATGGATGTCAAGTCAGCCTTATTGAATGGTGTCTTAGAAGAAAAGGTATATGTGGATCAACAACCTGCATTTGAATTCAGAGAGTTTCCATCCAAAGTGTATCGGTTGAAGAAAGCATTGTATGGATTAATGCAATATCCAAGAGCTTGGTACAATAGAATTGATACGTACCTGATCAAGGGTGGTTTTAGTAGAAGCCAAAATGAGCCAACTTTATACACCAAAACAGATCAACTAGGTAAAATTATGATTGTATGTCTATATGTTGATGACATGATATATACTGGGAATATTTAGTTAGCCAGTTTCAAACATGCCATGAAATATGAGTTTGAGATGATAGATCTTGGCATAATGAAATATTTTTTGGGGGATTGAGGTTGACCAATCAACCAAAGGGATTTTTTTTTGTCAGCAAAAGTATGCAGCAGACATCATCAAAAGATTTTGCATGGAATACTGCAATCCAATATAAACTCCTATACCCCTAGGCACAAAATTGAGCAAGCAAGATGACAACCCTACAATGGATTCTACTTTGTACCAAAGTTTAGTAAGAATCCTATTGTGTCTTACACCAATTAGGCCTGATATTATGTATGCAACCAACATTGTTTCTAGGTTCATGGAATCTCCCAAAGATTCTCACTAGAAGATGGCCAAAAGGATTCTGAGATATGTTGTTGGCACTCTCAAATTTGGTTTATGGTACACTCAATCTAAAGATCATCATCTTTCTGGTTACACTGACAGTGATTTTGCAGGCAACCTAGATGATCGAAAAAGCACCTCATCGTATGCTTTTCACCTTGGAATGAATCTGATTTCTTTGGAATCAAATAAGAATCCCATTATCTCGATATCTTTTTTAGAGGCAAAGTATGTCACTGCTACCTCAACTTTCTATCAATTTGTGTGGTTGCGAAGACTATTGAATGACATGTCACATGCAGAAAATGAGCCAACTCCTATCTTCTATGACAATACTTCAGCAATTGCTTTACCAAAAAAACATGTTTTTCATAAGAAAAGAAAGCACATTGAAACTCTCTATCACTTCAGATGCGAGCTAGTCAATAATGGTGAAATTGTGCTTCAATTTTATGGCTCGTGAGATCACCTCACAGACATATTTACAAATACATCGGGAAAACACATTTTTTATTTTCAAAGCCAATGCTTGGGCATTATCAGTGGTGATGTTTGTAACTGTTGATTTTAAGAGGGAGTGTTAGTTGTAAACTCAACAACATGTGACTGTATACTGCCAATGTTATGGCCAATTGTACCAGTTGTTAGGATTTCTTTCTTTCTTCTTGATTTTTTTGTTTTGTTTCCTATATATAAGTTTTTCATATCATCTAATATAATTGTTCTCTGCACATTTTGGTTTCCGACCTATCTACTTTGTTTCTTGTTTAGTCTATGCAGTTTCTTGGTTCAACGCGTAATCTCTTGTTTCTCTACGCATTCCTTTTGTCTAGTCTGTGCAGTACATTGTTTTGTCTGTGTAGTTTCTTGTATTAACTATATAGTTCATTGTTTTCTCACTATGAAGGAGACATAAGAAATTCCTAAAGATGATTCCAGCAATACCAAACAAACCAATAGAAACAAATGAAATTAGGGAAACCATTTTTAGCATTGACCTTACCTTTGCTAGAAAGGAAAATGGAAGTTTTGAGAAGAATTTCCAAGAAGAGTGGGATGGTGCTATTGTTCACTTGATAGACAAAGCATTGGTTGAAAATGGAATGGTTCTATCCTTCATCCCATGTCCGAGTCCCTCATGTTATCCTCTTCAATAACCGAGTAGGGCTTCAATGATAGTGGTAGAGAAAACCATCTAGAGTAGGATAAATACATGGTGTTATCCTTCATCCCACTTCTGTGTCCCCACTATCCTCTTCAATCACCACTTACGACTTCACTGGCAGTTGCAAAATAGGGGATCTACAAGCAACGTTCGAGAGAAATCAGACGAGCATGCAGACCAAACTTCAAAGGGATTCTGGGAGGCTGCATTAAACACATGTTGCATGTACGTGTATGCGAATCAACCAGTGTGTAATTAATTCATGTATCCATGCAAGTAGGTCCTATTTGAACCATGGGGAGTGGTGGAAGACTAATTAAGAGCAGTGTTTGGAGAAGTGATTCGTTGGAAAATTCATGACAATGACCAGAATAGGGGAAAAAGGACAAATTTTTCCTCCTCTGTTTATCTTCAATGAATGTTAGAAAATATGTACTGCCTCCTACAGACAGAGTTTGCATTGGTCCACAAATTTCTGAATGTATAGTTTTCAGTGGAGCTTTTTCTCTGTAATACTTTCCAACTAGAAATTATTCTCTATGCTGCTTGCCAAATATGTAGCCTTCACATATCCTTTTTTTTTTTCAATCAATGGCAAACCTTTTACCATGTCCTTTGTGTGTAGTAGCTTTAGAACTCCAAAGTTCAAATGTCCAAATCTGAAATATCATAGTGAGGAATCATCTTGTATTTCAGATTGGAATGTTTCCTTCATCTTTGCACCATTTTCTCCTTTCTTGATATTGTGCACACTATCTTATTCATTAGTATTACGTACACTTTATGTTGTAAATGTAGCATCTAATTGCACACTTTTTCCTTTATCAACAAATAGTATTGTATTCTTCTTCTTGACTAACTTCAATGTCATTGGGAACATCTTGTTAATTATCATTTGGATTTTTGCAATAAATAGATTGCTTGGGTATTTATCCATAATCACACGGTGATTATCTTCCATGTAGATTTTGTATCCTTTCTGTAATAGTTGTCCTGTGCTCATTAGATTATGTTTCAGACTAGAAACATAATATACATTAGACATAACTTTTTGTTCTCCTTTCTTGGTTTAAATGTTCATACTGCTTTTGCCTAAGACAGTGACTTGGATATCTGTTCCAAGTGTAAACTTGGTTTGGACTAACTCATCCAAACTAGAAAATAGTTCTAGTATGTTTCTTTTCATGTGGTTACTGCATCCTAAACCTAAATACCATATGTCACAAAGACTTCCTTGAGAAAGATTGCATTCAACTGGTGAGACTATATTAAGCATTTCTACAACACGTGCCATAAACATAGGGCGAGTTTTGTTATTTGCGTTGTTTGACTGATATTGACTTTGAATGTTCTAATTATACTATCTCTTTCTGCACTCATATGCATAATGTCCATACTTTTTACAGTAATGACACTAAATATTTGATTTCTCAGTTCTTTGAGAACTTGGTTGACTGGTACTTGGGTTTTGACCTCTTCCACCAGTATTTCCAGGTCTGCTACTGCATCCATCTCTGACAAAACTTCTTACTTTGCCTCTACAATTATATCTCCCCCTTCCTCTTCCATGGCTTATAGATGACTACACGGAAAATGCATTCTTTAATGACATACTTGACCTATTCAATATGTGTTCATGATTAATGAGGGAAGCTTGCAGTTCATCTAGGATAAACTGGCTCAAGTCTTTGTTTTCTTCTAGAGTCACCACTAGAGTATCAAATTTAGGAGGAAGACTTCTAAGTACGTTCTCATCAACTTCTTTGTATTTTATGTTTTCACCATGAGACTTAATCCGATTTATCATTGCAATGTCATGGGTATAAAATGAATCTATTGTAGATGTATCTTTCATTGATAGAGTTTCAAAATCTTTTCTAAGAATCTGTAGTTTTGTAGTCTTTACTTTTTCCATACCCTCATAAGAGGTTTGTAATATGTCTCATGCTCCCTTGGCTTGATTTGCTGATGGAAATCTTCGAAGTATGCTCTCATGCATGGTTTGATGTATGTAAAAAAACACCTTTCCATCCTTCTTTCTTTGATCTTTCAAGACATCCTTCTCATCCTGTGTGAGGGAATTATATGTTGCCTGATCTACTAGTTCCACATAGCCATTCTTGACTATCTCCCATACATTTGGACCTCAGAACAACACCTTCATGGTCAAGGGCCACATCTCATCATTATTTCCAGTAAAAGTGGGAGGTTGTAGATTTGAGGTAGAAGCCATATTTCACTTTTCAACAGAGCTTACGATCTTGAAATTGATTTTGATTTTGATAGAACCTACTCTGATACTAGATATTAGAATGGCGTTGGTGCATTGATGGTGCGTGTAGTGTACTCTGTGCGACGTCATTTCAAATACTGTGCACCAAAAAGGCTACATGAAAGAGTTCTCAAGACCACTATGCAATGCATAGACTGCTTTGTTTGCTGCGTGATGTGAATACACACACTTAATGAAAAGATTTATGAATGCGTAGTAAAAAAGTGTTATTCTTAGCACATAAACTTAGAAATAAGACATAAACTTGTCGATACACAATATGCTTGATATTAAATGGACTTCGACGCAGTGTACGAATACAAAATACAATGACAGAGATGAGCTTTCGCTCCAATGACTTCGTCTACTGACTTCACAGACACAAAGCATGTGCTCATACTTCTTACACTCCTGAGCTGTTATTGGCTCTCGATTGTTCTCTCTACCTCTCTTTTCTTCTCTACATCAACTGCTTTAGCATCGTCTACTAACTGAATGATGGAGACTTATATAGACTCCGAGTGTGACTTGCTATAGCAGCTAATACCGATTCAACATTAAAGACTACCATTAATACAATTGGATCTTCAACCACTTAATTAAACACGAGAAGATAGAGATCGGATCCATTTATAGCTTCATGCTTTTCGACTTACATTTGAGTAAATGTGAGACTTTGCACTTACTACTGACTAACAATTCGACTAGTGATAGATCGACTGACATACTCTAGTGACAGATTGACTAACATACAAATCGACAGAGACTTAAAGATCTCACCAACTTGTAATTACAATTTCCAACATCAATGATAGTGGTAGAACAAAGAAACTGGAGTAAGATAAAGAGATGGTGTTATCCTTCATCCCACCTCTGTGTCTCCACTATCCTCTCCAATCACCACTTACGGATTCAATGAAACTTGTGAAATAGGGGATGTTCGAGAGCAATCAGATGATCATGCAGACCAAATTTGAAAGGGGTTATGTGAGGATGCATTAAACACTCGTTGCATGTACACATACGTCAATCTACCAGCATGTAGATAATTTATGTATCCATGTAATCATAGCCTATTTGAACCATGGAGAGAAGTGGAAGGCTAATTAAGAGCAGTGTTTGGAGGAGTGAGTCGTTGGAAAAGTCACGACATTGACCAGAATAGGGGAAAAATGCCAAAATGTTCCTCCTCTGTCTATTTTTCAAAATTCTTATATAATCATCTAGTCATGAGTGGGATATGTACATGCTCAGGCATTTGATTATGAACCCCATCATTCTTGGAGCCTCATAAGGGGTAAACAACTCCAATTTTTTCTTACCTATGTTTAAATTTTTTCATACGAAACATTTCATTAAATATATTTACATCTTTTTATTTATTTAAGTTTATGGTTTAATTTTAAAAAAAAAAAAATTAGAATTTATGTTGAAATATTGGATCTTTCCGATACTAGATTGATTTTTCTGATATTGGACTGATTATTTTCGATATTGGACTGATTCTTTCCAATTTTGATTATTTCCTTTCCTGTAAATATTTCCGATTGGATTCTGGTTATTTCTATTCCTGTAAATTGATCTGTTATATATGCACATGTACAGATTCATTGTAATACAAGTGAG
Source organism: Picea glauca (assembly GCA_000966675.3). Classification (NCBI taxonomy): domain Eukaryota; kingdom Viridiplantae; phylum Streptophyta; class Pinopsida; order Pinales; family Pinaceae; genus Picea; species Picea glauca. The sequence goes on along the minus strand of JZKD02S1678440.1, from coordinate 219,453 downwards.
CAAAACCATTCTTCTCAAAATCTGTTTTTTAAGTTGGTATCAGAGATGCAAGGCATCATCCTCCTTGGTATGCGACCCTGTTTGAACAGACTGCATACACCTCTATTAGGGGGTCGATTTCTTTTTGAAGGTTCGGCTCCCTCTGCTCATGGGTGGTTTTCCCTCTATTCAAGGGATTTTTTTCTCTCTATTCGTTGGTCAATTTTTTTTTTTTTTTCTGAAGGTTCAACTTTTCTGCTCAGCGCTCACTCTGCCTCTATTTGTGGGCTCTCTCAAATCTTTCATGGTGTTTTGGGTCATTCTCCTCTCTACCCAGAAATCTTCTCAAAGGTCGGATCTCCTCTTATTTGTTGTGCCCCTTTCTTTGCATATCGTGTTGTTCAACTCTCTCTACCCATAAAATCGCTCGGGCAGCCAACAAGTCTTCTCAGAGAGACGAAACTTGACTCATTTGTATCCCCCATTGAACCATGGCCAATTCAGATTCTAAATCATCTGGGAATAAATCTTCTCCCATTATTATCCAATCTGAAGGTTCATTGTTCAAAGAAGGGATTGTACTCGATGAAATAAATTGTGATATGTGGTCTCAAATCATGAAGATGCATGTTGCTGAGAAGGAGAAACTCTCCTTTATTCATGGAACTTCACAACCACCTTCCGAGTAGGATGATGGATATGAGAAGTGGTATGCAGACAATAAAAAGGTTAAGATATGGTTGTTGATGTCTATGTCCCCAGAAATTATGAAGCAATACATTCGCTTACCCATCACTTGAAATATTTGGAAATCTCTTTCTAAATCCTTTTATGATGGAGCAGATGAATTACAGGTTTTTGTCTTGAATCAGAGGGATTTCTATGCCAAACAGAATGGCAGAACACTCTCTTTGTATTATGGAGAATTAACCGAGATTTTTAGTGAGTTAGATCATCGTGATAAGGTGATCATGGAGAATGCGAAAGATGTTGAATCTTACCAAAAATCAGTTCAGCGACAAAGGGTGCACATTTTTCTTGTTGGATTAGATGGTGACTTCTAACAAATCCATGGTGAAATTTTGAGAAAGGATCCTATTCCCGAACTAGAAGCATGTTATGCATTGGTCCGCCGTGAATTTGTTCGATGGGCAACGATGAATGGAGAACCAAAAAAAATTTAAGCTTCATCTATGTTGACTTGAAACCCGTCTGATTAGAATCGGCCTCCTCAAAACTAGCATGACCAATCAAGGCCCAACCATCCTAAGACCATTATTGGTGTCGATAAATCCTTCTACAAATGCACTCATTGCCATTAAATTGGTCATACCAAAAGTCATTTCTTTGAACTTGTGGGGTATCCAGACTGGTGTGATCATAGTTGTGATTGACGGAAGAAGAATTCTAGAAAACCCTCCAGTGTTGTGGTTGTTGAAACAATGAAAGAGGATGATGTTGTGGGACAGATCTCGACATTAGAAACAATGACGGGTAATGGTGGTAAGGTTTTTAATATGTCTATAATTATTTCTAATAGTGCATGGATAATTGATTCTAGTGCTACAGATCATATGACATTTGATTCTAGACAAGTCTCACCCCTTAAACCATCCTCACAAAAACTTGTTTCCACTGCCAACGGTTCTTCGGCCCCAATTATTGGAGAAAAAACCTTGCCTCTCACTGATACTTTGAATCTAGATCCTGTTTAGTTGTTCCATCTTTGGATTATAACCTGTTGTCAGTTTCCCAAATAACCACTGCCTTACTTTGTGTTGTAATTTTTTGGCCTGATTTTTGTGTGTTTAAGGACATTCGAACGAGGCAAACGATTGGTTGTGGTGTTAGGTGAGGGAAGTTATATTACTTGGACTTGGTGTCGAAGAGTTCGGACAAATTGCATCAAGCTTTCACAGTGGATGGCTTTGAGGGGGAGAAGAGGAAATCTCAAATTTGGTTATGGCATCGACATCTGGGGCATGCTTCTTTTGGTTACCTGAAGAAATTATTTCCTAGTTTATTTGCAAAATTTGATGTTTCTAGTTTTCGATGCGATGTTTGTGAACTTGCAAAAAGCCTTGTGCTTCGTTTCCATTAACTTTGAATAAAATTCTGATTCCTTTTATGGTCATACATTCTGATTTTTGGGGTCCATCCAGAGTCACTACCTTGGGTGGATCATGTTGGTTTGTTATTTTTATTGACGACTGTACCAGGATGACTTGGGTGTGCTTGATGAAATCTAAGGGGAAGTGAACTTGTTATTTCAAAAAAATTGTAAAATGGTTCATACTTAGTACAATGCATAGGTTCAGGTTCTCTGTAGTGACAATGGAGGCAAATATTTAAGTTCTGAACTTCAACAATATTTGGAAGCATATGAAACTATTCATCAAACTACTTGTTCCAATACACCTCAACAGAATGAGGTGGCTAAGCGAAAAAATCGTCACTTGTTGGAGGTTGTTCGTGCTTCGTTGATAGAATCCCATATGCCATTATCTTATTAGGGAGAATCACTTACCTCGGAAGCGTATTTGATCAACCGAGTACCCTCTAGCACTATTGATTTCCAGACACCATCCCAGGCTCTCGGTGAAGCAATTATTACCCCAACCATCCCAAATTTACCTCCTCATGTCTTTGGTTGCATAGCATTTGTACACCTCCATAAGCATCAACGCAACAATTTGACTCCTCGGGATTTGTGATGTGTCTTTCTAGGATACGTTGATTATCAAAAGGGGTATTGATGCTATCATCCTCCAACTCGAAAAATTCTTATTTCATTGGATGTAGTTTTTCATGAAAATTCGATGTATTTTTCCTCTGAGCCTGAACTTCAGGGGGAGTATCAGAAGGAAATACAAAGTATACACTATGATGTTGACATCCCTGAAGATGTGGATGTTGACATCTCTAAAGATGGGGGTAAGTTGGACATCCATGAAGGAGGGGAACTCTTCGAACCTATTGATCAAGAAATGGATTCAGAATTGGATGTGGGTAACTTAGACATCTCTGAAGATAGGGAACTCTTAGAAACTATCATTCAAGAATTGGGTGAAAACCCAAAAACTTTAGACCAAAGGAGTGATGAACACCCAAAAATTGAAGTTGTGGCTCCACCTTCGCCTGGGTCCCTCACACCACATGGAACTGATACACCAAACCAATCGCTTGCTGAGGATGCTCTTAGAAAACAACTACCACAACGTCACACCAGAGGTATCCCTAAACCCACATATGAACCCAAAATTTCTAGTAAAGTCAAATATCCCATGAGTCATTATGTGTCTAACCATCATTTGTCATAATCAAATCAGTGATTTGTGAATCAATTATCTACTGTATCTATTCCTAACAATGTGCTAGAAGCCTTAGCTGACCCAAGGTGGAAAGACGCTATGAATGAGGAGATGAAATCCTTGTAGGAAAACAAAACCTGGGAACTTGTTGACCATCCACCAAGAAAGAATCCAGTTGGATTTCGGTGGGTTTATACTATGAAATACAAAGCACATGGTACAATTGAACACTTTAAGGCGAGACTGGTGGCAAAAGGGTACACCCAAACATATGGGATCGATTATATAGAGACATTTGCACCTATAGCTAAAATCAACACAGTACGAGTCTTGTTGTCTCTAGCTGCAAACTTGGATTGGCAATTACAACAGTTTGATGTGAAGAACACCTTTCTGCATGGAGAGTTGTTCGAAGAAGTTTATATGGAACTCCCACCTAGATGCATGATATCATAAATGCATAGCCGGAAGGTGTGAAGATTAAAGAAGTCACACTATGGGTTGAAACAATCTTCGAGAGTGTGGTTCGGAAGGTTCACAAAGTCTATGAAAGCCTTTGGTTACCATCATATCAATTCAGACCACACTTTATTCTTGAAGAAACAACAGGGTAAGATTACTGCACTTATTGTATATGTGGATGACATGGTGGTTATAGGAAATGACTCGGAAGAAAGGAAGGCCCTACATGGTTACTTGTCCAGAGAATTCGAAATGAAAGACCTCGGCTCCTTGAAATATTTTCTTGGGATTGTAGTATCTCGATCTGATAAAGGGATCTTTCTATCTGAAATAAAGTATGCCTTGGACTTGTTACAGGAAACTGGTATGTCAGCATGTCAACCAGTTGATACACCAGTGGAAGAAGGACTGAAGTTATGTATTGAGTCTCATCAGGTACCAGTGGATAAAGGGAGATATTAGAGGCTTGTAGGAAGGTTGATGTACTTAGCACACACAAGAACAAACCTTGCCTATGCATTGATTATTGTTAGCCAGTTTATGCATAATCCTGGAGAGAAACATATGAATGCAGTTATGCGCATTTTGAGGTATCTGAAGTCTGCTCCTGAAAAATGAATTGTGTTCACAAAAAAATGAAGATTATCAAAGCGTGGATGCATATACTGATGTTGAATAGGTCGGAGCAGTAGATGACAGACGGTCTACTTTAGGTTATTTCACCTTTGTAGGAGGTAATCTCGTTACATGGAGAAGAAAAAAACATAATGTTATTGCCTGATCAAGTGCAGAGGATGAATTTAGAGGTATGGCACTTGGCATATGTGAAGCGTTGTGTCTACGACTTCTCCTCAGAGATTTGGGTTGTCTGCCTAGGCAACCAATTCACCTATATTGTGACAATAAAGCAGCGTGTGATATTGCTCATATTCTGGTTCAACATGATTGTACAAAGCATGTGGAGGTCGACAGATTCTTCATTAAGGAGAAGTTGGATGATAAAATTGTGAAGTTTCCCACAATTCGATCAGAGGATCAGTTGGCCAGTATTCTCAAAAAAGTTGTTTCAAGTCGAGTGTTCTCAAAGTTTTTGGGCAATTTGGGCATGTGTGGCATCTATGCACCAACTTGAGGGTGAGTGTTGAAATATTGGATCTTTCTGATACTGGATTGATTTTTCCGATATTGGACTGAGTCTTTTCGAATCTGATTATTTCAGATATTGGACTGATTCTTTCCAATTTTGATTATTTCCTTTCCTATAAATATTTCTAATTGGATTCTGGTTATTTTTGTTCCTGTAAATTGATTTGTTATATTTGTACCTGTACAGATTCATTGTAATACAAGTGAGAAAAATCATTCTTCTCAAAATCTGTTTTTCAACTATTTATACTAATAAAACTATATTTTTCAAAAGAATGGAATGAATTGAGTATTCCTTATACCAGATTATCAAAAATTTGGGTACTTATATATATACTAGTTTTTTATTTTGTAAATAATTTTTCCTTGAATATTTATGGTTCAAATGTACATAAAAATTGTAGATAAAGTTATTGATTTTTTTGCTAAACTTATGGAGGTATACCTACCCTATTTCTTTTTTGATTTGAATTTTAGGAGAAAAGACTTTTTGTTAACCATTAAGTTTACTCAAACTAATCTTTAGACCTACTCAAACTCTTTAGACCTACATTAATCTTTAGACATTTTGTATTTAACCATTAAGTTTACTCAAACTAATCTTTAGACCTATTCAAATTGTCTGTCATTTATTAAAAGCTATAAACTATGAAATACAGTTAAACCCATAAATTAATAAACTGTCAAATTTAATGGTTTTAGTTTTAAATGGAGTTAAACTAATAATTGAGTTATTCAAATTGTTAAATTTAATGATTTTATTTTCAAATGGAGTTAGTTAAATTTAATTATGCCTAAAGTCATACACCTATTGATAATAGGCACATTTAATAGGTTTTTGGTGCTTAATCAGTTTTTTATGGACAAGATTAAATATTGGTGAAATATTTTTAGTAGTCCCAATAAATCAATGGTTATGATTTCAACCACTAACTTCCTCACTATTATAAACATATTAGTTTACATGTTTATTTTTTTTACTTTTACTTAATCACAATTAAAATTTACTATGGTGGTTCACCTGTGAGTATTGAGATTTTGTTAGAGAGTGAAGAGATATTATAAAGACATAAATTTACATGTTTATTTTTTTACTTTTACTTAATCATATTTAAAATTTATTATGATAACTAGCTGATTGCCAAATATGAGTAATTAACAAAAATTAAATTTTATTACATAGTAGAGAGATGTGAATCAGCCTTTCATTTTCTGGGCCAGTAAAAACCTTTCCTGCCTCCCTTTCACCATGTGAATTGGCTTATCAAAGTCATAAAATCGATGCATGATGCCGTGCCAAAGAGTTCAGAGAACCGCAGTCGGCAGATAAGACAGGACTTGGCTTTTCAGATTCCAATGGTCCAGCCTGTAGATAATGTACCTAATACCCGAGCCTCAATAATTGCAAGGCAAATTGCAATGACGAATCAACTGAAACATCTCTGATGTGACTGTCGGACAAAAAGCAACTTTCTCCTTTGAATTTCAAACGCTGCATTTTTGTCATTAATATCATGGGTTTTTGTCCTAAAGGGAATTTAAGCGTCTATTTTTGCAACGGATTACGGATTTTTGCAACGATTTTTTGGGCCAAATTCAATAAGTAAAAGTTACTACGGATTACGGATTATTTTAGAATTACTTTTGTTTTTTTTTAATATATGAGATAGTTGAGTTTAAAGTTCAAACATATCGAAAGAAACGACGACCCATTGGAATTGGGATAGTCTATCTATTCTACGTTTTTAACTTTCGGATGATTGGAGCCGTCCCATCTCAGTCGACGACCGCCGTCCATAACACATCCTGCCACACCGTCCTGCATATACCCCATCCCGCCGCCAAAAACTACAAGCAAATAACCGTCAGAAACGCCATTGGAATTTTCTACTTTTATTTCCAAAACGCTACGACTTTGGGAGTTTATAGGCCTGAAATTTGACGGCCTGTGGCACGTATTTGGTCTCTCAACCCGTATTTGACAGGTGCATGGATACGCCACACGTCAAGAGTGACCTGCTTTAAAATTAAGAACCTGTCATATCGACGTGTAAATAAGTCGAATACCTATCAGAAATATTAGTAGGTACCTTAACCTATAGGCTCTATGATATAGACTATACTCATGGCTAGACAGGCAGGGTGTCGCGTCAACTCATTTTTGCAGAGGTTTGACTATTGGTCGAGTGTGGTTCGTAGGGGCGTTTGAGGGATTTCATGTCCATTTTATGAGGGATCGAAAATGACTCCATGAGGGTATCCAAGCCAAGAAGACGACCTCACGAATGAGGGTATCCAAGCCAATAGAAGCGTTATAATGGGTATGCTATTTCTGTTTCAAAATCTTTATTTGTGTTAGCTGGTAATGTAACTAATCACACGTATTTGATGCTCCACCTCAGCAGAGGTTAGATGAAAGAGTCAATGAGACTCGGCTGGCATGGAAGATGAAGGAATCAATGAGACTGAGCTGGCAGGGATGGTGTGGTGTGGTTAGTTGAAGGAATAAATGAGAGTTAATAAAACTGGTGTAACTTGTCCACTCCCCACACCATACTGAGTTTGTATTTGAATTTCAGATTGAATTTACCATGGATTCTATGAACTCGCAAGGGTTTTGTTGGGGGACTACTTCACTCTGATGGGTCAGGCTACGTTATGGCGAAGAATGGGTTAGGCTACGCTATTGCGAAGAATGCAAATTTTGGGCATTTAAATTTTGTAAGACCTTTATTATCTCATAAATTTTGCATATTTGAATTGTATAAGCTCTTGCAATCAAATAGATTGTTTTTTGGTGGAGATAATTATGTAAAATTTGATAGATGTTTTTTGGTAGGGATAATACTGTATTGTTGTTAGCTCTGGTCTTACTCAAATGAAGATTTTTCACTGACTGCTTCAACTCACTCTCCCTCCCTCCCTTTGTTCGTTATAACAAACTCGGTGCTTCTCTCCTCACTATCTATCAATCTTTAACTCAAACCAATACTTCTCGAGACCCTAGCTACCATCACAACTCATAGGAGAGTACAAAGGAAGCCAATACCACTACCACTGAAGGATGGCCGGTTGGTAGGAGTTGTGCAGGGCCCAAGCTCTCAAAGATACTCGACAACCATTGTCTTTTGTTTGGTTTCCATGACACGATAGAAACAAAAACACAATCAACTTTCGATTCCTTTTGTTTGGTTTTCATGAAAGTCACTACCAATGTCCACATCCAAAGACTTATGGATTAACTTTCTCCATTCCTGAACTGATTTGGTTTAAAACTTGTTTTGATGGTATTCTGATTATATATAAAATGACTATTTTTTTTAATAGTAACTCCAAATTTTTTTTAGAGATATCATTTATTTCCGGTTGAGTCTCTATGATAGAACATTAAATATCCCTTCAAATTTCTGCGTTTGTTCTGTTCATTTGTTGCTAACTAGAGACAATAAAAACATCCAAATTAATGTAATCTTTTGTATTAAATTCACTAAGTGATTCTATTTAGCCACTGCAACATGTTTGTATAATTCATGATTTATGGACCCGCGTGGAGGATGTTATAAAGTACATAACAAATTTAAATAACAAACATTGACATTCATGAATATGCTTAAAAATGTAAAATGAAAGGCGTTCAAATCAAATACCTTTCATCACATTTTTATTTGACAGGAAATTTTTTTTGAAATTCCAAATTTACGGCATAGGCTAAAGGCCAAACGAAATGGACCTTTGCCGACTGCCCTCAATAACTCTGATTCCGACGTACTTCCTCCGGTATGCAGCAACATTTATCCCGAGGACTCCACTCATCGGTATCGCTTGCAGACTAGGTATGCCCATACTCCCATCCATTGATCGCCATCAGAATGTGCATGCATACGATATGGATGGACGACCATTAAAGTGCGTTGTGGATCGCTTGAATTTTGAATTTAATTTATTAAAGGCATGTTCAGATTTGAATTTGAATCTTCGACAAAGATGAATTTTGAAAGTCCCGACTCCCGCCTAGGGCGCTCGATGAATACCCCGAAGCTGTGGTTTGTCTCTGCCTTGGCTCTTGGCTCGTGAGGAGGGACAAGGAAAACGAAGAGGAATTGGGTGCAATACTTTTGCAGGGATTAGCACGCACGCCTTGGCTGAAACGTTTGGAGTGGAGTTTGAAACTGTCTTGAGCATTTCAGAAGCATTCGTAATGGAAGCGTCTGCAACTAGTGGTATTGTAATGTGCTTCAACATTTTGCTTGCATTATTGTTAAATCTACATTGCATTTTACGCTGTTTTATCAAGTCATCTAAATTACCCGTATTTAAATGTTAAATCTACATTGCATTTTCCTTCTCAGGACCGAGAAACTTTTAGAACTTGCAAAATTGGAGTTCAATATCTTTCACTCCTTACAACAGAGGGAGTTAAAACATGTCTCCAGGTGATAAATGAACTGTCTCCAGGATTATATTATATAGAACTCTTTACAGACAAATTCGGATTTGAGTGGTCTAATATTCGAATTAATTCCTCTGCAGATGGTGGAAAGATTCGGGTTTCTCTCAACTGACATTCGCTCGGCATTGTCATGTTGAATTCTACACTTTGGCCTCTTGCATTGTGATTGATCCCAAACATTCTGCATTCAGATTGGGCTTTGCCAAATTGTGTTATCTTGGAATAGTTCTATGACACTTTCGGAACGATGGACAAGCTCGAACTCTTCACAGCCGCAATTAAGGGGTGGTGATGATTTGTTTCCTAGATCATTTCATCCAATAAAAATAATAACGCATAATGATCAATCAAATAACTGTGTGCGTATAATGATCAGATGGGATCCGTCAGCCACAATGTGCACAAAGTGCCTTCCAGAATATATGAAAGGGGTATATGGTTGGTGACGTGGATCTCCAGATCTATTAATCTCCCCTGCCATAAATTTTGTCAACAACTCTCCAGCGCCCTCATTTAATTCTTTCCTCCTTCTACATTCTTCTATGTACCTCGATTCTTCTGTCAGATAGTGTATTCGTGAAGCTTCTCCTCCTGTCTAAAAAAACTACTCTGTTTTGTAATGCATGCGGCTACTAAGTATTTTGTTTTTTCTGTAATGGCTGTACTCTATTTTCTGGGATAAATATATGCTGATACTCTGTTTTCCTTAATGGATGTACTCTGTTTTATTGCTGAAATATAAACGGTTTGCTGTTCTGTTTTATCTGTGGGCAATTTGTATTTAGAAGCATCTGATCCAGCAAAGGGGTATCAGAGCCGAGTGAGGAGACGCACAACGCCGCTGCCATGAGAAACTATCCTTCAACCTGCGCCTGGAGGATGATCTGCGTGCATACATGCAAAAGAGGCAACAAAATCGAAGAAGCCGAGGATTTAAGAATCAGTTGGTTGAAGAGAGTCGTCGCTGCAAACCCTAGTCGCGTGTAAAGGAACTGAGAGCATAGAGGGTACAAATCCTCAATTAGAAGAAGGCGTTGCTTGTTGGATTATGCTCGTGGTTGTTCATAAACTCCAGCGACCTGAGTTCGAATCTCGTCCCCATTTTTTGGTCATTTCCTTTAGTGCTTCGTTGTAGCAACAAGAGGCGAGGAGTCCGCCCAGCCACATACATATTAGCAGGTTGCAAGGGTTTGCTGGAGCCTGCATCTCGAGGTCAAATTTAGGGGTTTTAATCATATAAATGATTGACAGAGATTGGAAAAGGCAATAGAGGAAGAATAGTAAAAGGAGACAAATTTGATTTAAAAAAATCATGGCAGGTGCAACTGGAAGCATTTTACAACCCCAGATTCCAATTTTTAATGGCAAAAATTATGACTACTGGAGTATAAGAATGAAAACCCTGTTTTGTTCCCAGGATGTTTGGGATTTGGTTGAAAATGGGTTTCCTGAACCAGCAGACCAGCAAGCCTATCAGGCTCTTTCACAAGCTGAGAAGGATTTGTTGAAGGAAAATAAGAAGGAGGATTCCAAAGCATTGTTTTTTATTCAGCAGGCAATGGAGGAATCAATTTTTCCTAAAGTAGCTGCTGCTACAAGATCAAAACAGGCATGGGAAAGTTTGCAAACATCATACCA
>JZKD02S1678440.1:153808-197329 GCA_000966675.3 Picea glauca | reverse complement strand
ATTAAGGGGGAGTGTTGGTGACGTGGATCTCCAGATCTATTAATCTCCCCTGCCATAAATTTTGTCAACAACTCTCCAGCGCCCGCATTTAATTCTTCCCTCCTTCTTCTACATTCTTCTATGTACCTCGATTCTTCTGCCAGTTAGTGTATTCGTGAAGCTTCTCCTCCTGTCTAAAAAAAACTACTCTGTTTTGTAATGCATGCGGCTGCTAAGTATTTTGTTTTTTCTGTAATGGCTGTACTCTGTTTTCTGGGATAAATATATGTTGCATACTCTGTTCTCTGTAGTGCTGCTCTTACTCTGTTTTTAAAAAGGATGTATTCTATTTTACTCAGATATAAACATAAGGCGTTTATTCCTCTTTTTCTGTGGGCATTTTTTAAGTTGATGCGTTTGAACCAACATATATATTGTGTTTTACGAATGCGTTAATCAAATGGCTCGAGAGGCGGAGAAGACTCAAGGTCGAGACACGCTCAGCGATGCTCGAAACACCGTATGGAAAATACTAACTCATAGATACACTTGCAGTGAAAAACATATTTCTCCCCTTTTGATAATGTTAGGTTTGCAATATATTGGAGTATCTAAGGCCCAAGCTCACTTAATTTGCTTTTCCTATGCTGTGCAGTGGGAAGCCGTATTTGATGCATTTTTGGAAGAAGCAAAGTGGATCTCCAGCTCTTGATGCGTTCACTTATCCCACTCTTCAAACGTTATATATCGACATTTGAAGAGTATTTAGAAAACCGAAAGGTGAGTTTTGGGTACTGAGCAGCCACACTGCAACCCATTCTCACGTTGGATGTTCCCCTTCCTCTTCACATCCTAAAGGAGATTGATTTTCCATCGAGGTTCAATGACCCGACAGTTTCCATCCTTTCACTACGGTGGACGTGGGCGGCTACAAGGTGAGATGGCATCTTCCATCCTTTTATATCAAATCAAATGTAAAGCATTTCATTTAATTGATTTTAGGACTGGTTTTGTTTTGAATTTGGATTGCATGATATAGAATACATGGCGTGGTTTTGAATTTGAATGGCATGATATTGAATACATATTTTGAATTTGAATGGCATGATATTGAATACATAGCATGGTACGATGAATGCAGGCAGAGAGGAGCCATGGTGAAGAAGCTTCTTCTATATCGTGTTATATGAAAGACAATCCTGGAGAAACAGAGGAAGAATCTGATCGACACCATGATAAAGGAGAAGATCAAGGACTTAAATTGGGAGTTTTTCAAACCAGACAACAATGTTATCATTTCCTCCAAGAATTATGCTTTTGACATTCTCAGAGTTTTCTACCACCTCTACAAATACCGAGATGGCTTCAGCATTGCCAACAATGAAACAAAGAATTTGGTGATGAGAACTGTCTTTGAACCTGTTCCTTTCTAACCCTCCCAAATGCAAGAGAAGTATGTCATTTGTAAAGGCACATCTAGTGGCTATGAATGTCCAGGTGGAATTCTGCTGGTCATTTATGTAAATCCTTTAGAATATTTGTCCATGGGATTTATTGGATTTAGTGTAAATGGTTGGGAGGAATGATTCTTATCCTCTAATTCATTATCAATAATAAATAAATATAATTTTTTTAAACAATTTCTATACTTTTGAGATATTTCAACTATTATTTAGTAAATGAAATGTAAGAGTTTATTGTGCATCAATTAAAGGTATTCTATGTTATTATTGAAATAAGATAATAGATGAATTCTTGTGTACTATTATTTTTTGTGGTATGCAAAATATAAATGTTTTGATTGAATAAAGACAATTGGGTATTGTTGTGTTGAATATTGCCTTATAAAACTATGAAATTCTTTCTTCTTTGTGCATTCATATTTTTGGCATTGCTTTTATCAATGTGAAAATAAATAGCATTACAAGTCTAAATAGAATTATGAGCCTACTATAACTCATATAAGAATCAATTGGGTTTAGAAGAATGGAAGAAGACATGGAAGAGGAAGATGATGCTCTCCATAGGTCCATATTTGTAATTAGGGAAGAGGTAATCGAGGCTTGGAGAGGATCTAAAGCCTACAATGAAGTTTATGTGTTAGATAGTCCTCTATATTTATAGCAAGATAAGCCAAAGTTTGAAGGGTCCGATTTGTCAGAAAGAGAGGTATGAGTGTTAACTTCAAAAGGAATTGTGGTATATGGGATTGGGGCTTATTCAAGGGAAACAAGTGTCACCATAATATCAATACGAATAAATTTGATCTTGAAATGAGGTCCATCCCATCAAAATATTTCATTCCAATTCGCTCATAATCATAGAAAGATGAACCAACATAGGGTTGTAATCTTCTGGAGAGGGATGAAATAGTAGGCTCAGGGTTTTGTGAGTTGGCATGGGAATAATAGGCCAAAGGATATCTTATAATTAATTTTTCTAAAGGGAAATACCAAACCTCTGTTTTTCAAAAGCATAACCACAAATATAAGTGTGTTAAGAAATGAAAAGAGAAACTCAATTTTAGTGGCAAGGGAAGATGTTGGGTTGGAAAACACCTTGACCTTAATGAATTTGGATTAATTGTTCACTTAATGGAGAAATATGTTTAAAAAGAGGGTTGAAGAGGTGGATGGAACATAATTGGATTCTCTAGATCATAAGGATGCAATAAGGGCATATCTAGAAAATCAAGCTTCTTTCTCTTCCCTAGAAGGTGAAGGAAAGTATCCTAAGTAGATTGGTGAAGATGGGACTTTGTCAGATGCTAGCATGATGCCAAAAGTAAATATGAAAAAGTTGGGAAATATGAGGAAGTGGTAATAGCTATGAAAAAATGTGAATCTAATCCTTCGTCTCTATCCTTTTCAATAACCAATACTTCAAACAATAGTCCAGCTATAGTCTTATGGGATTCCCAATATTTGGAAAAATGGAGAGATACCCAAATAGTAAGCACTACCAATCCTAATTATTCTCCAATATGGAATTCATCCATTAGTAATGGCTCTTCCAATCTAATGGATTCATTTGATATCCCCTCTCTATTTTATATTAGGGAAGTTCTTAATAGTACCTTCAATCCACATGTTGTCTCCTTATCTCAATATTATGAAGGTTTTGAAGTGGATTATGATTGGATAAAAAACCTAGATATGGCCTGAGTACCATAAGCCAAAATTCCCAAAATGAAGACTAAAATGGATAAAATAAGGCTTGGATGAAGATAGCGATAAAACCCATTTAGTAGGAAACAATTCCTTCCTCTCCCAAGCAAAAACGAAAGCCATTAACAAGGTTAAGGAAGTAAAGAAAATGATAATTAAAGGGCCCCTTAGAGGAAGGAAATCCCATGGATCCGTAAACCATGAATATTCTATCGCTCAATGTGAGAGGGGTAGGGGTTTCCTACAAAAAATTGTCTCTTAAAATATGTTTTTACCAAATTCAAACCCGATGTTATTCTTCTTTAAGAAACAATGTCTATCGAGAATAATGTTGAGGCTAATGTATCACCCTTATTGAAAAATTGGTCCCTTAGAACCCTGTACATTGAATGGAAATCTTGAGGGGGATCTTATCTTACCTTCAACAAATTACTCACTCCCATAGTTTAGCCTAAGGTTCTTCCCATCATCAATCAATCTATGTATCAATTATTTAATGTGAAGTGAAAAAATATCAAAAGAAAAGACATGTAAGAAACCTTAGGATTGATGTGCAAGTGTTATAGATATGAATCCTTGGGAACACAAATGTTCCACCACAAACACAAAAATCAAGTCTTCTGGTTAGGAACTTTGTTGGGATTATCAAGTGTGATGTTTTTGTTATAGGATGTTAACAATCATTAAAGCACAACCCAATTGTTATTAATATTATTTTCATAGGATAAATACCCTGGACAAAACTTCTGATGGTTTAAGAAAGAAAAAAAACTAGGTAGAACAAGGAAATCCTAACTATACGAGACAAGAATAATAAACTGACAACCGTGACCAAAGTCAATTCTAGAATCCCTAAAAGAGCCAAAGTTGTTTATTAAAAAACAAGATTAGAATCGTAATATGAAAAGTAAAAATAAAATAAAAAAATTAAACTCAAAATGAACGCAAGAAAATTATTATTCCAAGAAAAATACCCTACTCAAAATCTTGATAAGAGACATGCTATCGCATGAAAAAAAGGCTAAAAAAATTGTAAGATGTTCTAAAAGTAAAACCAAATTTCAAACCTAATGTAGCTTCATTATTCAGCCGATTCTAACAACTAACTTATGTGTTTACTTTTCAATTATTTATAAACATCTCAAATAATATTTCTGAAGGTGAAAACTAGTGTGTATATCTGAGTGTGTAGCCCTCGGGGGCTTGTCAAAGTCCCATATGACCAGGATTTTGGAACCCTGTGCTACACTAAAAAGGAGTTACACCTTCCGAGCTTCAAAATTTCAGAGGTCCGGGACTTCGAGATGTTGGAAGCTCACAACATTCAAATCTTGTCGAAGGCAACCTGTAGAAATGGTGACTGGATGGTTGACCGAAAACTAGCGGTTTCCTATCCGTTGTCATGGGATCTGCTTTATCATTAAACCATGACCATCTTTTCAATCACGAAGTAACACAAGCCGTAGATATAAGGATCTTTTGGATCTTTCTTGACCGTTGGATATAGGTTACTGTCATATTCAACATTGAATCACTCTGTGAGTAAAAAGGCATTAAATAGTCAGAACTCTTAAATATTGAAGTCGCGAAGTAAAACGAGTTTTAGATCTAAGGATCCTTCGGGATCTCTCTCAACCATTAGATCGCGCCTAGTGGAAGGATAGGGTAAGCGATAATGTTGAACGACAACAAGAAGTCATATCCCTTTATGACCTTTCTGGTAGGTAACCCTTTGGGACTTAAATGGGATAAGACCTATAAGGGATGCGAGGTCACGAAATCTCGAAGTGGTGAAATATCACCAACCATCAGATCGAGGGGAGGTATTCAAAGACATTGTGGACCACTAATCGAAGGTTCATTGGGAACCTTACTTGATCGTCCAATCAACTGGTGGGAAAAAATTTAGACACTTCGTCAAAGTCTTACTTCAGGAGTACAAAACTTCAGAACTCCAAGACTCTGGAATTTCAGGAGATACAAGGATATAGGATGGTATGTTAAACGTTGAAGCACCAAAGAGCCAAAGTGTTGAAATGCTTATGTGTGGTGTCCAACCTCAGTTGGGCAAGGCACGCACATCATGATGATGTGGAGTGTCTCAGTAGTTCCACGTGGCATTGTGGGATTGGTTGCGAATTAAGTGTGGGACCTCCCCTCTTGTCAAGTCTAAACTATGTGATAAGTGTGAATAACCTCATTTGTAAGATATAATGGTCGATTGAGATCTGGAACTACGCCCTTTGGAACTATGACCTCTAGAACTATGAACTTTGGAACTATGACCTGTGGTACTATTCCCTCTGGAACTATGACCTATGGAATTACACCCTCTGGAAATATGACCTCTAGAACTATGACCTCTGGAGCTACACCCTCTAGAACTATGACCTTTGGAACTATGACCTGTGGAACTGTGATCTGTGGAATTGTGACCTCTGGAACTACGACCTCTTGAACTAAGCCCTCTAGAACTATGACCTCTGGAACTTTGACCTGTGGGACTACACTCTCCAGAACTATGACCTCTGGAACTATGCCCTCTAGAATTGACCTCTTGAACTATGACCTTTGGAACTATGACCTATGGAAGTATGACCTGTGGAACTGTGACCTGTGGAACTATGACCTATGGAACTACACCCTCTAGAACTGTGACCTATGGAACTACGCCCTCTAGAACTATGACCTATGGAACTATGACTTGTGGAACTACGCCTTTTGGAACTATGACTTGTGGAACTACGCCCTTTGGAACTATGACCTCTAGAAATATGATCTCTGGAACTACGCCCTCTCGAACTATGACCTGTGGAACTACACCCTCTAGAACTATGACCTCTTGAATTATGCCCTCCGGAACTACGACCTCTGGAACTATGACCTCTGAAACTACACCCTACAAAACTATGACCTCTAGAACTATGACCTTTGGAACTACGCCCTCTGGAACTACGCCCTTTGGAACTACGACCTCTGTACCTACACCCATGTAGAACTATGACTTATGGAACTATGACTTGTTGAACTACTCCCTCTCGAACTATGACCTGTGGAACTATGTCCTCTAGAACTACGCCCTCTAGAACTATGACCTCTGGAACTACGACCTCTGGAACTGTGACTTGTGGAATTACGCCCTATGGAACTATGACCACTGGAACTATAACCTCTAGAAATACGCCCTATAGAACTATGACTTGTGGTACTGTGACCTATAGAGCTATGACTTGTGGAACTACGCCCTATGGAACTATGACCTGTGGAACTTTGACCCGTGGAACTATGCCATCTGGAAGTATGCCCTCTAGAACTATGACCTGTGGAACTATGCCCTCTGGAATTATGACCTGCGAAACTATGCCCCCTGGAACTACGCTCTCTAGAACTGTGACCTGTGGAACTATGCCCTCTAGAACTATGACCTCTGAAACTATGCCCTATAGAACTATGACCCGTGGAACTATGAATTGTGGAACTACGCCCTCTGGAACTATGACCTGTAGAACTATGCCATCTGGAACTATGACCCTTGGAACTACGCCCTCTAGAACTATGACCTATGGAACTACACCCTCTCGAACTATGACCCATGGAACTATGCCCTCTGGAACTATGACTTGTGCAACTACGCCCTCTGGAACTATGACCTATGCAACTACACCCTCTAGAACTATGGCCTATAGAACTATGCCCTGTGGAACTACACCCTGTGGAACTAAGCCCTCTGGAACTATGACCTCTGGAACTGTGACCTCTTGAACTACGCACTTTGGAACTATGACATGTGGAACTATGACCCATGGAACTACGCCCTCTGGAACTATGACCGTTGGAACTATGACCTATAAAATTGTGACCTCTGGAACTACGCCCTCTGGAACTATGACCTCTAGAACTATGATCTCTTGAAGTATGGTCTTTAGAACTACCTCTGGAGCTACAACCTTTGGAACTACACCCTCTAGAACTATGACCTGTGGAACTATGCCCTCTGGAACTATGACTTCTGGAACTATGCCCTCTAGAACTACACCCTCTGGAACTATGACCTCTTAAACTATGCCCTCTGGAGCTTTGACCTCTAGAACTACGCTCTCTAGAACTGTGCCCTCCAAAACTATGACCTTTGGAACTACGCCCTCTAGAACTAACACCTTTGGAACTATGACCTTTGGAACTATGCCCATGTAGAACTATGACCTGTGGAATAGTGACCTGTTGAACTACGCCCTATGGAACTATGACCTATGGAACTACGCCCTCTAGAACTATGCCATGTGGAATAATACCCTATGGAACTATGACCTTTGGAACTATGACCTCTGGAACTATGACTTATGGAACTATGCCCTCTCGATCTATGATCTCTGGAACTATGAATTCTAGAACTACGTTGTGTAGAACTCTGACCTATGGAACTGTGACTTGTGGAACAATGACATGTGGAACTACGCCCTCTGGAACTATGACCTATGGAACTTTGATGTATGGAACTACGCCCTCTGGAACTATGCCCTCTGGAACAATGACCTGTGGAACTACGCCCTCTGGAACTATGCCCTGTGGAACTACGCCCTCTGGAACTACACCCTCTAGAACTATGACCTATGGAACTACGCTCTCTCGAACTATGCCCTCTCGAACTATGACCTCTGGAACTACGCCCTATAGAACTATGACCTATGGAAATAAGACCTGTGGAACTATGCCCTATAGAACTATGACCTGTGAAACTATGCCCTCTAGAACTATGACCCATGGAACTACGACCTCTAGAACTATGCCCTCTAGAACTATGACCTATGGAATTACATGCTATGGAACTATGCCTTCTGGATCTATGACCTCTAGAACTATTCCCTCTGGAACTATGACATGTGGAACTATGCCCTCTGGAACTATGACTTGTGGAACTACACCCTGTGGAACTACGCCCTCTAGAACTATGAACTGTGGAACTACGCCCTCTGGAACTACGCCCTCTAGAACTATGACCTCTGGAACTACCAACTATAGAACTATGACCTATGGAACTATGACCTGTAGAACTACACCCTCTGGAACTATGACCTCTATACCTAAGCCCATGTAGAACTATGACTTGTGGAACTATGATCTATTGAACTACGCCATTTGGAACTATGACCTCTGGAAATACGCCCTCTAGAACTGTGACTTGTGGATCTACACCCTCTGGAACTGTGACCTCTGGAACTATGACCTCTAGAACTATGCCCTGTAGAACTATGACCTATGCAACTGTGACCTATGGAACTATGACCTGTGGAACTATGCCCTCTGGAACTATGCCCTCTGGAACTATGACCTGTGGAACTACGCCCTCTGGAACTACGCCCTCTAGAACTATGACCTGTGGAACTACACCGTCTAGAACTATGACCTCTGGAACTACACCCTATAGAACTATGACCTGTGGAACTATCACCTATGCAACTACACCCTCTGGAACTATGCCCTCTAGAAGTGTGACCTCTGGAAGTACTCCCTATAGAACTATGACCTGTGGAACTATGACCTATGGAACTAGGCCCTCTAGAACTATGACCTATGGAACTATGCCCTCTAGAACTATGACCCATGGAACTATGTCCTCTAGAACTACAACCTCTAGAACTATGACGTATGGAACTGCACCCTCTAGAACTATGATCTGTGGAACTATGCCCTCTGGAACTATGACCTATGGAACTATGCCCTATGGAACTATGACCTATGGAACTACGCCCTCTGGAACTACTACCTCTGGAACTATGACCTGTGGAACTACACCCTCTGGAACTATGCCCTCTGGAACTATGACCTCTGGACCTAATCCCATGTAGAACTATGACTTGTGGAACTATGATCTGTTGAACTACGCCCTTTGGAACTATGACCTCTGGAAATACGTCCTCTAGAACTGTGACTTGTGGATCTATGCCCTCTGGAACTGTGACCTCTAGAACTATGACCTCTAGAACTATGCCCTGTATAACTATGACCTGTGCAACTGTGACCTGTGGAACTATGACCTATGGAACTATGCCCTCTAGATCTATGACCTATGGAACTTTGACCTGTGGAACTATGCCCTCTGGAACTATGCCCTATGGAACTATAACCTATGGAACTACGCCCTGTGGAACTATGACCTGTGGAACTACACCCTCTGGAACTACACCCTCTAGAACTATGACCTATGGAACTACACCTTCTGGAACTATGCCCTCTAGAACTGTGACCTCTGGAACTATGCCCTATAGAACTATGACCTGTGGAACTAGGCCCTCTAGAACTGTGACCTATGGAACTACACCCTCTGGAACTATGACCCATGGAACTATGTCCTCTGGAACTACAACCTCTAGAACTATGACCTATGGAACTGCACCCTCTGGAACTATGATCTGTGGAACATGCCCTCTGGAACTATGATCTATGGAACTACGCCTTATGAAACTATGACCTATGGAACTACGCCCTCTAGAACTACTCCCTCTGGAACTATGACCTGTGTAACTACACCCTCTGGAACTATGCCCTCTAGAACTATGACGTTTGGAACTGTGACCTCTGGAACTATAGCCTCTAGAACTGTGAACTTCGGAACTATGACCTGTGAAACTACACCCATTGGAACTATGACCTCTAAAATTGTGACCCTTGGAACTATGCCCTCTGGAACTATGACCTTTGGAACTATGACCTCTTGAACTATGCTCTCTATAACTACCTATGGAACTATAACCTTTGGAACTACGTCCTATGGAACTATGTCCTATGGAATGACCCCAAGAACTACGAGCTTTGGAACTATGCCCTCTAGAACTATGACCTGTGGAACTATGTCCTATGGAACTATGACTTGTGGAATGACCCCAAAAACTATGACCCGTGGAACTATGACTTTTCGAAGTGCGCCCTTTGGAACTATGACCTGTGGAACTATGGCCTCTGGAGCTATTCCCTTTGAAACTATGACATGTGGAATGACCCCAAGAACTATGACTTTTGGAACTATGCCCTCCAAAACTATGACCTCTAGAACTATGCCCTTTGGAACTATCATAGTTATACAGGGCATAGTTCTAGAGGTCATAGTTCCAAAGGTCATAGTTCCAGATGGCATAGTTCCATAGGTCATAGTTCTAGAGGGCATAGTTCCACAGGTCGTAGATCCATGAGTCATAGTTCTTGGGGTCATTCCACAGGTCATAGTTCCAGAGAGCGTAGTTCCAAAGGTCAAAGTTCCAGAGGTAGTTCTAGAGGGTGTAGTTCAAGAGGTCATAGTTCTAGAGGGTGTAGTTCCAGAGGTCATAGTTCTATAGGTCATCGTTCCAAAGGTCATAGTTCCATAGGGTGTAGTTATAGAGGTCATAGTTCTAGAGGTCATAGTTCCAGAGGGCGTAGTTCCAGAGGTCATAATTCCAGAGGGCATAGTTCCATAGGTCATAGTTCCATAGGTCATAGTTCCAGAGGACATAGTTCCATAGGTCATAGTTCCAGAGGGCGTAGTTCCATAGGTCATAGTTCGAGAGGTCATAGTTCCATAGGTCATACTTCCATAGGTCATAGTTCCAAAGGTCATAGTTCGAGGGGGTTAGTTTTAGACGACGTCGTTCAAGAGGTCATAGTTCTCGAGGACGTAGTCCCACAGGTCAAATTTCCATAGGTCATAGTTCTGTAGGGCATAGTTCAAGAGGTCATAGTTCCATAGGGCGTAGTTCCAAAGGTCACAGTTCCACAGGTCACAATTTCACAAGTCATAGTTCTAAAGGTCATAGTTTCAGAGGGCATAGTTCCAGAGGTCATAGTTCTAGAGGTAATAGTTCCACATGCCGTAGTTCCAGAGGGCGTAGTTCCACAGGTCATAGTTCTAGAGGTCATAGTTCCAAAGGGCGTAGTTCCAGAGGTCATAGTTCCAGAGGTCATAGTTTTACAGGGTGTAGTTCTAGAGGTCATAGTTCTAAATGGCGTAGTTCCACAAGTCACAGTTCCATAGGTCATAGTTCTAGAGGGCATAGTTCTAGAGGGCATAGTTCCACAGGTCATTGTTCCAGAGGGCGTAGTTCCACAGGTCATAGTTCGAGAGGGCGTAGTTCCATATGTCATAGTTCTAGAGGGTAGAGTTCCACAGGTCATAGTTATACAAGATGTAGTTCTAGAGGTCATAGTTCCAGAGGGCGTAGTCCCACAAGTCACATTTCCATAGGTCATAATTCGAGAGGTCATAGTTCTAGAGGGCGTAGTTCTAGAGGGTGTAGTTCCACAGGTCATATTTTCTGAGGGCATAGTTCCACAAGTCATAGTTCCAAAGGGCGTAGTTCTAGAGGTCACAGTTTTAGACATCATAGTTCTAGGTGGCGTAATTCCAGAGGTCATAGTTACAGAGGGCATGGTTCCAGAGGTCATAGTTCCAACTTTAACTGAGTCTGAACATTGTTCAGAGAAAACTGTAATTTTGCAGTAGTAGTAGAAGCATTGGCCAATGTTGAGAAAACCATTTCTCTAGTCTTCTTGTGTAAATCCATCTAATCAGCTAGATGTACATATCTGGTGTTAAACTCAAATGTTTCCCTCTTGTAATCAGTAATTTCCTTTGGATGGGGCACTCTTTCCTGCAAAAATGCCATGTGCATTCTCCCTTTCTCTGTATCAAAAGTTGATAACAATCTCTGTTGTGTTGTGGATGTTTTCTTCCAAAACTGAGCATAGGTGTTGTTGGTCAACATCTAATTTTTCTTCTTGATCATATCCTATTTCTAAAAGATACTCAACTTTGTACCCCCTTGATTTGGCTGGTTGAATAGTGAGGTGTCAGTCTGCTTCTTGGATGAAGAGGTAGACATGATCTGTTAGTCATGTTTGAACTTGGCCATGTTTGAACTGTATGGATCAAGTCATTATTATTGCATGGGGATTTTTCCATTTTATTTTATGCCCTCTTTTATTCTTTTTCTTTCTTTTGTTTTTCTTTTGCTTTCCATATCATTTGTAGGATGAAACATTATTTGCAATCGAAAAAACACTGAAGAGATAAAATTTTAGTCATCAGTTGATCCTATGAATTATAGGGTTATAACAGTTCCACAACTCATAGTTTTAGAGGGCATAGTTCCATAGGTCATAGTTCTATAGGGCATAGATCCAAAGGTCATAGTTCCATAGGGCGTAGTTGCAGAGGTCATAGTTCGAGAGGGTGTAGTTCCAAAGGGTGTAGTTCCAAAGGGCATAGTTCCAAAGGTCATAGTTCCACAGGGCATAGTTCCAGAGGGTGTAGTTCCATAGGTCAAAGTTCCGCAAGTCATAGTTCTAGAGGGCGTAGTTCCACAAGTCACAGTTCCACAGGTCACAGTTCCAAAGTTCATACTTGTACATGGCATAATAGTATAGGTCATAGTTCTAGAGGTCATAGTTCCAGAGGGTGTAATTCCACAAGTCACAGTTCCAGAGATCGTAGTTCCAGAGGTCATAGTTCTAGAGGGTGTAGTTCCACAGGGCGTAGTTCCAGAGGGCGTACTTCCAGAGGGCATAGTTCCAGAGGTCATAGTTCCAGAGGTCATAGTTATGGAGAGCGTACTTCAAGAGATCAAAGTTCCAGAGGTCGTAGTTCTAGAGGGCGTAGTTCCACAAGTTATAGTTTCAGAGGGCATAGTTCCACAGGTCATAGTTCCAGAGGGCGTAGTTCCAGAGGTCATAGTTATAAAGGTAGTTCTAGAGAGCATGGTTCAAGAGGTCATAGTTCCATAGGTCATAGTTCCAGAGGGCGTATTTCTAGAGGTAACAGTTTTACAGGTCATAGTTCCAAAGGGATTAGCCATGTTTGAACTGTATGGATCAAGTCATTATTATTACATGGGGCTTTTTCCATTTTCTTTTATGCCCTCTTTTATTCTTTTTCTCATTTTTTCATTTTTCTTTTTCTTTCTTTTCTTTTTTTTTCTTTTGTTTTTCTTTTGCTTTGCAGATCATTTGCAGGATGAAACATTATTTGCAATCCAAAAAACACTGAAGGGATAAAATTTTAGTCACCAGTTGATCCTATGAATTATAGGGTTATAACAGTTTCACAGCTCATAGTTCTAGAGGGCATAGTTCCATATTCCATAGTTCTATAGGGCATAGATCCAAAGTTCATAGTTCCAGAGGGTGTAGTTCTAGAGGTCATAGTTCTAGAGGGCATAGTTCCAAAGGGCATAGTTCTAAAGGGCGTAGTTCCATAGGTCATAGTTCCAGAGGGCATAGTTCCATAGGGAGAAGTTCCATAGGTCAAATTTCCATTGGTCATAGTTCCAGAGGGCGTAGTTCCACAAGTGACAATTCCACAAGTCACAGTTCCAAAGGTCATAGTTGTACAGGGCGTAGTTCTATAGGTCATAGTTCCAGAGATCATAGTTCCAGACGACGTAGTTCCACAAGTCACATTTCTAGAGGTCGTAGTTGCAAAGGTCATAGTTCTAGAGGCCGTAGTTCTAGAGGGCATAGTTCCACATGTCATAGTTCCAAAGGTCATAGTTCAACAGGTCATAGTTCCATAGGTCATAGTTCTAAATGGGCGTAGTTCTAGAGGTCATACTTCCAAAGGGCGTACTTCTAGAGGGCATAGTTCTAGAGGTCATAGTTCCAAAGGTCATAGTTATGGAGGGCATACTTCAAGAGGTCAAAGTTTCAAAGGTCGTAGTTCCAAAGGGCATAGTTCCACAGGTCATAGTTCCAGAGGGCATAGTTCCACAGGTCATAGTTCTAGAGGGCGTAGTTCTAGAAGTCATAGTTCCAGAGGTAGATCTAGAGAGCATAGTTCAAGAGGTCATAGTTTCAGAGGTCATAGTTCCAGAGGGCGTATTTCTAGAGGTAACCGTTTTATAGGTCATAGTTCCAAAGGACTTGGCCATGTTTGAACTGGATGGATCAAGTCATTATTATTGCATGGGGATTTTTCCATTTTCTTTTATGCCCTCTTTTATTCTTTTTCTCATTTTTTCATTTTTCTTTTTCTTTCTTTTCTTTTTCTTTTCTTTTTCTTTGCAAATCATTTGCAGGATGAAACATTATTTGCAATCCAAACAATACTGAAGGGATAAAATTTTAGTCACTAGTTGATCCTATGAATTATAGGGTTATAATAGTTCCACAACTCATAGTTCTAGAGGGCGTAGTTCCATAGGTCATAGTTCTATAGGGCATAGATCCAAAGGTCATAGTTCCAAAGGGCGTAGTTCCAGAGGGAATAGTTTCATAGGTCATAGTTCCAGAGGGCGTAGTTCCACAGGTCATAGTTCGAGAGGGCGTAGTTCCACAAGTCATAGTTCCAGAGGGCATAGTTCCACAGGTCAAAGTTTGAGAGGGCGTAGTTCCACAGATCAAAGTTCCATAGGTCATAGTTCCAGAGGGAGTATTTCCACAGGTCATAATTCCATAGGTCACAGTTCCATAGGTCATAGTTGTATAGGGCATAGTTCTAGAGGTCATAGTTCCAGAGGCCATAGTTCCAGAGGGTGTAGTTCCACAAGTCACAGTTCCAAAGGTTGTGGTTCTAGAGGTCATAGTTCCAGAGGGCATAGTTCCAGAGGGCATAGTTCCACGGGTCATAGCTCCAAAGGGCTTAGTTCAATAGGTCACAGTTCCACAGGTCATAGTTTTACATAGGAATAGTTCTAGAGGTCATAGTTCAAGAGGGTGTAATTCCAGAGGTCATGGCTTTAGAGGTCATATTTATAGAGGGCATAGTTCCATAGGTCAAAGTTCAAGAGGTCATAGTTTTGGAGGGCGTAGTTCAAGAGTTCATAGTTCCAGAGGGCCTGACCTGTCGAACTATGACCTGTGGAACTCCACACTCTAGAACTATGACCTGTGGAACTACCCCCTTTGGAACTATGACCTGTGGAACTACGCCCTCTGGAACTATGACCTATAGAACTATGGCCTCTGGAACTATGACCTATAGAACTACACCCTCTAGAACTACTCCTTCTGGAACTATGACCTCTGGAAATATGACCTGTGGAACTGTGACTTGTGGGACTATGCCCTCTGGAACTATGACCTCTAGAACTACACCCTGTAGAACTATGACCTGTGGAACTATGACCTCTAGAACTATGCTCTTTGGAACTATGACCTCTGGAACAATGACATGTGGAACTACACCCTCTGGAACTACACCCTTTGGAACTATGACCTTTGGAAGTATGACCTCTGGAACTACGCCCTCTGAAACTATGACCTTTAGAAATATGACCTGTGAAACTGTGACCTGTGGAGCTGTGACCTTTGGAGCTATGCCCTCTGAAACTATGAACTCTTGAACTACGCCCTACGGAACTATGACCTATGGAACTTTGACCTGTGGGACTACGCCCTCTAGAACTATGACCTCTGGAACTATGATCTCTCGAACTATGCCCTCTAGAACTAACCTCCGAAACTATGACCTTTGGAACTATGACCTATGGAAGTATGACCTGTGGAACTATGACCAGTGGAACTATGACCTATGGAACTACACTCTCTTGAACTATGAGCTATGGAACTATGTCCTCTGGAACTATGACCTATAGAACTATGACCTGTGGAAGTACGCCCTCTAGAACTATGACCTCTGGAACTACGTCCTCTGGAACTACGTCCTCTGGAACTATGACCTTTAGAACTATGACCTCTGGAACTACGCCCTCTAGAGCTATGACCTTTAGAATGATGGGCTGTAGAACTGTGACCTCTAGAACTATGCCCTTTGGAACTATGACCTCTAGAAATATGACCTCTTGAACTAGGCCCTCTAGAACTACCTCTGGAACTTTGACCTTTGGAACTATGCCCTTTGGAACTATGACCTGTGGAATGACCCCATGAACTATGACCCATGGAACTACGACCTGTGGAACTATGCCCTCTGGAACTATGACCTCTGGAACTATGCCCTCTGGATCTATGACCTGTGGAACTATGAACTATGGAAATGTGACTTGTGGAACTACACCCTCTGGAACTATGATCTCTAGAACTATGCCCTGTATAACTATGATAGTTCTAAAGGGTGCAGTTCCAGTGGTCGTAGTTCTGGAGGGCGTAGTTCTAGAAGTCATAGTTCCCGGGGTTATTCCACATGTCATAGTTCCAGAGGGCGTAGCTTTAGAGGCCATAGTTCCACAGGTCATAGTTCCAAAGGGTGTAGTTTCAAAAGTCATAGTTCCACGGTTCATAGTTCTTGGGGTCATTCCACAAGTCATAGTTCCATAGGGTGTAGTTCCATAGGTCATAGTTCCAGAGGGCGTAGTTCTATAGGGCATAGTTCTAGAGGGCGTAGTTCCAAAGGTCGTAGTTCTTGGTGTCATTCCACATGACATAGTTCCAGAGGGTGTAGTTCCAAAGGTCATAGTTCCAGAGGTAGTTCTAGAGAGCATATTTGAAGAGGTCATAGATCTAGAGGTCATAGTTCTAGAGGGAGTAGTTCCAGAGGTCACAGCTTTATAGGTCATAGTTCGAAAGGTCATAGTTCCAGAGGGCGTACTTCCACAGGCCATAGTTCCAAAGTTCACAATTCCAGAGGGCATAGTTCCATAGGTCATAGTTCTAGAGGGCATAGTTCCAGAGGGCGTAGTTCCACAGGTCATAGTTCCAGAGCGAGTAGTTCCAGTGGGCGTAGTTCCATAGGTCATAGTTCCATAGGGCATAGTTCCACAGGTCATATTTTTAGAGGGCATAGTTCCAGAGGTCATAGTTCTAGAGGGCGTAGTTCCAGAGGGCATAGTTCCAAAGGTCATAGTTCTAGAGATTGTAGTTACAGAGGGCATAGTTCCATGGGTCATAGTTCCATAGGGTGTAGTTC
The DNA here is from genome assembly GCA_000966675.3 of Picea glauca. NCBI lineage: Eukaryota > Viridiplantae > Streptophyta > Pinopsida > Pinales > Pinaceae > Picea > Picea glauca. Next base: position 180,352 of record JZKD02S1678440.1, on the reverse strand, counting down.
CATAGGTCATAGTTCCACAGGTCATAGTTCTAGAGGGCACAGTTCCACAAGTCATAGTTCCACAGGTCATAGTTCTATAGGGCGTAGTTCCAGAGGTCACAGTTCCAGAGGGCATAGTTCCAGAGGGTGTAGTTCCACAGGGCGTAGTTCTAGAGGGCGTAGTTAAAGAGGGCGTAGTTCAACAGGTCATAGTTCCAGAGGGCGTAGTTTCATAGGTCAAGTTCTAGAGGGAATAGTTCCAGAGGGCATAGTTCCATAGGTCAAAGTTCCACAGGTCATAGTTCCAGAGGGCATAGTTCCACAGGTCATAGTTCCACAGGTCATAGTTCCACAGGTCACAACTTCACAAGTCATAGTTCTACAGGGCATATTTCTAGAGGTCATAGTTCCAGAGGACGTAGATCCACAAATCACAATTATAGAGGGTGTAGTTCCAGAGATCATAGTTCCAAAGGGCGTAGTTCAATAGGTCATAGTTACACAAGTCATAGTTCTACATGGGCTTAGTTCCAGAGGTCATAGTTCTAGAGGGCCTAGTTCCACAGGTCATATTTCTATTGTTGGTAGTTCCAGATGTCCTAGTTCTAGAGGGTGTAGTTCCAAAGGGCGTAGTTCCACCGGTCATAGTTCTAGAGGGTGTAGTTCCATAGAGCTTAGTTCCACGGGTCATAGTTCCAGAGGGCATAGTTCCACATGTCATAATTATAGAGGGCATAGTTCTATAGGTCATAGTTCTAGAAGGCATAGTTCCATAGGGCATAATTCCACAGGTCATAGTTCTAGAGGGCATAGTTCTATAGGGCATAGTTCCACGGGTCATAGTTCCAGAGGGCGTAGTTTCATAGGTCATAGTTCTAGAGGGCATAGTTCCATATGTCATAGTTCCATAGGTCATAGTCCTATAGGGCGTAGTTCCAGAGGTCATAGTTTGAGAGGGCATAGTTCAGGAGGGCGTAGTTCCATAGGTCATAGTTCTAAAGGGCATAGTTCCAGAGGGCATAGTTCCACAGGTCATAGTTCCAGAGGGGATAGTTCCATAGGTCATAGTTCCAGAGGGCATAGTTCTAGAGGGCATACTTCCACAGGTCAAAGTTCCACAGGTCATAGTTCCAGAGGGTGTAGTTCCACAAGTCATAGTTCCACAAGTCACAGTTCCATAGGTCATAGTTCTGCATGATGTAGTTGTGGAGTTCATAGTTCCAGAGGTCATAGTTCCAGAGGGCGTAGTTCCACAAGTCACAGTTCCATAGGTCGTAGCTCCAAAGTTCATAGTTCCAGAGGGCATTGTTCCACATGGCGTAGTTCTAGAGGGCGTATTTCCATAGGTCATAGTTCCAGAGGGCGTAGTTCAACAGGTCACTGTTCGATGTCATAGTTCTACATGGGCGTAGTTACAGAGGTCATAGTTCGAGAGGGTGTAGTTCGAGAGGGGGTAGTTCCAAAGGTCATAGTTCTGGAGGGCATAGTTCTAGAGGGCGTAGTTCTAGAGGTCAAAGTTCCAGAGGGCATAGTTTAAGAGGTCATAGTTCCAGAGGGCGTAGTTCCAAAGGGCATAGTTCCACATGTCATAGTTACAGTGGGAATAGTTCCACAGGTCATAGTTCTAGAGGGTGTAGTTCCAGAGGTCGTAGTTCTAGAGATAGTTCTAGAGACAATACTTCAAGAGATCATAGTTCCAGAGGGCGTAGTTCCAGAGGTCACAATCTTATAGGTCATAGTTCCAAAGGTCATAGTTCCAGAGGGCGTATTTCCATGGGTCATAGTTCCATAGGTCACAGTTCCAAAGGTCATAGTCTCAGAGGGTGTAGTTCTAGAGGTCATAGTTCTAGAGGTCATAGCTCTATAGGGCGTAGTTCCAGAGGACACAGTTCCACAGGTCATAGTTTTAGAGGGCATAGTTCCAGAGGTCATAGTTCCAGAGGGCATAGTTCCAGAGGTCATAGTTCCAGAGGGTGTAGTTCCACAGGTCATATTTCTAGAGGGAATAGTTCCATAAGGCGTAGTTCCATGGGTCATAGTTCCAGATGGTGTAGTTCCAAAGGTCATAGTTTCAGAGGGCGTAGATGCACAGGTCATAGTTCCATAGGTCATAGTTCTATAGTGTGTATTTCCAGAGGTCATAGTTCCAGAGGGCATAGTTCCATAGGTCATAGTTCCAGAGGGTGTAGTTCCAAAGGGCGTAGTTCCACATGTCATAGTTCCAGAGGGCATAGTTCCAGAGGGCATAGTTCCACAGGTCATAGTTCCACAGGTCACAGTACCACAGGTCATAGTTCTATAGGGAGTAGTTCTAGAGGTCATAGTTCCAGAGGTCATAGTTCTAGAGGGCGTAGTTCCACAAGTCACAGTACCAGAGGTCGTAGTTCCAGAGGTCATAGTTCCAGAGGGCATAGTTCCACAGGGCGTAGTTTCATAGGGTGTAGTTCCATAGGTCATAGTTTGAGAGGGCGTAGTTCAACAAGTCACAGTTCCATAGGTCATAGTTCTACATGAGCATAGTTCCAGAGGTTATAGTTCTAGGGGGCGTAGTTCCAGAGGGTGTAGTTCCAGAGGTCATAGTTCCAGAGGTCATAGTTCTGGAGGGCATAGTTTCAAAGGTCATAGTTCTAGAGGTCATAGTTCCAGAGGGCGTAGTTCAAGAGGTCATAGTTCCAGAGGGTGTAGTTCCAGTGGGCGTAGTTCCAAATGTCATAGTTCCATAGAGCACAGTTCCAGAGGGCATAGTTCCAGAGGTCATAGTTCTAGAGGTCGTAGTTCTAGAGGGCGTAGTTCCAGAGGTCATAGTTCCAAAAGGTGTAGTTCCACAAGTCATAGTTCCATAGATCATAGTTCCAGAGGGTGTAGTTCCATACTTCATAGTTCTAGAGGGAATAGTTCCATAGGTTATAGTTTCATAGGTCATAGTTCCACAGGTCATACTTCCATAGGTCATAGTTCCAAAGGTCATAGTTCTAGAGGTCAATTCTAGAGGGCATAGTTCCAGAGGTCATAGATCTAGAGGTCATAGTTATGGAGGGTGTAGTCCCATAGGACAAAGTTCCAGAGGTCATAGTTCGAGAGGGCTTAGTTTAAGAGGTCATAGTTCCAGAGGTCACAATTCCACAGGTCATAGTTCCACAAGTAAGAGTTCCAAAGGTCATAGTTCCAGAGGGCGTAGCTGCAGAGGTCATAGTTCTAGAGGATGTAGTTCCATAGGTCATAGTTCTAGAGGGCATAGTTCGACGGGTCATAGTTCTAGAGGTCTTAGTTCCATAGGTAATAGTTCCAAAGGGCGTAGTTTTAGAGCTCAATCCACCATTATATCTGACAAATGAGGTTATTCGCACTTATTACATAGTTTAGACTTGACAAGAGGGGGGTCCCACACTTAACTCATGACCAATCCCACGATGACATGTGGAACTATCGAGACACTCCACATCATCATGATGTACGTTCCCTGCCCAACCAAGGTTGGACACCACACATAAGTATTTCAACACTTTGGCACTTCGGTGATTTGACGTTTAACATACCATCCTATATCCTCGCATCTCCCATAGTTCCAGAGTCTCAAGGTTCTAAAGTTTTGGACTCCTGAAGTAAGACTTCGATGAAGTGTTTAAATTTTCTCCCACTAGCTTATTGGAAAATCAAGGTAGGTTCCGAATGAACCTTCGATCAATGATCCACAATGTCTTTGAATACCTCCCCTCGATTTGATGGTTGGTGATATTTCACAACTTCGAGATTTCATGACCTCACGTCCCTTATAGGTCTTAGTCCATTTAAGTCCCAAAGGGTTACCTACCAAAAAGGTCATAAAGGGATATGACTGCTTGTTGTTGTTCAACATTATTTCTTACCCTATCCTTCCACTAGATCTAATGGTTGAGAGAGATCTCGAAGGATCCTTATATCTATGGATTGCGTTACTTTGTGACTTCAACATTTGAGTGTTCTAACCATTTAATGCCTTTTTACTCACGAAGTGATTCAATGTTGAATATGATAGTAATGTATATCCAACGGTTAGGAAAGATCCCAAAGATCCTTATATCTATGGCTCGTGTGTTACTTCGTGAATGAAAAGATGGTCATGGTTTAATGATAAAGTGGATCCCATGACAACGGATAGGAAACAGCCAGTTGTCGGTTAACCATATGGTCACCATTTTGACAGGTTGCCTTGACAAGATTTGAATGTTGTGAGGTTCCAACATCTTGAAGTCCTAGACCTTTGAAATTGTGATACCTGGAAGGTTTAAATCCTTTTTAGCATAGCTCAAGGTTCCAAAATCCTGGTCATATGGGACATTGACAAGCCCTCGAGGACTATACACTCAAATCTACACACTGGTTTTCACCTTGAGAAATATTATTTGAGATGTTTATAAATAATTGAAAAGTAAACGTATAAGTTAGTTGTTAGAATCAACTGAATAATGAAGCTACATTAGGTTTGAAATTTGGTTTTACTTTTAGAACATCTTACAATTTTTTAACCCTTATTTTCATGTGATGGTATGTCTCTTATCAAGATTTTGAGTGGGGTAATTTTCTTGGAATAGTAATTTTCTTGTGTTCATTTTGAGTTTAATTTTTTTATTTTATTTTTACTTTTCATATTACGATTCTAATCTTGTTTTTTAATAAACAAAATTGTCTCTTTTAGGGATTCTAGAATTGACTTTGGTCATGGTTGTTGGTTTATTATTCTTGTCTTGTATAGTTAGGATTTCCTTGTTCTACCTGGCTTTTTTTCTTTCTTAAACCATCGGAAGTTTTGTCCAGGTTATTTATCCTACAAAAATAACATTAATAACAATTGGGTTGTGCTTTAATGATTGTTAACATCCTATAACAAAAACATCACACTTGATAATCCCAACAATGTTCCTAACCAAAAGACTTGAGTTTTGTGTTTGTGGTGGAACATTTGTGTTTCCAAGGATTCATATCTATAACACTTGCACATCAAACCTTAGGTTTCTTACATGTACTTTCTTTTGATATTTTTTCACTTCACATTAAATAGTTGATACATAGATTGATTGATGATGGGAAGAACCTTAGGCTAAACTATGGGATTGAGTAATTTATTGAAGGTAAGATAAGATCCCCCTCAAGATTTCCATTCAATGTATAGGGTTCTAAGGGACCAATTTTTCAATAAGGGTGATACATTAGCCTCAACATTATTCTCCTTAGACATTTTTTCTTGAAGAAGAATAACATCGGGTTTGAATTTGGTAAAACATATTTTGAGAGACATTTTTTTGTAGGAAACGCTTAGCCCTCTCACATTGAGTGATAGAATATTCATGGTTTTCGGATCCATGGGATTTCCTTCCTCTAAGGGCCCCTTTAATTACCATTTTCTTTACTTCCTTAACCTCATTAATGACTTTCGTTTTTGCTTGGGAGAGGAAGGAATTGTTTCCTACTAAATGGGTTTTATCGCTATCTTCAGCCAAGCCTTATTTAATCCATTTTAGTCTTCATTTTGAGAATTTTGGCTTATGGTACTAAGGCTATATCTAGGTTTTTTATCCAATCATAATCCACTTCAAAACCTTCATAATATTGAGATAAGGAGACAACATGTGGATTGAAGGTAATATTAAGAACTTCCCTAATATAAAATAGAGAGGGGATATCAAATGAATCCATTATATTGGAAGAGCCATTACTAATAGATGAATTCCATATTGGAGAATAATTAGGAATGGTAGTGCTTACTATTTGGGTATCTCTCCATTTTTCCAAATATTGGGAATCACATCACACTATAGCTGGACTATTGTTTGAAGTGTTGGTTATTGAAAAGGATAGAGAGGAAGGATTAGATTCACATTTTTTCATGGCTATTACCACTTCCTCATATTTCCCAACTTTTTCATATTTACTTTTGGCATCATGCTAGCATTTGACAAAGTCCCATCTTCACCAATCTACTTAGGATACTTTCCTTCACCCTCTAGGGAAGAGAAAGAAGCTTGATTTTCTAGATATTCCCTTATTGCATCCTTATGATCCAGAGAAGCCAATTATGTTCCATCCACCTCTTCATCCCTCTTTTTAAGAATATTTCCCCATTAAGCGACCAATTAAGGTCAGTGTGTCTTCTAACCCAACATCTTCCCTTGGCACTAAAATTGAGTTTTTCTTTTCATTTCTTAACACACTTATATTTGTTGTTATGCTTTCGAAAAATAGAGGTTTGGTATTTCGCTTTAGAAAAATTAATTATAAGATATCCTTTGGCCTATTATTCCCATGCCAACTCGCCAAACCCTAAGCCTACTATTCCATCTCCCTCTAGAAGATTACAACCCTATGTTGGTTCATATTTCTATGATTATGAGCAAATTGGAATGAAATAATGTGATGTGATGGACCTCATTTCAAGATCAAATTTATTTGTATTGATATTATGGTGACATTCGTTTCCCTTGAATAAGCCCCAGTCCCATATACCACAATTCCTTTTGAAGTTAACACTCATACCTCTCTTTTTGACAAATCGGACCCCTCAAACTTTGGCTTATCTTGCTGCAAATATAGAGGACTATATAACACATAAACTTCATTGTAGGCTTTAGATCCTCTCCAAGCCTCGATTACCTCTTCCCTAATTACAAATATGGACCTATGGAGAGTATCATCTTCCTCTTCCAAGTCTTCTTCCATTCTTCTAAACCCAATTGATCCTTAATATGAGTTATAGTAGGCTCATAATTCTATTTAGACTTGTAATGCTATTTATTTTCACATTGATAAAAGCAATGCCAAAAATATGAATGCACAAAGAAGAAGGAATTCCATAGTTTTATAAGGCAATATCCAACACAACAATACCCAATTGTCCTTATTCAATCAAAACATTTATATTTTGCATACTACAAAAAATAATAGTACGCAAGAATTCATGTATAATCTTACTTCAATAATAACATAGAATACCTTTAATTGATGCACAATAAACTCTTACATTTCATTTACTAAATAATAATTGAAATATCTCAAAAATATAGATATTGTTTAAAAAAATTATATTTAGTTATTAGTGATAATGAATTAGAGGATTAGAATCATTCCTCCCAACCATCTGCACTAAATCCAATAAATCCAATGAACAAATATTCTCAAGGGTTTACACAAATGACCAACAAAATTCCACCTAGACATTCATAGCCACTAGATGTGCCTTTACAAATGACATACTTCTCACTTGTATTTACATTTGGGAGGGTTAGAAAGGAACAGGTTCAAAGACAGTTCTCATCACCAAATTCTTTGTTTCATTGTTGGCAATGCTGAATCCGTATCGGTATTTGTAGAGGTGGTAGAAAACTCTCAGAATGCCAAAAGCATGTTTCTTGGAGGATACGAGAACATTGCTGTCTGGTTTGAGAAAATCCCAATTTAATTCCTTGATCTTCTCCATTATCATGGTGTCGATCTGATTCTTCCTTTGTTGCTCCAGGATTGTCTTTCATATAACACGATATAGAAGAAGCTTCTTCACTACGTCTCCTCTCTGCCTGCATTCACCGTACCATGCTATGTATTCAATATCATGCCATTCAAATTCAAAATATGTATTCAATATCATTCCATTCAAATTCAAAACCATGCCATGTATTCTATATCATGCAATCCAAATTCAAAACAAAACCAATCCTAAAATCAATTAAATGCAATGCTTTACATTTGATTTGATATAGAAGGATGGAAGATGCCATCTCACCTTGTAGCCGCCCACATCACCCCGTAGTGGAAGGATGGAAGCTTCCAGGTCATTGAACCTCGATGGAAAATCGATCTCCTTTAGGATGTGAAGAGAACGTGGAACATCCAACGTGAGAATGGGTTGTAGTGTGGCTGCTTGATACCCAAAACTCACCTTCCCATTTTCTAAATACTCTTCAAACATCGATATATAATGTTTGAAGAGTGGTATAACTGAATGCATCAAGAGATGGAGATCCACTTTGCTTCTTCCAAAAATGCATCAAATACGGCTTCCCACTGCACAGCATAGGAAAAGAAAAGTAAGTGAGCCTGGGGCTTGGATACTCCAATATATTGCAAACCTAACATAATCAAAAGGGGAGAAATTTGTTTTTCACTGCAAGTGTATCTATGAGTTAGTATTTTCTATACGGTGTTTCGAGCATCGCTGAGCATGTCTCGGCCTTGAGTCTTCTCTGCCTCTCGAGCCATTTGATTAACACATTCAAGAAACACAATATATACCCCTTTCATATATTCTGGAAGGCACTTTGTGACTGACGTATCCCATCTGATCATTATACGCACACAATTAATTGATTGATCATTATGCGTTATTATTTTTATTCAATGAAATGATCTAGGAAACAAATCATCACCACCTCTTAATTGTGGCTGTGAAGAGTTCCATCTCGTCCATCGTTTCGAAAGTGTCATAGATGTCGTACAGAACTATTCCAAGATAACACAATTTGGCAAAGCCCAATCTGAATGCAGAATGTTTGGGATCAATTGCAATGCAAGAGGCCAAAGTGTAGAATTCAACATGACGATGCCGAGTGAATGTCAGTTGAGAAAAACCCGAATCTTTCCACCATCTGCAGAGGAATTAATTCGAATATTAGACCACTCAAATCCGAATTTGTCTGTAAATAATTCTATATAATATAATCCTGGAGATAGTTCATCACCTGGAGACATGTTTTAACTCTTTGTCGTAAGGAGTGAAAGATATTGAACTCCAATTTTGCAAGTTCTAAAAGTTTCTCGGTCCTGGAAAGGAAAATGCAATGTAGATTTAACATTTAAATACGGGTATTTAGATGACTTGATAAAACAACGAAAAATGCAATGTAGATTTAACAATAATGCAAGCAAAATGTTGAAGCACATTACAATACCACTAGTTGCAGACGCCTCCATTACGAATGCTTCTGAAATGCTTAAGACAGTTTCAAACTCCACTCCCAACGTTTCAGCCAAGGCGTGCGTGCTAATCTCTGCAAAAATATTTCTCCCAATTCCTCTTCGTTCTCCCTGTCCCTCCTCACGAGCCAAGGCAGAGACAAACTGCAGCTTCAGGGTATTCATCGAGCGCCCTAGGCAGGACTTTCAAAATTCATCTTGGCGGAAGATTCAAATTCAAATCTGAACATGCCTTTAATAAATTAAATTCAAAATTCAAGCGATCCACAACGCACCTTCATGGTCATCCATCCATATCGTATGCATGCACATTCTGATGGCGATCAATGGATGGGAGTATGGGCACATGCGATCTTCATGGAATGGGAGTAAGTATGGGCATACCCAGTCTGCAAGTGATATCGATGAGTGGAGTCCTCAAGATAAATGTTGTTGCATACCAGAGGAGGTACGTCGGAATCAGAGTTACTGACGACAGTCGGCAAAGGTCCATTTCGTTTGGCCTTTAGCCTATGCCTTTATATTATAGCTCTTCCGTCATTTGCAAACAGAAAGTCTAATCATGTAGTTCCAGAGTCGGTCACTCATGATTCAAAGACAAAAGGATATGATAAAGATAAAATAGACCAAGAGAAATCAAAATCGAAAGTTTCCCTTGGACCAAAAATTGATAAAGTTCTACAGTTTTTCTAGATTCGAACATATGCAACCAAACAAATTATGAGCCTGTAACTAAGAAAAAATACTAGTATTAAGAAAAAGATGGTCACTTTTTCTGGATTCGAACATATACAGCCAAACAAGTTATGAACCCGTAACTAAGAAAAAATACTAGTATTAAGCAAAGGGTGATCACTTACCACAGTGATAAACCTAATCTTCTGACCCATTGTCCATTTGGCATAGTTGAAGTAGAATTGGCCATTTCGAAATGGTGACAAGTCGGCTTGGCACCTCCTAAGCATGTTGACGTTGCTGAGGGATGGAGTAGATTATGTTGGTGCTGCTGAGGAATAGAGAAGATGTCTTGTAGAAAATCTACCTTTTTATTGAGTATCTCCGTTCTATTTTTTTTTTTCTCCGACAGAGTTATTGTTATTAGAACCATCATGACACCTTCATCCATTATCTCATCATCTTCATCCGTTATCTCATCACCGAGTTCATACCACTCCACCATGCAACCCTAAATCATAGCATTGTCAGGATTCTTCGTTGAATCTTGCTTGCTAACAAATGGAATCAAATGGCTATGTTTCTCATGTTTACTCAAGATCAATGTTGTTATGAGTCGACAAGTAGGGGAGTTAAATTAATGAAGCCGATCTTATCTTCTCGAGCTCTTTTAAGTAGTTGAGAGTCATTGTATTAATGGTCGTTTTTAATGTTGATTCATTCTTAATTATGAAGGAAGTCTCATTAGTAGCTCATATAAGTCTCAGTCTTTAGTTAGTCGAATAGAAGATGCAAAGAGGTAGAAAGAACAAAGTCCTGAATAAGAAACAACAACAACTAAGGAGTAGAAAAAGTACGAGCACAAACTCTATGTGTTATATATTAGCACATAGTGAAAAATTGTTCTAGTAGGTTTCCCATTGTGTGGTATGTCTTGAGTGTTCAAGAACAAAGTTGTGGTGCACATTATTTGAAACTATGTTGCAGACTATTTCCTTGCACGATGTAGATTTGAGATCTAGTATTAGAGATGGTTGATCAAAATCCAGTTGATCAGAGTAGGTTCTATCAAAACAAGTTCAAGAGCAAAAACTCTGTTGTAAGGTGAAATATGGTTTCTACCTCAAAGGTGCAACCTCCCACTTTTACAGGCAAGAATTATGAGTTGTGGTCTTTGACCATGAAGGTGTTGTTCCGAGGTGAAGATGTATGGGAGATAGTAGAGAATGGCTACATGTAGCCAGTAGATCAGGCAACATACAATGCCCTCACAGAAGTTGAAAAGGATGTCTTGAAATATCAAAGGAAGAAGGATGGAAATGAGATGTTTTACATACATCAAGCCATGCATGAGAGCATACTCCCAAGATTTGCATAAATAAAAAAAATGAAGGAACCATGGGATATATTACAGACATCTTATCAAGGTATGGACAAAGCTAAGACTTCAAAACTGCAAATTCTCAGAAGAGATTTTGAAACTTTGTCAATGAAAGAATCAGATTCAGTGGATTCCTTTTATACCCATGTCATTGGTGTGATAAACCAAACTAATTCTCATGTTGAAACCATAGAAGAAAGAAAAGTTGTTGAGAAGGTACTTAGGAGTCTTCCTCCTAAATTTGATACCCTAGTTGTGACTCTAGAAGAGAGCAAAGGCTTGAGTCAATTTAGTCTAGATGAACTACAAACTTCCCTCTATAATCATGAACAAAGATTGAGTAGGTCAAGTATGTAATTAGAGAATGCAAATTTTCCATGAAGTCATCTATAAGTCATGGAAGAGGAAGGGGGAGAGGTAACTCTAGAGGTAGAGGAAGAAGTTATGTCAGAGTTGGACGTAGTAGCAGTCCTAGAAACACTAGTGGAAGAGGTCAAAACCCAAATACCAGTTAGCCAAGTGGTCAGAGAACTGACAAATCAAATATTAAGTGCCATTACTGTAAAAAGTATGGACATTATGCATATGATTGCAGGAAGAGATAGTATAATCAGAACAAGCAAGGTCAAGATCAATCATACAAAGAAAATAACCGAATCAATCCTATGTTTATGGCATGTGTTGAGGAAATGCCTATAGTTTCTCCAATTGAATGCAATGTTTCTCAAGCAAGTTCATGTGCCATATGGTATTTAGATTTAGGTTGCACTAACCACATGACAAGAAACGTATAATTTTTTTCTAGTTTGGATGAGTCATTCCAAACCAAGGTTACACTCGGAACATATATCCAAATCAATGTCTTAGGCAAAGGCAGTATAAACATCCTAACTAAGCAAGGAGAATAAAAAATTATGCATGCCATTTATTATGTTTCTTGTTTGAATTATAATCTAATGAGAACAAGACAACTGCTACAAAAAAGATACATAATCTACATGGAAAAAATCACTGTGTGATTATGGATGGATGCCCAAGCAATCAACTTATTGCAAGAATCCACAGGACAAACAACAAAATGTTCCCATTGACATTGAAGCCAACCACAAAGAAGAATACAACGCTAGTTGTTGGCAAAGAAAAAGATGTGCAGTTAGACATTGCATTTACAACAGAAAGTGTGCATAGTTCCAATGAAGAAAACAATTCACACAATATCAAGAATGGAGAAAGTGGCGCAGAGATGAAGACACATTCCAATCTGAAGTACAGGATGGTTCCTTCTTATGAAATTTCATATTTGGACATTTTAACTTTGGAGGTTCGAAGCTGCTACACATAAAGGATATGGTAAAAGGTTTTCCATTAATTGAAAAACCAGAAAGGATATGTGAATGATGTATTTTGGAAAGCAACATAGAGAGTCATTTCCAGTTGAAAAGTATTACAGAGAAAAAAATCCACTGGAAATAGTACATTTAGACATTTGTGGACCAATGCAAACTCCATTTATAGGAGGCAATACTTATTTCTAACATTCATTGATGATTTTTCAAAAAAGACATGGATTTATTTCCTAAGGCATAAATTTGACACATTAGGTTGTTTTTGGCAGTTTAAATCACTTGTGGAGAAACAAAGTGGTTACTATATCAAGTTTATAAGAACTGAAAGAGGAGGAGAATACATTTCAATAGAATTTCAAAACTTTTGTAAAGATCATGGCATCTACAAGAAATTCACCACACAATATACACCACAGTTGAATGGTGTTGTAGAAAGAAATAACAGAACAATCATGGAAATGGTGCGTAGTATGTTGGCAACCAAGCATTTTTCAAATGAGTATTAGGTTTAGGCAGTAGCAACTGCAGTTTACATCTTGAACAGATGTCCGATAAAGAGTTTGAAAAACATAGTTCCTCAAGAATCTTGGACAGGTATGAGGCATAATGTGGCACACTTAAATTTTTTTTGTTTGTGTCGCATACACACATTTTCTAGATGAGTTGAGAAAGAAGTTGGACAACAAAGGACATACATGCACATTTTTTGGGAATTCTGAAGAAACAAAAGGATACAAGTTGTATGACCTTGTCACAAGAAAAGTCATAATAAGCCATGGTGTTCGGTTCGTAAAGAATGAAACATGGGATGGAAGCATAACAAAGACAGTAAAAATAATTGATGCAATGGAGCATGATGACACATAAGAAGAGGTGGTTCAAACACCATGTATAAGTCAGTGTGCAGTCCCTTTTACATCTGGCACTGCGACACAAATCACAATGCAAAATACTCTAGTAATAACAACAGGTGCATAGTCTACACCTAGAGCCCAACAAACATCAACAAACAGTTTGAGTAGTTCTACATCTCCAAATCCAACTTTAGTAAGTTTATTACCAAGGATGACAAGAAGTGTATGTGACATCTATAATGAAGATGCATCAAATTCTTTTTCAGTTTTTTCTCTATTTTCACAAATAGATGATCCTTTAACTTTTGAGAAAGAAGTCAAATATGATGTATGTGAACAAGCCATGGATGAAGAAATCAGATGCTTAGAGAACAATCAGACATGGAAATTAGTAGAGGTACCTGAAGACAAGGATGTGATAAGTGTCAAATGGACTTATAAAACCAAGCAAGATGCATAAGGAAATGTGGAGAAGCACAAGGAAAGATTAGTTGCAATAGGTTTTACACAACAACCTGGAATTGATTTCAATGAAACTTTTGCACCAGTTGTGCTCATGGACATAGTCAGAACTGTGTTAGCCATTGTCGTGCAGAACATATGGCCGGTTTATCAAATTGATGTAATGTCAACATTTTTTAATGGACACAGTTTAGAAGAAGAAGTGTATGTGGAATGACCACAAGGCTATGAGGTTCTAGGACAAGAAAACAAAGTATACAGATTGAAGAAAGAACAGTATGGTTTAAAGCAAGCTCCTAGAGCTTGGTACAATCGAATAGATTCTTATCTCCCATAGAATGGATTTCATAGAAGTGAAAGTGAGCCAACATTGTACATCAAATCAAATAAAAAAGGTAGCATGTTAATTGTTTGCTTATATGTGGATGATTTGATATTTACACGTAATTTTGGCATAGAGGAATTTAAGTTAGTCATGAAGGATGAATTTGAAATGACTGATTTGGGGCTTATGAGATTTTTTTTGGAATAGAAGTTCACTAGTCCAAAACTGGTATATTTATCTCACACTCTAAGTATGCACATGAAATATTCAAAATATTCAATATGATAAATTCAAATTCAGCCTCAACACTTGTCATAACATAACCAAAGTTAAGCAAGGAAGATAAAGGGTCCAAGGTGGATCCCACATTGTTTAAAATAATGGTAGGAAGTCTTATGTATCTCAGAGCAACAAGACCTGGTATTATGTATGGAGTGAGCCTGATTTCAAAGTTCATGGAAACTCCAAAAGAATCACATTAGTTATTGAAAGAGAATTCTGATATATGTGAATGTAACAAAAGATGTTGTCATCAAGTAATCCACTTCAGAAGATAGGAGACTCACTAGATACACGATTGTGGAGGCAACATAAATGACAGGAAAAGTACCTTTGGATACAGATTTCATTTTGGAATAGGTATGGTATCATGGGCATCAAGGAAGAAACCCATAGTGACTCTTTCTTCAGCAGAAGTAGAGTACGTTGCAGCGACGCAGATTGTCAAGCAGTTTGGATGAGAAGAATGTTAAAATATTTATTGCAGGAACAATAGGAAACAACTAAAGTATTTTGTGAGAACAATTTCTCCATCATGTTGTCAAAGAATCATTTGTTTCAGAAGAAAACTAAGCGCATTGATACAAGGTATCATTTTATCAGAGAATCAGTGAACAACAAAGTGATCTCTTTAGAGTTTTGGAGGTCAAAAGAACAAGTCAAAGATATTTTTACAAAGGCTTTAGCAAGAGATGCATTTTAACATCTACAAAGTAGTCTAGGAGTTTGCATAGTAACATATGAGTGATAGTAAAATGTAAACTCAAATTTTTGATGTAAATTTTTTGTAATCCCACTTACTTATAATTAAGGGGGAGTGTTGGAAATAGTGATTACAAGTCGGTGAACTTTACGTCTCAGCTGATTTTTCATTCAGTCATTTTGTCATTAGATTGGCCAATTAGCTGAAAAGTCAGTCAGTCAAACCATCAATGAGTCTGCAAATACAAACTCACACGTATCTTATCTTCTTGAGTTATGTTAAGTAGTTGAGAGTCATCTATATTAATGGTCGCCTTTAATGTTGAGTCAGTCTTACTTCTTAAGGAAGTCTCAGTCGTAGCTCATATAAGTCGAGTCTTTACTTAGTCCTACAGAGAGGTAGAAATAACATAGTAGTGAAGAAGAAACAACAACAATTGAGGAGTAGAGAAGTCTCAGAACAAGCTCTGTGTCTGCTAAAGTCAACAAAAGAAGTTGTTTGCGCCAAGGCTCATCTCAGCACTACATCAAGATTTTATATATATCAAGTAGTTTGTGTGTTGACAATTCTAGTATAATTTTGATCTTTTGTGTCCATGAATTTATGTGTTATAGATTAGCACATAGTGAAAAATTGTTACTTTAAATATTTTATCACAACACACAAAAAATTCCATTAGGTTTCCTATTGCCAGGTACGTCCTAAGTGTTCAACAACAAAATTCCAGCGCGCAACATTTGAAACTGGGCTGCGCACAATTTCCTTGCACGGTGTAGATTTGAGATGAATGACTATCAATTGAATCCTAAATTCCCACCATGATTCGAGCAAGCATAAAAATGTTTCTCATAGTCAAATTCTGAATTCCCAGCTTTCCTTACCGGCCATATTTACTATTGGCACAAGCTAGCTATTACTGCCTTTCCTTTCAATAATACCTACCTAACTCGCACTCAACATGGAGTATGTCAACTTTGTGCCCAGGGCTCATGAGTTCTACCAAACTCCATCCACCTGGGTGGCCGCCAAGTGTCGAAAATGCACGCGAGGTTGATCTTCATGTGGATCGCCATATCACCCCATCCGGGAAGATGAAAACTTAATTTAAAGTAACGTTCACCTTTGTAATATATTTGCAAACATCCTTTTTTTTAGATTGTAATATATTTGCAAACATCCTTTTTTTAGATACATATGCTTGAGCTGATTGAATTTTGGGATGATTTACACATTGTAGATTTAGATCTAGAGCAATTTTTTAGCCTTTTAACCAGGGTGGAAGGAAAGAAACGAATAAGGTCATTTACAAATAAGGTGAAAAGAGTAATGATAAAGATAATTAAGAGGTAAATAAATGAAACGAATTTTATGTCAACACTGAATCTGTAGAGTAACCCAGACCATAAGACCATCGAATATTAACTGTTAAGGATGGTACTGAAAATTCCATGAAAGCCATCGAAAATATTAGATGCGTTAATACCGAATTCCCTTTTCTAAACATATCAACCATATGGCACTGCAAGAGATCAATTATTTCACGACTTCATAAGCTATTGTATTAAAATGGTTAAAAAATAAATGTGAATTATAAAAAGATAATTCTAGTCGTAGTAAAATTATTTAAAACGTGAAAAATTTTCAAGATGGAAATTTATATTAAGGTGTATAAATCTTGATTAATCTTAATAATTTTTAATATACAATCTGTAAAATGGTGTTTTTTTTTAAATATTTAAATTTTTTTATATAAATTCTGTAAAATTTTGGCTATTTTTAAATAAAACAATTTTATTTTCTAAAATTTAGGTTAATCAATTTCTAAAAAAATGGAAATTGGTCAAGCTATTTACAGTCTAAGTGGATAACAACCACTCATTTCAAATCGCGCTGCTGCTTTAAAAAAAGGACTTCTTTGTATCTTTCTTGTCAAAAGAAGTATATAAATAAATGTCTAGTCCAGGTTGCCTTGTCCTTACAAACTCATCAAGCCATGCTATAGTTCATTCCAATTAGGCACCCATCTCTTGCTAAACATACACAGCTAGCAGGCTAGATTGGAGGATCACTTCTGTAAATTAATTAGGTTGTCCATGCTTTTACAAATATTTAGGACTTTTTTTGTTTGCTTTTTATTTTGGTTGCATCAGTGTCTTCGTAGAAGTTACGATCCTCATAAACATAAGATGGATGAGGAATCTAAGCTGTTGGGCGTCTTGAATGTGAAAGTAATAGGATCTGGCGAGCCTACTCTAGTGCTAGCGCATGGATTTGGATCAGACCAATCGGTATGGCAATATATTCTGCCATATCTGGTTCAACTTTGTAAATGTTGTCAACCTCGCTACTTGGGTGCAATTAATTGAGTGAAAAATAAATTGAAGTTAAAATAATTTTTTAACTTCACTTGATAGGTGATGTGGTTAGACTATAAAGATTGTTGAGTGTCATATTTGATGTGATCTGCAAGGTACTAGCATTTGTCTCATATTTGATGTGAGCTGCAACGTACTAACATGTAGGTAGCATTTGTCTCATAACCTTAACTTATCATGCCTCATATATCTAAGCATAGTTAACAATGTAAGCACCATGTGTAGTGTACTCTGTATATACATATATTTTTTAAATTCACATACCAGCATTTTTTGTGGCTGGCAATCAAAAAAAACTTTTATATAATTCAAGAATTATGTGATCTTTGTAGTTTGGTAGTCAAATAAAAAATTTGTATTTAATCATAATTCTGATTTTATAACAAAAACATATATTATTGTTAGTTTGGCAGTTATCAATATTTAATTTTCAAATTTTTTATTCTACTTAAATAACTTAGAAAATAGAAAAGGGATAGTTTCTTACAAGTGTAGAAAATTGGTGATGATTAGTTGAGATAACCCATTGGACCCTTGGACTAGACATGCTCATATGTATGATGATGACAACCATTTATTGAGACCAAATTTAGTCTATCACACTGTTAACATCAATATTTTTAGGGGAAAGTTTAGAGTTTTCTTAAGGTTTGAAAAGTCATGCCATGGTCTTGGGAAGACCAAGGCATTTAAAAGTTGAGTCAATGGTCTGTATAGGTCATTAAATATTATCAAGGTGAAGAAATCATTTAGAGGGTCCATAGGTGGTTTGTTATCATGAAAGATTTTTGCAAGGTACTTGTCTTGATTCTAGGCCATATCCAAGTCATAAGTTCAAAAGGTAAAGTCTTGTCAAAGCATTATTTGTGGGAATAATCACATAAAAATTGTTAGTACAGATGTTTGATGACTATTTGTGGCATATGTACCTTGGAAAGATCAAAACTGGCCGCATTGCGCAAGACACTTAAATGATGCAAAAGGCCTTTTCATCTCAAATGGGTACCTTTTCCCTCTAAAACCTCTTCACATCAAGTTTTATATCTTTATTCATCATCCTTCACCCCTTTGCATGAGTTATTGGTCTGCGAGCTAGTTTGTTACCCCTCATGCATGCTCCAACAATCTTCTGCTACACAAACCCTATTCTGCTCTACACATTTGTTATGCAGACTCTCGCGCTACACAGACCCCTCGCTACACAAATCCCAGTTCTTATACCTTTGTTCCTCACCTCATATCTTGTCAGCACTTGTGGTAAACACATGTGAAACTTAACCATCCACACATTGATAACCTGCTAATTCAGTTCCCTATCACTCAGTGAGGCTCTGATGCTATTTTGAGACAAACCTTAGCCTTGTTAAGTCAGTTGCGCAAGCTTACCCTTTAGGTGTTGAGAATATCTCCCCCTGCCATAGGATCACATCCACCGAACAAGGTTATTCATTCAACCATGACATTACAAGAGAAAAAGAAGCACAGAGGAAAGAATGTGTTGAGGTATGAGCCATGGAGCCTCAACTTGGTGAACTCAGACCCTGCATTCAATGTTTCTTTTGGGCAGGCCATATGCATTAGATTCTATGAGAAAATTCAAGGATATAACCAACCACTGACAAAAAAGTTTTCCCTCAACTACAATGGTGTCCAAACAACAATTGTTGGGGTCATCTTCCCAATGTGAGAGGAGTCAATAAATGTTGCTACAAAGATCCCAATCCTAGGGGAAAGATGGTTTAAAGGTATGCCTTTGGATTCTGCATTTTATATTGATTTCCTCAAGCCCTAATACAAAAATCAGAAGATAGGAGCCACGATTCCTAGGTAATATGTGTTAGATCCCTATGCGAAGTTGTTGAGGGTCATACAAAGATATTTCACTTGTGAGGTTAGGTTTGTTAAGGTGTGCAAGTACCATGTGAGACTCCTCATGCACTTCACNAAAAAAAAAAAAAAAAAACCTCTCACTTTCCTTTTTACCTGTATAGAAGCTTAGGAAAGATGGCGAATAGGGTCCAAGCTAGAGATGACCAAATTAAGAGCAACTTGTTCCATTTCTCCTTAGTCAAGCAACTAATTATTGAAGAACTTAGAAAACTAAACAAGGAATGAGATTCTTTCTTGTGCTCGGATAATATTCCCTTGGAGCCCAAAATATATACCCCATTGTTTGTTGAAAGGGTGTCTCCTAGCAACTCAGGTAAAAAGGGAGAAAGTGATGCAATGAAAAGAAAAGGGAAGGAAGTTGAAGGATCTCCTCCAATCCAGCCATTTCCAATGAAGGGTATAAAAATTTTGTTCACTAATGAACCAAAATAGATCCAGACACCTATAAGGCCAACCACAAGGTCAATAACAAGAAAGATCCCTACACAAGCAGTCCAGACAGAGTATGTTGACATTTCAGATCAAGGGATGGATGAAGGCCAAGCCAAAGAAGGAGATAAAGACTTAGGAATTAGGGAATTGCAACAACAACTAAGAGAGACTCAACATGTGAATGTGTAGTTTTATCAAAAAAATTGAGAGCTAAAGAGGAAGCTAACTGAGAGAGGTTTAGAGGAACAAACACTACAAGTCAAGACATATCCTAAAAGTGAAACATCCAAGGGAATTTTGCAATACCCTGAGACCACAGTTGTAGCCAAGCTCACAACACCTCTCACAATATCCTCAGCTAGGAAGAGTAGTCCAGACATACAAAGAAAGAAAATAACAAGTGAGAGACCTCCTACTTCACCCATAGAAGGAGAAAAGAAGACGAGATGGATTAGTAATCAATTGATGGAAGATCAATATCAAATCATTAATCTCAGGGAAGAAACGAGGATATCAGATGATAGAGCCATGAAAAAATTTAAAGAATGCATATGATCCAAAGAAAATTCTTGTGCATCCCTTTCCAATGCCCTGTCAAAATTTAAGAGAAATGCAACCCTCTTCAGGCAGGTGGGAAATTTAAAGGTACAAAACCTAACATTGAGGAGGGAAAAAAGTATCTAAAGTAGAATATGAAGTTGAATGATGAGGCCAGGAGAATAATAGAGCTACTTGCAGAAATAGCACAAGTATGAAAGGATGAAAAACACAATTTTGATTTTTAGAGGAAGTCGCCATTACAGTTGCAAACTAAAAGGTGACTAAGCGAGGTAGAAGTTAGATAGGTTTGAACATATTTCTATATAAACACTTGTTTGAAGCCCTCGTGCTTATGATCCATACAATTATGACAATATGAATCACCCTTTTTGAGCAGCTGCAAATTTTGACTGATAAGGAAAGCATACACAACACTTGTGTATTGCACCAGTGCTACGCAAATGATGTAGTCACATATAAATTAAAATGACATCATCAAAGGTTGGGTATACCACATTGGAGGTTAAATCAAGGTTTTGTATCATTGGGTGCCACCTGGACCTACACAAATTTCAAGAAATCCCAGCGTGCTATGCAAACCTGCTACACAAACACTGTAGGTAGCATTTGCGTACCACCAACACCAATATGCTACACAAAGGTGACAGAGCTATAGGAAAACACACCTTTTCTCTTGAAGGAATCTCCAAATGAACCTGATGACTCATCCACACTTCGAAATCAAATCTATATTGGATATTTGATTGTATAAGATATGTTTTTTTTGCATTAAATAGGGTCAAACAAACTTACTATTTTTAGTAAAGTCATTTTTGAGTTGTCCTCATATATTGTAAACAGATCCGCTATTGTATTATGGAGGAATTCGACCCATAGTAGCCTAATATGGCAAGTATTCTCTTATATATTTGGATCATTTTGATGTAAAAAGTGTGAGTTGGAAAAACTATAGCATTTTTTGACTTTCACAGTAAAATCTTTGAATCTTAATGGAATGAAATGAATAAGTCCTGAAACTTCATGAAATATATTATAATGGTGATGAGCTGACGATGATGAGATGATAGTGTGTTTCTTGTCTTTGTGTACGTATCTCTTTTGTCTCTATTTTCATCTCGTTTTTCCTCTATTTGAATTGATTTTTAAGAGTTAGAACTAATCTAAAGGGTTCTCTAAACTCAAGGAATTTAAACTTTGTCCTTTTTATTCCTAAATAGGTCATAATTCAGATATATGGTGCTCTGATGTTGTTATTTGTTGCTTTCTTCCTCTTTCACCCTCTATAACTAAATCCAAGAACTGAAGATTTCATCCACAAAATTTATCCTTTGTTCCTCTGTGAGGTTCTATTACCAAGAAATTGGTTTCATTTGTTTTCAAGATTTGACTCCATATCCTAGAAAACAACCTTCTCCTCCTTGCCAAAAATACTTTATCAAATCCACTCAAACCTTTAAACCCTAGCCATCGTTCTATCAACACAAACTGTCTATCAGAGATTAGGTGACAAGAGAGAGCCCTCTCCATATTGGAAGGGCTATCTTCCATTATTAAATTTGGTTTGTAGGTTACCTTTGTAATTTGTTTCCTCAACCAAAACAATTTACTTAGTGCGAATATTCTAGCATCGTTGCCAGGGATGAAATTTAAAACTTTCCATGGGAAAGAATGACTAAAAGATTTATATTTGATTTCTGAGGGTAACAATGAATCATACACCTTTATTGGCTGAACTAAATATACCTTGGTGACTTCATTTAATAAGATCAGTAGCATAATGTATTTTAAATAAGAAATCCTGGATCCCAAGATAATTTACACCAGAAGGAACCCTAATCCAACACCTATAGCATCTGTGTCTAATCCTGATAAACTCTTACATAAAAGAAAAGAAAGGACAATTGACTTAGTTTCTTACGTGGAAAAAAATCTGTATTTACCCAAATATGGGGTAAAAGGCATTGATGACCTTGAATTTTATTTAAAATTTGAACAAACGTTGTTCATATCCAGATCAGAATCCAATTTGAATAAAATCATCTTTAATGAGAAGAAATTTCAATATTTGATTCCTGTTATCCTCATTAATACTATCCCCATTTAGACTGTTCAGATAGCTCAAAATCCTCCTAGATCCATGGCATCCAATTTTTCTCCCCTTGTCTTACCTACTAAGTTGCATGATTTACCTCAAAATTATAATCAGAGAATCAAATCATTTGATGCTAAAGAGAATGTATCAGCCCAAAGACACTTGGATTGGTTTAATGACTTTGTCAATCTAGAGGAGGTAGAGCATGAACATGTAAAATTGAGACTGTTTTCACAAAGTCTCTCAGGTGAAGTAAAAAAATGGTTCAAAGCCCTTCCAAAAACAAGCACTCTTAATTTTGCATACTTTGAAACAAGTTTCCTTGCAAGGTGTGGTGACAAGAAGAATCCTCTTCAGTTTTTAACTCAGTACAATAACATAAAGAGACCACCTAATGAAACAGTACAAGAGTTTTTAACCAAATTTATGAAAGTTTACAATTCAAATTCCTACTGAAGTAAAACCCCCTCTTGAGATTCCAAACTTCGATATGATAAATCTTTTGATAGTGAATTTGCCTTGTTGTTGAGAGAAATAATATATACTACACTAGATGACATGATCAATGATGCAATTGAAGTGGAGGTAAATCTGATGGCCTCAGTGAAGATCAAACATAATCCTGACAGAGATATGAAAAAGGTCCGAGGAGAAGCACAACCCTCAACTTCTCAGTCAACATATGAAAAATTTGATTTGATTATGAAGACTATTGAAATGTTTATTAAAATAATTTCCTTGGATAATAAGCCTTCCACTAGAGATCAAACTGATTTTCAGCCCAAAAATCAAAATTTTAGAAGACATCGAGTTCCACAGATTAGGAAAAGAGACCATAGAAATTAAGGTGATCATCAAATAAAACCTAATTTCCAAAATAACTACGTGAATGAATATTTTGATCAAAAAATTGAAGACAATATGCATTGTTTTGATGACACCGAAACAAATGTGTTCTTCACTAAAGAAGAACATGATCAGTTTATGGATGCAAATGATAAGTTTATGTAGGATAGTGATGATATGTTGTCAATGTAAACATAAAAGTTTAATAAGGGATATCAAAATGCCATTATGTAGATTTAGAAACAATACAACCTTAGAAGAAAAAAGGTGCCTAGAAATCCCCCAAAGGGAAATCCTACAAGGGAACTTCAGATGAATACACCTTCTTCAAGTCAACCTAAGAAAGACAATTCAACAAAGGATGCAATGGAGAAATGAAAACTCAAAGAAGAACCCCCAAAGAAAATACATGAGGCAAGAAAGGAAGAAGTCATCAAAGAGGTAGAAAAAACTCCATCTCCTTTTAATTTTGAAAGTGAAATGGATAAAATAAAAATTTCTATTCCATTCAATGGGATGATTAAAAATGGTGAATATAAAAATCATATCATTAAGATGCTCAAGATGGAAGAAGCTTATGACACCTTAAATGTGCAAGATGATCACCCTGCTATCTTTTTTGTACCACATGTGGAGGAGAGTGGTGATGTTGATGATGTCCACCCTTTCTATGTTAGTCTTAAAATTCATGACATGACCTTACATAATGCTATGTTAGATTCAAGAGCATCCCATTATCTGATGCCCAAGGTAGTCATGGATGATCTGGGTCTAGATATTACAAGGCCTTACAAGGACGTTTTCTCCTTTGACTCAAGGAAGGTGAAATGCTTGGGTTTAATCAAAGATCTGGTTGTATCATTATCCCAAATTCCATCAAAAAATATGATTATGGATGTGGTTGTGGTTGTTGCAAACATCCCTCCTAAATTTGGCATGTTGTTATCTAGCTCATGGGCTGAAAGGTTGAAAGGGACTTTGCAAATGGATATGTCATATGCTTCTATCCATGTTTTTGGCCAAGAAAGGAGGTTGTACAGAGAAGTATTTCTCAAGTACATGGTGAGTAGCAAAGCCAAACCAAACAGCCATCCTATTTACTTTGTAGATACTGAGGTTGTTTCTTCTATTTTATATAATGATTTGAGCTTTGAAGAGGAGGAGCCAAAGATTGTTATGACCATCAAAGACAAATCTAATCATCAAAAAATTACAAATCAACAAAAAAATGAAGATGATGAGATGTGGAACATGAACTTTGATGGAGATTATAGAAAAGAAGGAGTAGGAGTTGGTGTGTGGATTATTCCTCCCAAGAAAGGGACAAAACTTTGTTCTTGCAATTTTTCTTTTGATTGCACCAATAAAATGGTTGAATATGAGGCACTGTGATTTTGGGATTGAAGACTTTGAAAGAATTGGGTGCTAGGAGGATAGTTGTACATGGGGATTCTGAGCTTGTCATAAATTAGGTAAATGGTATATATCAGTCAAAGAATCCTAAATTGAGGGCATATAGGAATATAGTACTTTATCTTCTTGAAGATTTTTTAGAATACAATTTATCAGTGATTCCTAGGGGGGGGAATCTAATTGCTAATGCTCTAGCTACTTTAGCGTCTGTTTTCAAAATTCCAATCTTTCCTAACAAAAAGTATGAAATTTAATTCAATCACATGCCAATAGTACCTGACAACATTAAATATTGACAAATATTTGAAGATGAAAAATAGGTAGAAAGATTCCTTCATATGAGTGATGAATTTTCCAATTCAAATATTGACGATGAGTGTTGTTGTGAAGAGGAAGATGATGCAACAGTGTTCACAAATGATGACTATTTTCAAAATCAGATTGTTGGTAGTGATATAGTGCATCTCAAAAATAACATCATTCCCAAGGGCTTTGTCCCATTGGAAAAGTTTTTTCACAACAACGATGTAGCCAAAAATCTTAAAATGACTGCAAATGATGAGGACATAGAAGATTGCAAACATTGGGAATTAGAAAGATCCCAAGATCATCAAATTGTCTAATATGTTCAGTGCATAAATTAAATAGATTTATATCATCCTAATGAAATATTTCCATGATGTCTTTGCATGAAGATATGAGGATTTAAAGGTCTATGATACTGAGGTAATTCAACATGTAATTCCAATCAAGGATAATCACAAACCTTTCAAGAAAAAGTTGAGAAGAATTAATCCTTTGTTGTTGTCATTGATTGAAACGGAGGTAATAAATTTGTTTGATGCCAAAATTATAGTTTCCTTAGATTTTCCAAGTGGGTGGCTAACCTAGTGCCTGTCAGAAAGAAAAGTGGTGAGATCAGGTTGTGTGTAGACTTTCAGAACCTAAACAAGGTGTCTCTCACAAACAATTATCCACTTCCTAAGATGGATTACATTTTGTAGAAGGTGGTTGGATCTCAGAAAATATCAATGCTTGATGGTTTCGCTGGATACAACCAAATCATGGTACATCCTAATGATCAAGAGAAGACAACTTTTACAACACCTTGGGGCACCTTCATGTATGCCAAAATGTTTTTTTGGGCTTATGAATGTAGGGGGAAACTTCCAAAGGGAAATGGATATAGCCTTTGTTGATGAGAAAGATAAGTTTATTTTCATTTACTTAGATGATATCACTATATTTTCATATTCAGATGATGGACATATTAAACATCCAAGAAGAGGCTTTTAGAAATGTAGGAAGTTTGGCATCTCATTGAATCCCAAAAAGTCCAATTTTTGAATGCAAGAGGGAAAATTGCTTGGTTACGTCATTTCAAAGCAAAGGATAAAGATATACCCCAGTAGAGTAGAAGCAATTCTGAAGATTGGCACACCAAGGAGCAAGAAGAGGTACAATCTTTCCTAGGAAGAGTAAATTTTTTGAGAAGGTTTATCCCTAACTTGGATGAAATCATAAAGTATATCACTAACATGATCAGGAAAGGAAATGAGATAAAATGGAATACTGAAGCTAGGAAGTATTTTGAAGATATTAAAGTGAAACTGGCTAAAGCTCCAGTGTTGGCTAGTCCAAATTTTGCAAAAGACTTTATCTTGTTTTCTTTTGCTTCAAAAGACACCATTGTCGTGTTGAATTTTAATGAAGATTTGTACCTTGGACAAGTGGTTCCTATGGGTTTTTAATCTTTTACTTAGGAATGTGGTCCACAACTTAAAAGTGGGTCTTTTTCATAAAGTCACTTTATAAGTGGTAAAGTGAACTTTAAATTAGAAAGTGAAAAGTGACTTAGGAACTTAAAGCACCTAGTGGGTTTTTATTTAAGTTGGGTGAGTGAAATTAAATAAAGTGAATTTAATGGAGCATTTAATTCTCACCGTTGATCTTGGGCAATGTGAGCCCTTGGATCAAAAGGGTAACCT